>BMAC01000060.1:974505-988572 GCA_014905375.1 Phtheirospermum japonicum | reverse complement strand
AAGTATTTCGTGTTTTTTGCAATTGAACAAACTATTTGAGATTCCGATTGTATGTTCCTCGAGTGACGACTCGAGTTAACTTTGCCACCCTACACGCGATCCCGTTCTCTTGCGGGCAAGCTATTGAA
Organism: Phtheirospermum japonicum; assembly: GCA_014905375.1. Taxonomy (NCBI): domain Eukaryota; kingdom Viridiplantae; phylum Streptophyta; class Magnoliopsida; order Lamiales; family Orobanchaceae; genus Phtheirospermum; species Phtheirospermum japonicum. Next base: position 988,444 of record BMAC01000060.1, on the reverse strand, counting down.
TTTCTGAAAAATATTTATAAGTAGGCGACACAAAAGCTTGAATCAAAAAATTGGCGCCGTTGCCGGGGAACATAGCAAAGGATTCAAAAATATGTTTGTTCGTTTTATTTTCTTTCTAGCTGTCTATTTGTATAATTTTCTCTAGTGGATGCGTTTAATGTGCTATTGAGTGTATGCAAGGTCTAAGATCACTTAGACCCGAAATTGCACCATTCATCGACGATATTCAACGTTCCAACCAAGCAAGACCTTCTCACATATCCGAAAGTGAATCTTCTGCACCCACTGATTTGGTTTGTGATTCAGTACCTGAGACGATGTTGAGGCTAGAAAACCCTATCCACAACAACGAAAACAACCAACCACCAAGGAACCCACCTATACAATAAAGAAATGAGTTCGGGAGTGAACCAATTCACTCCAATGGACCGGCACAACCACGAGAATATTGGGAAAATATTCAGCGAAACATGATGGACCAGAATGAAGAGCGAGAATGAGGAAATAGAGATCGCCACCACCACATCCAAGATGACCATTATGAGAGATCTTACCATGGCGACGAGCGGATTAACAACTAGATCGCTAATGACAACTACAATGAGAGGAACGAGTACGATAGAAACTACGCGAGGCCTAATAATCAAGAGAGACACCAAAGGGGGCACACGAGCCAAGACAAAGAGAGTTCACGACTCCTCAAGTGGGTTCCTATAGTTCTGCCATTGTGTTGGGTAGAGCTGCAAGAGACTTCCAGCTGAAACCTCATATAATCAGCAACCTCCCGACATGTCATGGCCTCGCCAACGAAGACCCGCTAACTTTCCTCAAGGAATTTATGCCAAAGTGGTGTGCTTTCTAAGCTGCATGAAGAATAAAGCCAAATATTGGCTACTTTCATTAGAACCGAGATCTCTGATCGATTGGCCCATGGTTAGCAAAAAATTCATAAATCAGTATTACTCAGCTCAAACGACGGGCCACATTAGGAGACAAATAGCAACCTTTGTCCAGCAAGACAGGGAGTTGCTTCACGAAGCGTGGGAATGTTTCAAATCATTACTGCAAGCTTGCCCACATCATCACAACTCTCCAGGTATGGTAAATCAACTTTTCTACGAAGAGCTTTTGGAATCCTACAAAAATAACGTAGAAGTAGCTGCTGGGGAAGATTTTGGAAACTTGACAGCAACGGAGGCTAAGGACTGTTTGAGAAGTTGAGCGAGAAATCAAGACAAACAATTCTCGACCACGAGCGATTATGGCCAAGGAAGCTTACGAGACGCCAAACGAGAGAGACATAGAATTCGAAGCGATGGCCAAGGATTTGGCCGCCCTAAAAGCGAAGATGGTGAATATGGAATTATCGAAGAAGACTGTTGAGTTATGTGCAAGATGTGGATTACAAGGACATTTAGCGAACGTGTGCACAACTATGTTTGATAAAGTGGAAGAAACGGAGGTCAAAGCTATTTAAAATTTCCAACCTCAACCTCCAGCGGGAAATACTTATCATTCAGGGCTTCCCAATCATCCAAACTTCAAATATGGCCCCGGTAATCCCAACTACATTCCCGCGCCTCCACAAACTGATCCGCAATATTTACAACCGCCTCCACCTAATAATTTTCAAAAACAAGGACAAGCGCCTGCGCCTGTGCAAGCAAATGATCACCTTTTAGTATGGCAACAAAATCAAGTAGAAGAGACTGTATGAAATCGAGAAGGACTCACGCAATTAACTTCACAAGTGAATAAGCAAATAACGGATCTCAATGCAAAACTCGAGTCAAGGTTTGATGAACTAGTCAAGTCTGTACAACAAGTTCATGAGCTTGTTAAGGCTGTGTAGCAAGATCAGCGGCATTCGGATATGATTATAGGATAATTGTCCGCGACTGTAGCAATATTGTCAAAGGAGAAAAATAAGTTTCCAAGCCAAACGGAGCACGCCTCGGCTATTCATGTGCTAAGAAGTGGAAAAGAGGTAGATAATGGCATAGATCTAGAAAAGGAAGAAGACATGGAAGAAGCCGAGACCCAACCGCAAGTAGATGCAACCAAACCGGACGATCTTATGCATCAATCGACCAATCCATATGTGCCGGGAGCATTGAAAAGAAGGAACAATTCAGCAACTGACGAACCCATTGATTTCCCAAAGAAGTTGAATAGTTATGATCATGTTCCCTTCCCAAGTCGACTTCATCCGGCAAAAGAAAATAAGAAGTTTATGGAACTTTACAATTTATTGAAGAATGTTAATATTAACCTTCCCCTGCTAGATATGATAAAGACGATGCCAACATTTGTGAAATTTTTCAAGGAACTAGCATCACGAGAGAGGCCTTTGGAAGCAACCCAGCATGTGGCATTGACGAAAGAAGTTAGCACGATAATTAAGAAACCATTACCACCCAAGGAAAAGGATCCCGGAAATTTTTGTATTACTATTTCCCTCGGGAATGGACAAACAGCAAGGGGGATGCTCGATCTTGGCACTGGATTAATTTGATGCCGTATTCTTTATTTAGAGTTCAGTCTTGAGGCATTGAAGCCTACCACTATGCGTCTACAATTGGATGATCGGTCGATTCGACAGCCTTTGGGTATTGTTGAAGATATTTTGGTGCAGGTTTGTGAGCTAGTTGTTCCCGTTGATTTTGTGATTTTAGTTGTTGGTGAAGTACCAAGCGGAATCAAGGAGCATACCATCTTATTGGGACGTCCGTTTATGTCAACTACGCATGCTTTAATAAATCTGAACAAAGGAAGGATGACCATGCCCATCTTAGGCAAGTCAGTGACGTTTTCACTACAAGACATCCACAATACTCCTCCACCATTTATGAAAGATGAGTGTTCATTTGTAGATCTAATCGATTCTTGCATCCATGACCTCCAAAGCATTACCACTATAGACAAGTTTGACTTCGGGGACGACGAGGAGCATTTTAGTGGGGAGGAATTGATCGAATTGCTGGGAATTGACATAGGAGAAATCATAGATGGAATTGCTGGTTGTAATGCTGCATTACACGAAGAGAGCAACGCACCGAAGATCAAGCTAAAAGTGGAGTTGAAAACACAACAAGATTGCTCGAGATTTGAGCAAAGAGAAGAGACGAAGACACCGCATAATCATTCGAGAAATGTTTCACTCGACCCCTACAAGAGTTCTAAACATACGAGGAATAAGGGAAAAGCATATAGGGAGGATTGGCCGACGAAGAAAAATAATTCGAGCGAGGTCTATGACAAGAAGACTCATGATAAGAAGATCAAGGTTGGTTAACTAGTGCTATATAATTCCGATCGGAAGTTTGATCCTACCAATACCAAAGCTGCATGGAGTGGACCATTTATGATAAAGGAAATGGATGATTACGGAGTTTCCACTCTGTACGATGAGAGTAAGAAGTCGAAATTCCAAGCCCACAAAGATAGAATCAAACCTTTCTACGAGGAACATGGGCTGAATCGCGATCGTGATAAAGAAGAATTAGTGGGGCCCCCACGGGTTAAAAATTAATCGCATGGAATCACGTCGAGCATAAGACGTTAAATGTTGCGATTCTTGGGAGGCAACCCAAGCGATAGTTAGTTTTCATTTTCTTTTCTTTATTTCTTTATTTTATTTCTATCTTTGTATTTTGTCAATTACCGTGGACAACGAACAGTTATATAGCGGAAGCTCGCTACCGCAAGGCCTTACTACTAGTTCCACTCGAGGCGTTTACAATAATGATCAACCACTGAACTTACCGCTAGCCGCAGCAATCAGGTATAACGATGAGCTTAATGCAAGGCAAACTGCCACTACATGCTACCGCTAGTGGCGTCTGCCATCAAAATTTTACGAATTTCATTTTCATCATTCGAGGTCGTAATCCGACCCATGTTCGCCGAAGTCCGACAACATTTTGATGAGCTGCAACCCAGCCATTTACACTGTCGAGTCGCAATCCGACCGTGTCAAATCCCAAAGGATGTGCCACCGGGCACTTGCGCGGGGCAATTGATCGCAATTGTGGTTTGTTTCATTTGTTTCTTTTTTTGTTTGTTTTAAATATTTTTTGTTGCAAGGACAAATCCAATCACAAGTCTCTAGACAACGGGAAATTGCACAACTTCAATTGGGGAAATTCGACCATTATTTTTCAGGGACATTTTCTTATTCTCTTTCTCCCTTGCTTTTATTTTCTTATGCTCATTTATGGAAATCAGGGGATTGCCGAGTTTTTAAGAGGGGGGGATGGTTGAGTATTTGATCGAAAATTGTGTGCAATTTAAAACTTTTACGTGATTGATTGCTATTTCTGCGCCGAATTGTGTTTGTATGGCGTGCCTGTCGAAGTTAGCTATGAATGATTTGATGATTTTGTCTTTTGAGCGTGCATAAGTGCATAAACTTTTCGAAATTTATTATCTATATATATTGTAAAATGGTACTTGAACGCAAACGATTTTGCAAAACCTTAAAAGCAGCGTCAATTAAAAAAAAAACTCATGCAAAAGCCTGTGAGTAGCCTGAGTGTTTATCATCATTGCATGTACTCGAATGAGTTTTGATTTGAGATCTCTTTGAAACCGCTGTGTGTAGTTGACTTGAAAATGAAGTTAAGGCAAAGATATAAACCCTATTTACGGCCATATTCATATATAATAGCCACTATAAATTCCGAATGAGCCCCTAATAGCCAAATAATCCATGCATATAGCCATGAGTGTTTTTGAGTCGACCCGTACAACCCATTAAAAGCGTGGGGTAGGAGTTCGTTATTTTTATTGGTTATTAGAGTCTTGGAATTTTTATTCGAAATTTATGATTTTATTTATTTTTGTAATAAAAGACCACCATCCGAAAAAAAAAGAAGAAAAAGATCCCATAAAATTAGAAAAGGGACAAAGTTTAAAAAAATAAGGAAAAAAAATGAAGGATGGTGAGTCTAGTTGGATCGTGTTAAGTCATTGCCTACGCGCTAATTAAGGCTTGAGTTTAATTGTTTAGTTATGAAGCCTAATGTTTAAAAGGCAAGAGTTGTGTTGGAAAAAGAAGCATATTATGAGCTTCTATATTTTTATTTAGTGGTTTGAGCTTCAAGTCGGTTTTAGAGTTACGAGTTGAGAAATAGCCTACATTTAATGGCTACGTTATGAGTGTTAGTGAGGTTTTCATTTTTGAACGAGGTGAAGCGCATTTCTTCTTGATTAGATTAGGTTTGGTGAGTTATTGATCACGTTAGATCGTGAGTTAGCCACACGACTTATATATTCCATACCCGTCCAAAGAGCCTAACATTACAACTCGAAAAGACCTTTTCCAATTCTTAGTTCGATAACACACTTAATTCGCGATTGAAAAGAGATTGATTTTCGGTTCTTGTTTATTGTGCTTATATTTGTATGATTTGAGTGTATACACATCCCATGCAGAAAATACTCGAGTGCTTTGAGCGTACACCCTATATAATACCCTTTCGTGAGGATGCATGAATTTGATTTTGGAGCGACAAAGTAATAAAGGTGGACTGTTTGAAGTTGCGTTGCATGTATCTATATTTTCAAAATTATCTATGTAGCATCGCACGACTCATTGCTTGGACTGATTTTCATTTCGTGTTATACTTTGAATCTATCATTCGTTCGAGGACGAACAAACCAATTAAGCGTGGGGTAGTGCCGTTGGAGTGCCCGGAGGATGTTGGAGATTCGAGCCTCCTAGCTCTTAGTGAAGAAGGTGGAGTTATGGTGCCCATTTTGGAGGGTAGTGAGACTATTGAGTCACATTTTGAACCACCCGAAGCTTTATTAAAATTTGATTTTTAAGTGGTAGACGAAAATGTCGAGAAGGTGCCCGATCACCCCATGCTACAATTGCCTCTTGATATATTCGAGGTGATCGATTACTCGCAGTTCCGACCTCCGAAGACAGTTGGAGTGTTCACTTCTCGCATCTCGGGACGTGATTTTTATACCCGCCTTTGTGATCATCATCGCCAATTCTTACTTTTACAGAATACCAAGGCGTGGCTCGATCGTCATTTGTTTTTAGACCCGGGATGACATCGAATAGACGTCTTCAAGCTAAAGACATTAATCAAGCGCTTCTTAGGAGGCAACCCAAGCCCTTTAACTTTATTTGTTTTTTGTGTGTTTTTGTTTCTTTTCGTTTCAGGCTCCCCTCGACTTTGAAGCCCGTTAAATGATCTTGGATGCTCGACTCATCATCACCACTTGCGCGATTTCAAGGACGTCTCCCTCCTTCTCTTATCTTTTACCATACTTAGCTTAATTTCTCATTTTTTACAAGGGGAAAAGATTGTAACCATCTTGTACTATACACGTTTTTTGGGTTTGCATCCTAACGTTTTTTTTGTAATTTAATGCATCCTGTACTTCAAAAAATTTTGAAAGTGCATCCTCCGACCAATCAACTCGTCCAAACTCGTCGAAACTCACCTAGTCTCGCGAGTGAGGTTGCATATTTTCAAACCTATATACTTTGTGTGAGTTCCGGTGAATTTATTATTTATTTAAAACTAGTTCCGGCATATTTTATTAAATATGCAAAAATTACCGAATTTATTACTAAATAAATAATAAATTTTATTCATTTAATAAAACTAGTTCCGGTAAACATTAGGATAAAATATGGTTTGCATATTTATTTAATAAATTCGATTTTTTATTTAATAAAACTAGTTTTTTTCTAAATTTTGTATAGTATAGGATGCACTTTCAAATTTTGTATAGAACAGGATGCATTAAATTACAAAAAAAACGTTAGGATGCAAACCCAAAAAACACGTATAGTACAGGATGGTTACAATCTTTCCCCCTTTTTACAATGTGTACATTGTATGGTTTAAGTGTGGGGGGGTTTGCCCTTGGTGTTTTTAGTAAGTTTTTGTATGTTTGCTTGTGGTTGACTTGAGTTGTGTGTATTGATATTGATTGGAACCTTGATAAAGTGACGTGGTTAGATGCTTTGGTTATGATATTTAGACTTTCGTTCGAACAATAGTGTAATTGTGGGGAATGAAGTGTAAATAGTCTATGAAGTGTCTTGTCTCCTGCTCTATTCATTTTTCATTCTAAAGACTCGAATACTCTCTACTAGCCCCGTTCTCAGTTAACCTCTATAGGACTTTATGTAATTTATTTTTTGGAGACGTTAAAACTCCACGTGCGATATTGAAGAATGTTATCAGTTGCACTTAGCAAGGTAAGATTGGAGTCAATGAACTCTCGCTATTGATTGATGTAAATTATGCTCGTTTAGTACCTCATCTCTATAGGTACTCATAATTAAAAAAAAAAGGGAAAAAGAAAAAAAATAAGTACAAGAAGAGAAATCCTTATACAAGTTAAGTTCTTATTTTTATTTTTCTTAGATTATTTTGTTAAAGAGGTGTAAAGATGACTGGGCTAGTCGGGTGACGACTTGGCGGTTTGAGCAGGGATAGACTTTGGCCAAGGCATGGATGAGTGACGTACATGGAGGTCAACTCATTACTTTTAGGTGTTCGGAAGCTAGTCTAAATCTCTTATCTCAACGTTATCGTGTCGTCCTTTTAGTTGAGTTTTCAGTCGATTTAATGCATTAACTTCTTGAATCATTTAGATGCATTAGCGATTAGGTCATCAAAAGCTAGCTTTTTCTTGTCTACGTCTAGATTAGATTTTGCTTGAGGACAAGCAAAAAGCTAAGTGTGGGGGAGTAGATTTGTACATATTTTTATGTGGTTTTTCGTGTGTTTTTGCATCGTGTGTTGTGTGCTTTTAGGGTTTTTAGATTTATCTTTTTGTCGTTTTTCTTCAATTTGATGTTTTTCGTTTCGTTTGGTGTTTAATGTGTTTCTATTTTATTTTATATGAAATAGCCTAGTTTTGCTTAATTTCTAGTTTCAGCTTTAATACGAGGATGACGAGACGCACGATGTGCTGCAGACGCCCGCAGCTAGCGTCGCGTCGATGCCGGGAGATGCCCACATCGACCGACGCTAGGTCGACGCAATGTTGCAGTACCGTCGATCCGTGCTCGCGCCAGTCGACGTACTGCCGAGTTGACACGACAACCCTGGCACGAGTCGACGCGGACGCTCGCCCGCGTCGGTCGATGCTCCGGCAGTTTGAGCAGTTATTTTGGGAAAATCTATAAAAGGCCGGTAGTTTCTTCATTTCAAAAGGGGCTGGAACTTGGGGGGAAGGTCAGAACAATGCAGAGAACCCTCGGTTCTTGCCACCTTTCGATTCATGCAAGATTAGCATTTTTAGTTCGTCGTTTCTTCGTTTCTATTTGGTCCTACGTTGAAGATCATTTATAGACGTTGAAGTTTGTTGGATTGCTGTTGATGCTTTTCTAGATCATAGGTTTTTCTGCACTTTTCTTTATTTGCTTTTTATATTTGGCTTTGGTTACCTTTGAATGTTTTTGTTAATCTAGTTCGTATTCCTTTTACCGTTCGATTATGTTTATGCTTTGCGTTGAAATTATGTTTTGATCTTGATGATGTTTTTCGGCTAAGTTTATTGTTCTAGTGCCTAGGGTTTTTTAAGAACCATCGGGATTGACAACCCTGATCGTGGAGATGACTCCGGCGCACTAGAAGTCTCATTTTTATAATCATTTCAAAGCTTTGATTTTATTTAATTGTCGTAGATGTTAGAAATCCCCAAACAAAATTTGACCGCGTGTTTAGTTTAGTTTTGTTTCGTTTCTATGTACGTAAAATCAAACACCAGAAAGACTTCCGATTACTCTTCCTTGTGATTCGACTCGAGTCCAACTTACCACCTACAGCTACTCCGTTCTCTTGCGGACGAGCTTTTTATTTTTAAATAAAAAGTAGGTGTAAAAAGTTCGATTCAGTTACCACTAAGGTAACTGCTAACCATCTCTGTTGCTCCTTAGCGATGGTGTTAAAGGTTCTGCGCTGACACTGAGAAATCCGGTGTCGACAACATACCCAGTGTCAGTTGTAACACTTCAAATCGAGGCCAAATTTCGCTCAAACTCCACTCGTAGGCCCATACTCGACCATCTCAAGACCAGAATACTTCAAAATACCTGAAATAAATATAAAATTTAATAATTATGATCAAAATACGGTAAAATAAGTTGGAGATAAGAAAATACAAAAATATGCTCAATCTATCAAATTTATACCAAAATTAATAACAAAAACTAACTAAAATGCTAACAAAAACCAAGACAAATTTATGTTAATCAACTACCCCACGCTTAATTGGTTTGTTTGTCATCGAACAAACGATAATTTCAAAGAGTAACAAGTGTATACACTAGTCGAAACAAAGAGTAGTGTCGTGCTACATAAATAATTTTGAAAATGTAGATAATGGAAACTCAAACTCAAACACTAGACCCTTATTACATTTTCTCTCCAAAATAAAATCATGCATCCTCACAAAGGGTAATATATAAGTGTACGCTCAAAGCACTCAAGAATTTTTTATAGGGACGTGTTTACACTCAAATCATCAAAATACATGTACAATAAACAAGAACTAAAAATCAAAAACTTCTCCATCGCGTTTAAGTGTGTAACTCACAAAGAATCGGAAAAGGTCTTTTCGGGTTGTAATGTAGGCTCTTTCGACGGGTATCAATATATAAGTTGTGTGGCTAACTCACGATCTAACGTGATCAATAATTCACCAGTTATCCTAATAACGAAGCAATGTGTTTCACCTCATTCAAAAGAAACCTTATTTAACTCTCATAACTTAGCCTTTATACTTAGTCTATTTCTCAACTCGAAACCCAAAACCGACTGCTGAACAAACTACTTAAATAATTTAGAAGCTTTATGATACGCTTCTTTATTTAAAACTTAACTCTTGCTTCAACAAGACGCAAGTCTTTATTAGCATAGGCAATAACTCAACAAGATTCACCATCCTTTTTATTATTTATTTTTTTTCTCTTTTTTTTTCTTTTCTTTTTTTAATTTATTTTTATTCTTTTTTTGAAGGATGGTGATCCTTAATTACAACTTTTTCATAAATCCCTGATCATGATTCCAAAACACAAATAACGAATAAAAATAACTAACTCTTACCCCACACTATTAATGACATAGGAGTTAACTAAAAAACACTCATGGCTATAGGAAATGGATTATTTGGCTATGATTGGCTCATCCGGAATTCATAGTGGCTATTATATATGGATATGGCCGGAATAAGTGTAATTTTTGTGCCTTAATGTCATGTTCAAAGTGATTTGAACTTTTTTGTACGCTTTTTTGTTACCTTTTTGTGTCTCATTTGCATGTGTTTTGCTAGTATTTATAGTTATTAGGAGTCGTTTTGTCCTATTTTGTTAGTTTTAGATTTTTGTAGCCTTTGTGCGGTTTTTAGTATTTTTTCTTATATTTTTACTCTTTTTCATACTTTTGGCCGTAGGATGACCAAGCGGAGCCCGCGCATGTTTGGAAGCATCCCACTCGACTCGAATTTGTCGGACAAGCAAGGATAAATAGTGCGAACGAGGAGGGATAGCCGGCGGACGTTTAGAGCAGAAATGAGAAACCGAGCCGGGTGCAGCCGTTCCAATCGATCAACTGGCTTTCAGTCGATCGACTGATAGTCTAGTTGATCGACTGGACCTCTCCAAATTGATTGGAGTACAGGGAGTTTGGCCATTTTTGATGAAGCAGTCGATTGACTGACCCTTAGTCAATCGACTGCAGTCGATCGATAGTTCAGTCAGTCGATTGACTGAGACGTTGGGTATTTCGTGATTTTGGTCCATTTTGATAATTTTACCCCTGCGATTTTTTGTATATAAGCTAACTCTCTCCAACCTTATCAACAACTCTCCTTGGTGGTTTTGGACTAGTTCCATCACTTCCAAGCCTCTACATTTCATTTTCCATTAAAACCATAGCTTAAATCCTTAGTTAGTGTAGTTAACTAGCTTAGTAGTTAGTTTAGTTAGGTTTAGTAGTTTTTTAGCAAGTGTTGGAGAGGGTGAAAACTCCTTCATTTTTGGCTTTAATTGTGTTGAAGATTTGTATTTTCTTTGAAGGTTGTAATCCAGACTTGAAGGTTTTGAGTTGAATGCAATTTGGTAGTGTTCTTTCCCTTTACTATTATGTTTTGTTGTTGATTGATTGTTCTTGTTGTTGTGTGGTTATTAAGCTTTTGTTTGTGTTATTTTCTTTTCACTGTTCTTCAATTTCTCATTTCTAGATTTTAGTTTGTTCTTATTCTTGCAAAACTCCATGAATGCTTTCATCTTCAAGCTTTTTACCTCTTTTAATTAAACAAACACTTTGTTGTCAAAAGCCAAATGGGACTTTCCTCTTTCGTAATTTATCTTGTTCTATTTAAGATCCTTTGACTTTTCTCAATTTTAAATACTTTGACTTTCCCTCCATGTCTTCTCTTTCAATTGCAAGCTTTTCTTGATCAACTAGTTTTAATTTTTAAGGCTTTTAATTAGGTTTAATTAATTTAATTAATTAACTACTTTCAAGCAAGCTTTAATTTACATTTGATGCAACTAGTTTAGAAATTACGGGTTTAGGGTCTAAGTTCATTTAGAGCCATTAATCGGAGCTTGTTGAGACTCGGGATTAACAAACCCGAGAATTGGGACCGACGACCCCAATACGTGATCGACTTTTGGGATTGACAACCCCGAATTGTGGATTAAGTGCTTGGAAAAAACCGATTGATCGTGGAGACGAACCGAACACCCTAAACCCTCATTTTCATTATTTTCATTTAAATCTCTTTTAATTCTTGTCTTAAGTGATTAAGTTTCAAAAACTCAATCCAAACCAATGACTTAATGCTTTCTTAGATTATATTAGTTTAATTGAGATTAACAAGAGAGTAATTAAAAAACATCGACCGCCGATAATATCTATCCTCGAGAGACACGACTCGGGAAAACTTACCGCTCTACAATCGACTCCGTACTACTGCAGAGACGGTTACTTAGAGTGCTAAGAAATCTTCGACACAAAGCTAACTACACACTGCGATTTCAAAGAGATCTCAAAAAAGAACTCACTCAAGTACATGCAAAGATGATAAACACTCAGGCTACTCACTGACTTTTGCATGAAAAAGATTTCTAATTGAGGCTGCTTTTAAGGTTTTGCGAAATCGTTTGCGTCCAAGTACCATTTTAAAATATATAAAAAAAACAATTTTGAAAAAGTATGCACTTATACATGCTCAAAGACAAGAACCTTAAATCATACTTAATCACTTTGACAGGCAAGCCAGTACAAACACAATTAAACGCGGAAATAGTATTCAATCACGTTCAAATACGAGTTACTATAAAATAACGAATTCAAATTACATAATTATAAAATATAAATCATCACTCAACCATCCTCCCCTCCCTAAAAATCTGGCAATCTCCGGATTGCCATAAATATATATATCAGATAGGAGTAAGAAAAATGTCCCTGCTGACTAAATAGTCGAGCTGCTCCAAATAGCGCTGTGGAATCAACCATTCGTCTCGAATCGCGTGATTGAAAATGTCTGAATTAACAACCTACAAAAATAAACATACAAACAAAACAAATAACAACTAAATTAAAAAATATAAGTCTTGATTTAAACTTTCCGCACCTATTTTTTAAATCTAAGTTTGTCAAGTTTAAAAAATTCGCTCGCAATAGTACTAGGTTCGTTGTAGGTTGGCAAGTTAAACCGAGTCGAATCTCTCAAGAAAAACTAATCGGAGTTTCTTTTTGTGTTTGTTTTCATGAATAAGAAATTAATGAAAAATTAATATAAATATTAGAATCAAAGCGTTTATTAATACGACAATCAACGAAATCAAAAACCTTTAAGTAGCTTATATATTTGGATATGGCCGGAATAAGGGTGATATATGTGCCTCGAGGTCATTTTCAAATTCAATCATGTACGAGCAAAGTCAAACCTCCTCAATGCAATTTCCATAAAAATACAAGCAAGCCAATAAATCACACAAGGCTACTCACTAGTTTGAATCGAATTTTGGAGCGAAATCGAAAGAGCTTTTAGAACTTTGAAATCTTTTCACGAGTAAATATTGATTATATATATATATGCGGGTTTTGGACGAAGCACAAAAATTCAAACCCTCACACAAGAGGCCATGAACATGCAAAAACTCGACAAGTAAACTATTTAAACTTCCAAGTATGTGGAGTTGTTCAACAATGTAATAAAGACACAACAACAACTCAACCATATAATAGCACAAATAGTAAGCGTCACTTCGCCAAGGCTCGAGTTAAGATTAACAAAACATGCTCGATAAAACCCGCACCCTAATTACCTACCCACCCCACACTTAAACCATGTATTACCCGCATTTTAATGAAAACCAAGTAAAAGGAGGGGAATAGAAACTTCCTTAACCGAGTGAGTTTTGGTCGAACTCGGTGGGGTCCACCTAGGCATCTAAGCAATCCAAGCAAAAATCGAGCATGGCTAGTATCTCCCAGCTTCATGAACGCTACTAACTTATCAAATCGCCTAAGGTTGGAGTCGAAATACAAAACCTAGAAAAGAGAATCACACGAAATTAAAAAAACAAGGTAATATGTACACGAATCTCAAGAAAATATTTTTTTGTTTTCAATTTTTCAAATGTTTTTGGATTTTGAATTTTTGAATGTTTTTGGATTTTTCAATAAAAGAAAGAAAGAAATGGAAAGAACTTGGTTGCCTCCCAAGAAGCGCTTGTTTTACGTCACTAGCTTGATGTACTCCCTTTCGATCAAGGTGGGAATATCACGGGAGGGTCCACCAAACAATCTCCTTCTTGTAGAGAGGATCCATTCCTTGGAACGTCCTTGGCGCATTGCATAGCTCATATAAGATCCGCCAAAAAGAAGATGTTCTAAATGGGCATTTCAAGCTCGTCTCGGCTAGGTCCTCGGGTGGGATGGTG
>BMAC01000060.1:899815-974480 GCA_014905375.1 Phtheirospermum japonicum | reverse complement strand
AAATGCGGGTAATACATGGTTTAAGTGTGGGGTGGGTAGGTAATTAGGGTGCGGGTTTTATCGAGCATGTTTTGTTAATCTTAACTCGAGCCTTGGCGAAGTGACGCTTACTATTTGTGCTATTATATGGTTGAGTTGTTGTTGTGTCTTTATTACATTGTTGAACAACTCCACATACTTGGAAGTTTAAATAGTTTACTTGTCGAGTTTTTGCATGTTCATGGCCTCTTGTGTGAGGGTTTGAATTTTTGTGCTTCGTCCAAAACCCGCATATATATATATATATGGCCGGAATAAGGGTGATATATGTGCCTCAAGGTCATTTCCAAATTCAATCATGTACGAGCAAAGTCAAACCTCCTCAATGCAATTTCCATCAAAATGCAAGCAAGCCGATAAATCACACAAGGCTACTCACTAGTTTGCACCGAATTTGGGAGCAAAATCAAAAGAGATTTTAGACCTTTGCAATTTTTTCGCGAGAAAATGTTGATTATATATATATGCGGGTTTTGGACGAAGCACAAAAATTCAAACCCTCACACAAGAGGCCATGAACATGCAAAAACTCGACAAGTAAACTATTTAAACTTCCAAGTATGTGGAGTTGTTCAACAATGTAATAAAGACACAACAACAACTCAACCATATAATAGCACAAATAGTAAGCGTCACTTCGCCAAGGCTCGAGTTAAGATTAACAAAACATGCTCGATAAAACCCGCACCCTAATTACCTACCCACCCCACACTTAAACCATGTATTACCCGCATTTTAATGAAAACCAAGTAAAAGGAGGGGGAATAGAAACTTCCTTAACCGAGTGAGTTTTGGTCGAACTCGGTGGGGTCCACCTAGGCATCTAAGCAATCCAAGCAAAAATCGAGCATGGCTAGTATCTCCCAGCTTCATGAACGCTACTAACTTATCAAATCGCCTAAGGTTGGAGTCGAAATACAAAACCTAGAAAAGAGAATCACACGAAATTAAAAAAACAAGGTAATATGTACACGAATCTCAAGAAAATATTTTTTTTGTTTTTCAATTTTTTCAAATGTTTTTGGATTTTTGAATTTTTGAATGTTTTTGGATTTTTCAATAAAAGAAAGAAAGAAATGGAAAGAACTTGGGTTGCCTCCCAAGAAGCGCTTGTTTTACGTCACTAGCTTGATGTACTCCCTTTTCGATCAAGGTGGGAATATCACGGGAGGGTCCACCAAACAATCTCCTTCTTGTAGAGAGGATCCATTCCTTGGAACGTCCTTGGCGCATTGCATAGCTCATATAAGATCCGCCAAAAAGAAGATGTTCTAAATGGGCATTTCAAGCTCGTCTCGGCTAGGTCCTCGGGTGGGATGGTGGTTTTGAAGTGCCCCGATGACTCATCCATAAAGAAAAAGCAGTAATGGCCGGCTATCTTTTCCAACCTTTGCTCGACCAACGGGTGAGGGAAATGATCTCTCTTTGTAGCTACTTTCAATTTCTTAACATCAACCAACATTCTCCAAACTGTTGTAGCCCTCGTGGCCAACAACCCTCCTTCTTCATCCTTAAGAAAGAACATGCCACTCGTCTTGGGCACCAAGTTAATGGGTTTCACCCACTCACTCTCGGAAAGTACAAACATTAAGCCTTCACACAACAACCTCCAAATCCCGGCTCTCACCATTTCATCAAGAATCAAATTCAAAGAACTAACTCCCTTACTCACTCCCTGTATCTAATCCATAGCACCTTTAAGAATTGTAAATCCTTCAACCATCCTCTCCTCTTCACATCGGTTCGAGTTTTTCAAAATGGTAATTAGTTTGCTCTCCTCTTCCTCCAAATAAGTATGTGTTAGCGCGAACAAATCATCGATCCACTCAAGATACTCTTCAAGCTCTTCGATCTTAGAATCACTAACCTCCACCCCAACAAGATCTTCAAATTCTCCAATCCTATCATCAATAACCCCCACCTCCCCCTCTAAAAAGTCATCGTTGCCCTCAACGACACATTGAGAATCGTCTACACATAAACTGGGGGCACATAGAGGTATAATGGACTGATCGTTAAGAATAAGGGGCTCATCAAGAAGAATAATGGGCTCATCCTCACAACATCCCTCTATATCAACAACCGGGCCAACCTCCTCCTCATTGCTCCTCCCTTCCAAAAAAACTCGTTCGACCGTGGCCGTGATGAAGTCCATATATACCCACTCTTCGCAGGATTGTTTTGAAGTGAAAGGTAAGGGGTCAAGAGGGGTAAAATTACTCGGAATAAAAAACAACTCCTCCTCCGATGGCGAGATGACCGTATCCTCAACTACCCCACACTTATCGAAGAACGCGACCGGAAACATATGCGAAGGCGGACTTGAGAATTATTGTGGAGTAGGAGCAATCATCGAGGTAGCCGGATGAAATGGGACCTCGTGAGGAGTAACAAATATATCGTGAGTCGGCGGTGGAGCAAAAGATGGAGTAGTACAACCGGGTCCCACACAAAGAGGACTCGGGCTCGGGCTAGACATTTGAGCGATTTGAGCCTTTAACGTCCCTATTTTCTTCTTCAACTCAAGCTTCTTCGAGAATAAGGCCTTGTTCACGTCATAATCATGAGAATACCTTGGTGGAGAAGATTTCCGCTCGGGAGGGAAACTTGGGACAATGTAGCTCTCACCTCCAAATAATTCATAAGGAGCGGGGGTCAGTGGTGGAGTAAAAGAAGGCGTAGCACAAGCGAGTCCCGCTTGATATCCACGACCTCCATACATATCAACAGAATCGAACGAGGAATTTAAAGGGCAATAGTCGAAAATATGATCACTAGTTCCACACCATCCACATCCCAAAAAAGGTCGGCTAACATCCCTCATAGTACGGATGGGGGGGCCACTTTGTATATTGGAGCTCGGACCTCCAAACAAAGCATAATCATCGTGATCTTTAGAGGTAAAAGGGGGAATTCGGGGAACACCAAAAGAGTCGGGAATCAAAGTTTGCATATTCGGATAAGGATTTGAAGTACCATACCCTCCGGAAGAACCATTCATACCCACGATGCCACCAAACCCAACATGGTTTGCACCATGCCCTCCCATGTTGGGTTGCCCATAACATAATCACCATTGGCAACGTGGTTTGCAACATGCCCTCCCACGTTGCCAAATCCATTATACATCTCATCCCCAACATGGTTTGCACCATGCCCTCCCATGTTGGGAATGTATCCACCATAGATATACGAACCTTGCATACTAAACCAAAAAAAGTTAAATAACAAAGAAAGATAAAAACACAATGAAACTATAACCAAATCAAAAGTCTTAACCAAGCCGAGTCGCAACGGCGCCATTTTGAAGTGTAGTTTTTCGTGGTTTTAGAAAATTAAAGGTTCATTGTATTTTTATTGTGTTTTTCGTGGTTAGGGGTCAAATTACTCTCAAACTCTTGATAGTTTTCTCTTCCTTAGTATTTAGATTCAATTTCAAGCTTTGATGTAATTTACTTTTCTATATTAGATTTAATTTCAAGCTCTTTGCCTTGGGTTTGTAAGCCTAAGAAGAATCTAAATACTCCTTTGGATTGTAAATTTTGATGCAATTACATTCAAGCTTTGTTTCATTTCTTAATTCAAGTAAGTTTCCTTTCAATTTCATGTTTTATGCTTTAATTCCATGCTTTGTTCTCCATTTCCATGCTTGTTCTTCATTTTATGCCTTTTGCATTAGCACCTTGATTTCTTGTTAGATCTTAAGAATTGGATATGGGATCTAGATGAGTGACACATCTAGATCATAGATCGAGTATTAGATTGTATTGATTTGTGTTTTTCCTATGCTTTATTTACAATTTAATTTTCATGCATAGTTTTAGCATAAATCGTATATCTATTGCTTGATGCTTGTTATTTCATGTAAAGTTTTAAAATTTCTAATTAATTTTCATTGATCTTGCCAGTTGTGCTTTCAATTTTTACTAATTTGCATTATTTAGGATTTTATGCATAGTTTTACCTTGTACATGCATGCTTGTACTTGGTGAAATATTGCATTTTCTTTCTCATTTCCTTTATTTTCTTGCTTTTCCATATTGAGGCATCCTACGAGGCATTCTACAAACTTTCTATTTCCATTTCTAGGATAGTTTAACTAGTTTACTTGCTTTATTTTCATTTTCCTTCACTTTTCCAAGCTTGAAACACATTGAAACCCTCAATCGAATCGAATTCCGATAATACCAAGCCATAAACCTTTAATTTCCAAAACCACGAAAAAAATACATTTCAAAATGGTGCCGTTGCGACTCGGCTTGGTTAAGGCTTTCGATTTGATTGTAGTTTCATTGTGTTTTTAGCTTGCTTTGTTATTTGACGTTTTTGTTAAGTATGCTAGGTACTTCTAGCTTTGGTGGATATATTCCCGACATGGGAGGGCATGGTGCAAACCATGTCAGGATCGGAATGATGTATAATGGCCTTGGCAACGTGGGAGGGCATGGTACAAACCACGTTGCCAATGGTGGTTTTGGTTATGGGCAACCCGGCATGGGAGGGCATCGTGCAAACAGTGTCGGGTTTGATAGTTTCTCGGGCGTGAATGGTTCCTTGGGTGGTTATGGAGCTCCAAATTCCTATCCTAACGTCCAAGCCCTATATTCCTATCCGAACTTGCAAGCCCCGACTTTCGGCCCGTATGGAGACTCTCATGCGCTTAATTTCAATCATGCTCTGAATGTGAATTTTAATGCTTATAGTGGAGGTGCGAGTTATGGAGGCGCCATCAATAGTGCTCCAAAGCCCAATCCGTATGAGTTGTTTGGAGGAGGGAGATCCATTGTCGCAAGTGGCCCCCCCCCCCCCCACCCGTACCATGGCGGATGTTAATAGACCATTTTTGAGGCCAATTTACGTTGGTACCGACAATAGTGCCCCTCCTCCCGATCCTTATGAGTTGTTTGGTGGTGGGAGCTTCATTGTCCCAAGTGGCCCCACACCGATAGCATCTTCCGTATCCCTCCCTCCCGAGCGAACATCTTCTTGGGCAATATATTCTAATGATTATGAAGTGAGTGGAGTTTCTTCTTCTCGGGAGCTTGAGTTGGTTACGAAAATAGCAACGTTGAAGTATCAAATCGCTCAAATGTCTAGCCCAGGCCCGACTTCTCCTTGTGCGGGACCCGGTTGTGCGACTCCACCGCCGCCTCACGATCCTCTTGTTACTTATCACGTGGACCCACTACCTTCGCCTACTCTTCCGATCACGTTCCTTGAAAAGTGTGGGGTAGTTGATTCAGTTGTCTCATCGACGGAGGAGGCCGTGGTTTCGATTCTGAGTATTTTTACCCCTCTTGACCCCTTACCTTTCACTTCAAAACAATCTTGTGAAGAGTGGGTGTTTATGGACTTCATCAAGGCCACGGTCGAATGAGTTTGTTTGGAAGAGAGGAGCAATGAGGAGGAGGTTGGCCCGGTTGTCGATATAGAGGGATGTTGTGAGGATGAGCCCCTTGTTCTTCTTGATGAGCCCGTTGTGCCTCTGTTTGGCCCTATTTTGTGTGGGGATGATTCTTGATGTGTCGTTGAGGGCAACAACGACTTTTCAGAGGGGGAGGTGTGGGTTATTGATGATGAGCTTGGAAAAATTGACCATTATCTTGAGGAGGATGAGGAGAGCAAGTCGATTATTATCCTTGCAAACTCGCACCGAGAAGAAGAGGAGGAGAGGATGGTTGAAGGGTTTAAAATTCTTAAGGATGCCATTGAGTGGAGACCCGAAGTGATTGAGGGAGTTAGCTCTTTGAATTTGATTCTTGATGAAATGGTGCGAGTCGGTATGTGGAGTTTGTTAGTAGAGGGTTTCATGTTCGTAATGTCCAAAAGTGAGTGGGTGAAGCCCATTGACTTGGTGCCCAAGACAAGCAGCTTGTTAGTTCTTAAGGATGAAGAAGGAAGGTTGTTGGCCACGAGGGCTTCAACGGGTTGGAGGATGTTGATCGAGGCCACAAAGAAAGATCCTTTCCCTCCCCCGTTTATCGACCACATGGTGGACAATCTAGCCGGCCAATATTCCTTTTGTTTTCTTGATGAGTCATTGGGCCACTTCAAAACAACCATCCCACCCAAAGACCGAGCCAAGATGAGCTTCAATTGCCCATTTGGAACGTTTAATTTTTGGCGGATCTTATTTGAACTATGCAATGCGCCAAGGACGTTTCAAAGAGTGGACCCTCCCGACAAGGAGGAGATTATTTTGGTGGAGCCTCCCGTGATCGTTCCACCTTGACCAAAAGGGAGTACGTCAAGTTAGTGACGTGAAACAAGAGCTTCTTGGGAGGCAACCCAAGTTCTTCTTGTTTATTTCTTTTATTTTCTTTCTTTCTTCTTATACTGAAAATCCAAAAACATTTGAAAAATTGAAAAAAAAAAATTGTTTTGGGTTTATGTACATATTTTCTTGTGTTTTTCTTTTGATTTGATAAGTTAGTAGCGTTCATGAAGCCGAGAGATACTAGTCATGCTCGATTTTTGCTTGGATTGCTTAGATGCCTAGGTGGACCCTACCGAGCTTGACTCAAACTCGCTCGAATAAGGAAGTTTCTATTCCCCCTCCTTTTACTTGGTTTTCATTAAAATGCGGATATTTCATGGTTTAAGTGTGGGGTGGGTAGGTAGTAAGGGTCCGAGTTTCACATAAGCATGTTTTGTCTATCTTAACTCGAGCCTTGGCGAAGTGACGCATTCTTGGCGAAGTAACGCTTACTATTGCGCTATTATATGGTTGAGTCAATTTTTGTATTGTTTATGTCTTTATTACATTGTTGAACAACTTTACGTGCTTGGAAGTTTGAATAGTTTACTTGTCGGGTTTTTGCATGTATATATCCTTCTGTGTAAGGAGTTGAATTTTTGTGCTTCGTCCAAAAGCCACCTCTCTATATATATAATCAACATTTACTCGTGAAAATATTTCAAAGCTCTAAAATCTCTTTTGATTTTGCTCCCAAATTCGGTGCAAACTAGTGAGTAGCCTTGTGTGATTTATCGGCTTGCTTGCATTTTTATGGAAATTGCATTGAGAAGGTTTGATTTTGCTCGTACATGATTGAATTCGAAAATGACCTCGAGGCAAATATATCACCCTTTTTTCCGGCCATATCCAAATATACACGCTACTTAAAAATCCCAAATGATCCCCCTTGAGCCTATATCCTGTTTCTTGTTAACCGAGCTCAATTTTTAGCTCTTATATCTTTATGAGTAGTGAAGTGAAAGAGTGTGTTGTTAGTTGACAAGAAATGTGATGGCAATCAATTGCAGGTTTCGGGTTTTGAGTTACTTATACGGAAAAAAAAACTCCAACACAAATCACGAAAAGTGATAAAACGTGCGTCCAAGCGAAAAGCCTAATTCAAAAGGGGCTAAAGTAAGTGAAAAGAAGCAAATTCAAAAAGCTTCTAAGTGTTGTGAAATAAAGTCGAAAAAGCGTGTGAGTATAAGAAAGGGTTTCGAATGAGAGTTTGTTGAATTGGGAAAGGTGAAGCGATTATAAGCTTCGGGTTTTAGAAATTAAGATTTTATGTGTTATTGGTCGCGTTTGATCGTGTGTTAGCCACTCTATCCAAATATCCAATACCTTACCAAAGAGCCAACATTACAACCCATAATAAAGACCTCTTTCGATTCTTACTTGGTCATGTACTATGAGCAATTTTGAGTGTCCAATTTGTGAAATCTTGACGAGTGCATGCATTATCCGATTCGAGCGTATACACGTCCTATATACACTTGAGCGAATTGAGCGAATACCCTCAAATTCCCATTTGTGAGGAAGTCATCAATTTTCCTTGCATTTGAGAAAGAGTAATACGAGCAATGCTTGAAGCTAGCGAGTTTATGTTGATAATCCCATCATATTAATAAGGATAAGTACAAGGATTTTTCTTCTTACATAATGTTCATTGCATGTACACTCTCGATTCTTTTCGTTGTTCGAGGACTAATAATCCGATAAGTGTGGGGTAGTTGTTTTACATGTAATTCTTGTGTTTTTCCTAGTATTTTTAGTTAGAATTTCATGTTGATTTTAGTAGTTTTTAATAGAATTTTATTAAGTTTTTATGTGGTTTTTCTTGTTTTGTTGTTTTTCACTTGACTTGTTAATTATATATTTTAATGGGGTAATTGGCTCAATTACCTTGAGGTTTGGTGTAATTCTTGGGTCTTAATAATTAAAACTCTCTTTTAACAGGTGGATTAATGATTTTTAAATCAAGTTAAGGCATGGAGACCAAAACTCAAGTCCAACCTTGCCTATTTGCATGCCCAATTCAGTGCCAAAAGCAAAGCTTAAAAGGGGGAAATTATTCTGGAATGGTGGCCTAGCCTTGCCTGGGCTTTCCCATTTTCACGCCTAAGGAGCAGCACCCCTAGGCAGCTTTCTAGGCAGCATTTCGGTGCCTGAAATCTCGCCCAAAATGCAGCCCAGAGTGGCGCCCATTCTTGCCTACTCCAGCGCCCCACTCCCGCCCCAGCAAGCATACTTCGTAGCCTACATTCTTACCTAATGCAGCGCCCACTCAAGCCTCCAGCAAGCCTAATTCGGAGCCTACATTCTTGTCTAAAACGCTGCCCACTCTTGCGCCCAGGCTTGCCCTGAGTGGTGCCCATCTCCAAGCCTACATGCCAGCCTACTTCAACGCCTAATGCAAGCCAAGGACGCCCACGACCCATCACCCACACCCAGAGTGAGCCATCTTGAGCCAAGACCGAGCCACCTTGAGTCATTTTGGTCAACACGGGTCAATTTTTGTCAAATTCGTGAAATTAAGCCTAAAAAGCCCAAATTGACCCATTTAAACCCAATAAAACTTAGTATAAATAGACTACAACTCTCATATTGTAAAAACTCCTCCTCCCAACCCAAGCTTGGGTTTGGGATTTATTCTCTCTAGCTCTTAGACTAAATTTTCAAGCTCTTTGCCTTGGGTTTGTAAGCTCAAGAAGGATTCAAGTACTCCCTTGGATTTTTAATCCTTGCAATTTCAATCAAGCTTTTGGATTCTCTCTTTAATTCTAGTAAGCTTTAATCCCCGGCAACGGCGCCATTTTGTTATAGGAGTTTTCGTGGTGATAAATAAATCATCGGGTTCTTGGCTCGGTATTATTGGAGATCGATTCGATTCAAGGTTTCAATGTGTTTCAAGCTTGGAAAAATAAAGGGAAAATGAAAATAAAGCAAATAAACTATCTAAACTAAACTAGGAAATGAAATTTCATGTTGGTAGAATGCCTCGTCGGATGCCTCAATATGAAAATGTAAAGCAATTATGGAAATAAGCAAGAAAAATACAATGTTTTACCAAGTACAACCATGCAAGCACAAGGTACAATTATGCATAAAATCCTAAATAATTCAAATAAGTAAAAATTGAAGGCATGGATGTAAAGAGAAAGAAAAGTTGACATGAAAGTTTAAAACTTTAAGGAAAATAACAAGCATCAAAGTGTAGATCTAAGATTTAACCTAAAACTATGCATGAAAATTAAATTGCAAATAAAGCATAGGAAAAACTCAAAATCAAGACGATCTATGATCTATATGTGTCACTCATCTAGATTCCATAGCATATTCTTAAGATCAAGCAAGAAATCAAGGTGCTAAGACAAAAAGCATAAAATGAAGAACAAGCATGAAATGAAGAGCAAAGCATGAAATTAAAACAAAGCTTACTAAAATTTAATGAGAATCCAAAAGCTTGATTGAAATTGCAAGGAATTAAAAATCCAAGGTAGTACTTGAATCCTTCTCGAGCTTACAAACCCAAGGCAAAGCTTGAAAATTAAATCTAGAGAGAGAAAATTATCCCAAACCCTAGCTTGGGTTGGGAAAATGGGAGCTAATTTTACAAAATGAGAGTTGTATCATATTTATACTAGTTCTAATTGGTTTTAAATGGAGTTAAATGGGCCAAATTGGGTTTTTTAGACATTTTAGCTTGATTTGGCTCAAGGTGGCTCGGTCTGGGCGAGCCTGGATGTGCAGGGGCTGGCTGGGGCATCCTTGGGCTGAGCTGGGGCGTGGCTGGAGGCCTGGGCACGATTCTGGGCGAGCTTGGGCGCCGAAATGGGCATGGGAGTAGGCAAGCCTGGGCGCCACTCTAGGCTGCGTTTTGGGCGAGAATTCGGGCGCTGAAGTGGGCTAAGCTGGGCGCTCATCTGGGCGCAAATCTGGGCAAAGCTGGGTGCTGGCTAGGGGAGGAGCTAGGTGAGAATCTGGGCGCGAAATGCTGCCTAGAAATTTGCCTAGAGGTGCTGCTCCTTAGGCATGAAAATGGGTAAGCCTGGGCAAGGCTAGGCCACCATTCCAGAATGTTTGCTCCCTTTTAAGCTTGATCTGGGCTCAGAATTGGGCATGAAAATAGACAAGGCTGGGCTTGAGTTTTGGCCTCCATGCCTTAGCTTGATTTAAAAATCATTAAGCCACCTATTAAAAGGGAATTTTAATTATTAAAACCCAAGAATTAAACCAAACCTAAAGGTAATTGAACCAATTAACCCATTAAAATATAAAATTAACAAGTCAAGTGAAAAACAACAAAAATTGAAAAACTACATAAAAGTTTAATAAAATTTTATTAAAAACTACTAAAATCAACATAAAACTCTAACTAAAAATACTAGGAAAAACACAACAATTACATGCAAAACACTATCTCAAGACCAAAATACTTCAAAATACCTGAAACAAATATAAAATTTAATAATTATGATGAAAATACGGTAAAATAAGTTGGAGAGAAGAAAATACGAAAATATGCTCAATCTATCCAACTTATACAAAAATTAATAAAAAAAAACTAACTAAAATACTAACAAAAATCAAGACAAATTCATGTTAATCAACTACCCCACGCTTAATTGGTTTGTTCGTCCTCGAACAAACGATAATTTCAAAGAGTAACAAGTGTAAAAATTAGCCCAAACAAAGAGTCATGTTGTGCTACATATATAATTTTGAAAATATAGATAATTGCAACGCAAACTCAAACGCTAGACCCTTATTACACTATCGCTCCAAAATAAAATCATGCATCCTCACAAAGGGTAATATAAAAGTGTACGCTCAAAGCACTCAAGAATTTTTTATAGGGACGTGTTTACACTCAAATCGTCCAAATACATGTACAATAAACAAGAACTAAAAATCAAAAGCTTCTCCATCGCGTTTAAGTGTGTAACTCACAAAGAATCAGAAAAGTTCTTTTCGGGTTGTAATGTAGGCTCTTTGGACGGGTATCAATATATAAGTCGTGTGGCTTACTCACGATCTAACGTGATCAATAAATCACCAGCTATCCTAATAACGAATCAATGTGTTTCACCTCATTCAAACGAAACCTTAACTCTCATAACGTAGCCTTTATACTTAGTCTATTTCTCAACTCGAAACCCAAAACCGACTGCTGAACAAACCACTTAAACAATTTAGAAACTTTATGATACGCTTCTTTATTTAAAACTCAACTCTTGCTTCAACAAGACACAAGTCTTTATTAGCATAGGCAATAACTCAACAAGATTCACCATCCTTTTTATTATTTCTTTTTTTTCTCTCTTTTTTTTTCTTTTCTTTTTTTAATTTATTCTTATTCTTTTTTTGAAGGATGGTGATCCTTAATTACAACTTTTTCATAAATCCCTGATCATGATTCCAAAACACAAATAACCAATAAAAATAACTAAATCTTACCCCACATAGGAGTTAACTCAAAAACACTCATGGCTATAAGAAATGGATTATTTGGCTATGATTGGCTCATCCAGAATTCATAGTGGCTATTATATATGGATATGGCCGGAATAAGGGTAATTTATGTGCCTTAATGTCATGTTCAAAGTGATTTGTACTTTTTTGTACGCTTTTTTGTTACCTTTTTGTGTCGCATTTACATTGTATTGCTTGCATTTACGGTTATTAGGAGTCGTTTTGTCCTATTTTTTATTTTTAGGTTTTTGTAGCCTTTATGCAGTTTTTAGTAGTTTCTCGTATATTTTTACTATTTTTCGTACTTTTGGCCGTAGGATAACCAAGCGGAGCCCGCGCATGTTTGAAAGCATTCCACTCGACTCGAATTTGACGGACAAGCAAGGATACATAGTGAGAACGAGGAGCGACAGCCGGCGGACGTTTAGAGCGGAAACGAGAAACCGAGCTGGGTGCAGCCGTTCCAGTCGATCGACTGGCTTTAAGTCAATCGAGTGATAGTCTAGTTGATCGACTGGACCTCTCCAAATCGACTGGAGTACAGGGATTTTGGCCATTTTTGATGAAGCAAGCGATCGACTGACCCTTAGTCAATCGACTGCAGTCGATCGGCTTAGACGCTGGGGATTTCTTAATTTTGGTTCATTTTGATGATTTTACCCTTGCGATTTTGTGTACATAAGCCAGCTCTCTCCAACCTTATCAACAACTCTCCTTGGTTGTTTTGGAGTTCCATCACCTCCAAGCCTCTACATTTTATTTGCAATTAAAACCCTAGATTAAATCCTTAGTTAGTGTAGTTTAGCTAGCTTAGTAGTTATTTTAGTTAGGTTTAGTAGTTTTTAGCAAGTGTTGGAGTGGGTGACAACTCCTTCATTTGTGGCTTTAATTGTGTTGAAGATTTGGATTTGCTTTGAAGGTTGTAATCCAGATTTGAAGGTTTTGAGTTGAATGAAATTTGGTAGTGTTCTTTCCCTTTTACTAATATGTTTTGTTGTTGATTGATTGTTCTTGTTGTTGTGTGGTTATTAATTAAGCTTTGGTTTGTGTTGTTTTCTTTTCATTGTTCTTCAATTTCTCATTTCTAGATTTTAGTTTGTTCTTGTTCTTGCAAAACTCCATGAATGCTTTCATTTTCAAGCTTTTTTTTACCTCTTTTAGTTAAACAAACACTTTATTGTCAAAAGCCAAATGGGACTTTCCTATTTGGTAATTTGTCTTGTTCTATTTAAGAGCCTTTGACTTTTCTCAATTTTAAATGTTTTGATTTGCCCTCCATGTCTTCTCTTTCAATTGCAAACTTTTCTTGATCAACTAGTTTAGTTTTTTTTAAGGCTTTTAATTAGGTTTAATTAATATCATTAATTAATTACTTTCAAGCAAGCTTTAATTTACATTTGATGCAACTAGTTTATAAATTACGGGTTTAGGGTCTAATTTTGTTTAGAGCCATTAATCGAAGCTTGTTGAGACTCGGGATTGACAAACCCGAGAATTGGGACTGACGACCCCAATACGTGATCGACATTCGAGATTGACAACCCCGAATCGTGGATTAAGTGCTCGACAAAAACTGATTGATCGTGGAGACGAACTGAACACCCTAAACCCTCATTTTCATTATTTTCATTTAAATCTCTTTTAATTCTTGTTTTAGTTGATTAAGTTTCAAAAACTCAAACCAAACCAATGACTTAATACTTTCTTAGATTATATTAGTTTAATTGGATTAACAAGAGAGGAATTAAAAAATACCGACCGTCGATAATATCTATCATCGAGAGACACGACTCGAAAAAACTTACCGCTCTACAATCGACTCCGTACTATTGTGGAGACGGTTTCTTACAGTGCTAAGAAATCTTCGAAACAAAGCTAACTACACACTACGATTTCAAAGAGATCTCAAAATAGAATTTACTCAAGTACATGCAAAGATGATAAACAATGAGGCTACTCACTGACTTTTGCATGAAAAAGATTTTGAATTGACGCTGCTTTTAAGGTTTTGAGAAATCGGTTGCGTCAAGTAACGTTTTAAAGTATATAAATAAAAGAAATTTTTTTAAAAATTATGAACTTATACATTCTCAAAGACAAGAACCTCAAATCATACTTAATCACTTTGACAGGCAAGCCAGTACAAACATAATTAAACGTGGAAATAGTAATCAATCACGTTCAAATACGAGTTACTATAAAACCACGAATTCAAATTACATAATTATAAAATATAAATCATTACTCAACCATCCTCCCCCTCCCTAAAAATTCAGAAATCTCCGGATTGCCATAAATATATACCAAATCAAAAATATCAAAAGAGGAGAGGAGTAAGAAAAACGTCCCTGACGATAAATAGTCGAGCTGCTCAACTAGCGCTGTGCAATCAACCATTCATCTCGAATCGCGTGATTGAAAATGTCTCAATTAATAACCTACAAAAACAAACATACAAACAAAACCAATAAAAACTAAATTAAAAAATTTAAATTTTGATTCAAAATTTCCGTACCTACTTTTTAAATCTAAGTTTGTCAAGCTTAAAAAGTTCGCTCGCAAGAGTACGAGGTCACTTGTAGGTTGGCAAGTTAAACCAAGTCGAGTCTCTCAAGGAAAACTAATCAGAGGTTCTTTTTGTGTTTGTTTCCATGAATAAGAAATTAATGAAAAATTAATATAAACATTAGAATCAAGGCATTTATTAATGCGACGATCAACGATATCAAAAAATTTGAAAAGATTTGACAAAAAAGGGTTCTATAGCTCTAGAATCATCTCCACGACCACTTGGGCATTTCATCGAACACCTTACCTGCAAGTTATGGTTGTCAATCTCAACTTGTAGATTTAGTACCCAACAAACCCAATTGATGGTTCTAAACGATTCTAGGCTCTAGACCCGTAATATCTAGCAAAAATCATCAACAGTCTCATCATCCACAAACCTAAAACAATAAAGATCACAATTCATCATATAACTTAGGGGGGGGGGGGGGGGGGGGGGTGATTGGGAATTATTCTAAGAAGATCAATTAAATTAATAGAGCAAGAGGAATTAAACTAATAATGCAAGGGAATTGAAAAATTACTAAGTATCGAAGAAGATTAACATCGTTCCAATAAGAAATCCGCGAATTAAAACTAAAGAACTATTCTACTTAATCTAGAAACTAGATCTTTAAAACTAAGAAATATGGAGAAGAGTATCAAGAGAAATAGAGGAAAGACCTAGGTTTTTTAAGGCCTTAGGAGTCCCCAAAAATATCTAATATTGTTTTTGAAGAAGTATGGAATGTATTTATAAGTTTCGAAGACTTGGAGAATAAGTTTCCTTCCAAAAATAGGATTTTGAGCACTTAAAGGGTCAGCTTAGCGGTAAGGGTTACCGCTAAGGTAACCGCTAACCCTCTCTGTTGCTCCTTAGCGGTGGTGTTAATGGTTCTGCGCTGACACTGGGTAACCCGGTGTCTGCAGCATACCCAGTGTCAGTTGTAACACTTCAAATCGAGGCCCGATTTCGCTAAAATTCCACTCGTACGCCCATACTTGACTATCTCCAGACCAAAATACTTCAAAATACCTGAAATAAATCTAAAATTTAACATATATGATCAAAATATGATAAAATAAGTTGGAGATAAGAAAATACGAAAATATGCTCAATCAATCCAACCTATACCAAAATTAATAAAAAAAAACAAACTAAAATACTAACAAAAATCAAGACAAATTCATTTTAATCAATAAACAAAAACCAAAAATATAAGAGGTAACCCTAATCAATGAGCCCCTCTTCACAGGAAGGATCAAGATCAGGGTCACTCTAATAACGTCGATATTTAGAGAGTTTGGTTTTTTAAAAAAAATAGAGCGTGAGCTAAAAGAGCTCAGTGAGGGAAAGAAAATGGAAATGCAAATTTTCTTTTAAAACATAAAATTGACAAGAGTTTAGAAAATAATTTTCATAAAATAATCAAAGCACTTGGTGTGCAAAATTTTTTTATGCGTGTAACAAAAACTCTATTAGCAACTTCAAAATAAAAATATTTTAGAAATAAATAAACAATAGATTTTCTCAAAACTAACCAATTATCTCATTTAGAATAAATAGGCAATACTGACTTATTTTTAAGAAATCAATTGAAACAATTGACAGTTGGACAGATAGGGAAATTCGTCTCGTTCTAAAATAGTTAGTCCGATTAATAAGTGTCCGGGTACGAAACTCTGGAGGTGGCTTCCGCGCGTAGAACATAGCTCCCGAAGGACTTTAGAGGGGACTGATTTGTACATTTTTGTATGTGATTTTCATGTGTTTTTGCATTGTGTTTTGTTTGCTTTTACGTGTTTTAGGTTTATATTTTTATTATTCTTCTTCCTTTTGATGTTTTTTATTTCGTGTCGTGTTTAATGTTTTTCTACTTTATTTTATAAGTAATAATATTTTTTTCTTTTTTTTCATGTTTCAACTCAAAACGAAGAAGACGGGACGAGCGACGTGCCGAAGCCCTGCAGGCGCCGTAATGCAGCGCCCGCGTCAATCGACGCTGGGTTGACATAGACTCTCTGTTACATCGACCCATGTGCACGTCAGTCGATGCAGTGCCTGGTCGACACGAGCACTTGGCACGCGTCGATGCCGACACTCTTCCCGTGTCGATCGACACTCCATCAGTTTTAGTAGTTATTTTCGAGAGAAACTATATAAACCCGCAATGCAGCGCCCGCGTCAACGCCGAGAATGCCCGTGTTAATTAACGCTGGGTCGATGCAGACTCTCTATTGTGTCGACCCATGCGTGCGTCGGTCGATGCTATGTTTGCGTTGGTCGATGCTCTGCTTGCGTCAGTCGACGCTCCTGCAGTTTGAGTAGTTATTTCGAGAGAAACTATATAAACCCGTCATTTTCACTTCATTTGTGTGCTGGAACTTGGGGGCAGGTTCAGAAATTACATAGATCCCTCGATTCTTGAACCCTTTCGATCACATGCATAATTCGAGTTTAATAGTTCGTCGTTTCATCATTTCAAGTTCGTTCGTCATTCAAGTACATTCATCATTGCTGTAGACTTGTTTGATTGCTGCTGTTTTCTTTACGTCATAAGTGTTTCTGAACTTTGTTATTTGCTTTGTGTATTTGGCTTTGGTTATCGTTGGATGTTAATGTTTTACTTTGGTTTCGTTAATTTAGTTTCCTTTGTTCTTCTCATTTTCAGTTTGTACTCATTTGCTTTAGTAGTTTAGTTCTGATTTCTCGCAATCTTAGTTGTTTAGTTCTTCTTTCTCGCAATCTTAGTTGTTGAAATTCTACTTTTGAATATGTAAATGCATGCAGGCTAGTATCGTTCTAGTGCCTAGAGTCATTTAGAACCATCTATCGGAATGAGTCGACGCTTGATCGATGAGTCGGGATTGACAACCTTGGCTCGTAGGTAAGGTGCTCGATGAAATTTTCGACTGATTGTGGAGATGATTCTAGCGCACTAGAACCCTCACTTTCCTAATTGTTTCAAGGATTTTGATTTTATTTAATTCTTCGCATTAGATGTTTGAAAACTTAAACCAAATTGGATCGCGTGTTTAGTTTAGTCTTTTCTTTAGTTTTCTCATTCGTAAAACCAAACACCGGAATAACTTCCGATTAGTCTTCCTTGTGATTCGACTCGAGTCCAACTTACCACCTACAGATGCTCCATTCTCTTGCAGACGAGCTTTTTATTTTTAAATAAAAAGTAGATGTAAAAAGTTCAATTCAAAATTTGGCGCCGTTGCTGGGGAAGGCTAAAAGTCGCGATTTTTGGTGTTTGCTCTTAGTGACTTTTGTTTGTTTGATTGTTTGCTCTTATTTGTTTGTTTTTGTTAGTGTTCGTTTGTGATTTTTATTTTTGTTTGTTTTTGTTCTTTCTGGTAGGTTTAATTTCGTTTGTTGAGTGTTGTTTATTCGAGGTACCTCAACAACCACGACCTGAGACTCGAAAAACCATTAAAAAGAGTAATAATAATAAAAAAATATGGAGCCTTGTCCAATGTCTGATTTGCATGGATTTCGACCTGCTATTCCGTTGAGCCCCGAGATGCGAGAGTACGATCCTGACGAGTTCTACTTCAACCAACTTTTGGTTTTTCATGGGCTCCCGAGCGAGGACCCGCTCAACTTCATCCGAGAGTACGAGGCTATAACAGGCACATTCCCTCTTCTCGGACTTACATGGGATCAAGTGAAGATGTGGCTTTTCATGTTCAAGTTAAAGGATCGAGCGAGTGAATGGTTGACAAATCTAGAGCCTGATTCCTTTAAAACGTGGGATAAAGTAGTGGATCAGTTCATGGGGTCGTTCTACTCGTCTGAATAGGTCACAACTTCAATTTCTTACAATTCGAGCTTTAATGATCCATATGCTTCACTTCATCACTTCGACCACACCCCACCACAAAGTTTCTATTTCCCAACCTTGAACGAAATTTTTTATAATCCGGGTTTGGAACCTTTTTACACGGGATATGATTCGTATGCTCCACCCGATTCTGATTCTTCGACTTACGCCCCGCTTCCTCTTCTTACATCAAACTCTTATGATACGAGTTTCGAGCAGTATGTTCCCCCAACCGTATATCACGATTCGAGATATAATGATCTGTGTGCTCCTTGGGAATCATATTCTTATACTCCGAGCTACGATTGTTATCCTTTGTCTCATTCGTGTAACAATTCCAACCATCATCCCGTTCCCATGTTACCTATTACGGTTCATGAAACTCGGAGGTAAACCGACCTCATTTTGACGAAGTGCCAATATTTGATGTGGTAGAGCCTACCTTGAATGTTTGTTCAAAAGAGGTTCGTAAGAAGGTTGAGATTGAAGAGTTGGTTGAGATCGCCCCCCTTACGATTGATGACGCTATGGATAAAAGTGTGGGGGTGCTGCTGTGAAAGTGCTCGGAGGATGTTGGAGATTCGAGTCTACCTGCTCTTTCTGACGATGGTGGAGTTGTAGTGCAAGTTTTGCAGGAGGGTGAATTTAGTGAACCGCATGTCGTGCCCTCTGGAGTTTTGTTCGGACTTAAGATGGAGGTGGTGGATGAGAACGTTGAGGTGGTGATCATAAAGAAGGAGCCTGGACTGGTCAATGGTTATGCCGTCTGTTCGATGGATATTTTAGCTCTTTCCGTGACCGAGGATCAGCCCATGCCACAATTTCCCTTCGGTATCTTCGTGGTGGTTGATTACTCGCGTTTCCGACCGCCAAAGCTAGTTGGAGTTTTCACCCCTTGCATCTCGGGACGTGGTTTTTGTTCCCGCCTTGGTGATTATCATCGCCAATTTTTGCTTTTACAGAACACCAAGGCGTGGCACGATCGTCATTTATTATTAGACCCGGGATGACATCGAATATAGACGTTGTCAAAATAGTGACGTTAAACAAGCGCTTCTTGGGAGGCAACCCAAGCCTTTTAACTTTGTTGTTTTTGTGTGTTTTTGTGTGTTTTTGTTTCTTTTCGTTTCAGGTTCCCCTCGACTTTGAAGCCCGTTTGACGCTTTTGGACGCTCGACTCATCACCACAAGCGCAATTTCAGGGACATCTCTTTCTCTTATCTTTTACCATACTTAGCTTAATTTTTCGTGTTATACAATGTGGACATTGTATGGATTAAGTGTGGGGGTGTTTGTCCTTGGTTTGGTTAGTAAATTTTTGTATGCTTGCTTGTGGTTGATTTGAGTCATGTGTATTTATATTAACTAGAACCTTGATGAAGTGACGTGGTTAGATGATGTGGTTATGATATTTATACTTCCGTTCAAACAATAGTGTAATTGTGGGGAATGAAGTGTAAAGAATCTATGAAGTGTCTTGTCCCCTCTTCTATTCTTGTTTCGTTCTAACAAGACGAATACTCTCTACTAGCCCCATTTTTAGTTAACCTCTATAGGACTTTATGTAATTTATTTTTAATTTTTGGAAACGTTAAAACTCCATGTGCGAAATTAAGGAATGATATCAGTTTCACTTAGCAACGTAATATTGGAGTCAATGAACTCTCATTATTGATTTATATAGATTATGCTTGTTTAGTACCTCATATCTATGGGTACTCATAAAGAAGAAAAAAAAAAGAAATAAAAAAAGGAAAAGAAAAAGAATAAAGAAAAAAGTACAAGAAGAGAAATCCTTGTACAAGTTAAGTTCTTATTTTCGTTTTTATTTCTTAGATTGTATTGTTAAAGAGGTGTATAGATGACTGGGCTAGTCGGGTGACGACTTGGCAGTTTGAGAAAGGATAGACTTTGGCTGAGGCATGGATGTGTGACGTATATGGAGGTCAACTCATTACTTTTAGGTGTTCGGAAGCTAGTCTAAATCTCTTATCTCAACATTATCGTGTCGTTCTTTTAGTTCAGTTTTCACTCTATTTAATGCATTAACTTCCTGAATCGTTTCGATGCATTAAAGATAAGGTCAGCGGGCAAGGCGCTTTTCCTTGTCTACGTCTAGTTCTGATTTTGCTTGAGGACAAGCAAAAAGCTAAGTGTGGGGGAGTTGATTTGTACATTTTTGTATGTGATTTTCGTGTGGTTTTGCATTGTGTTTTGTTTGCTTTTACGTGTTTTAGGTTTATCTTTTTCTCATTTTTCTTCCTTTTAATGTTTTTCGCTTCGTGTGATGTTTAATGTTTTTCTACTCTATTTTATAAATAATAATCTAGTTTTACTTTATTTTCATGTTTCAGCTCAAAATGAAGAAGACGGGACGAGCGACGTGCCAAAGCACTGCAAGCGCCGCAATGCAGCGCCCGCGTCGACGCTGAGAATGCCCGCATCGATCGACGCTGGGTCGACACAGACTCTCTGTTGCGTCGACCCATGCACGCATTGGTCGATGCACTACTTGGTTGACACGAGCGCTTGGGACGCGTCGATGCCGATGCTCTGCCCGCGTTGGTTGATGCTCCGTCAGTTTGAGCAGTTATTTCGAGAGAAACTATATAAACCCGTCATTTTAACTTCATTTATGTGATGGAACTTGGAGGAAGGTTCGGAAATTACATAGATCCCTCGGTTCTTGCCCCCTTTTGATCACACGCATAATTCAATTTAATAGTTCGTTGTTTCATCATTTCAAGTTCGTTAATCATTCAAGTTCATTCTTCGTTGCTGTAGACTCGTTCGATTGCTGCTGTTTTCTTTATGTCATAAGTGTTTCTGAACTTTATTATTTTCTTTGGTTATCGTTGGATGTTAATGTTGTATTTTGGTTTCGTTAATTTAGTTTCCTTTGTTCTTCTTGTTTTCAGTTTGTACTCATTTGCTTTTGTAGTTTAGTTCTGATTTCTTGCAATCTTAGTTGTTTAGATGCTTGGTAATTTTCATGCATTTAATTGTTGAAATTTTAATTTTGAATATGTTAATGCTTGTAGGATAGGATTTATCGTTCTAGTGCCTAGAAACATTTAGAACCATATCTTTGGATGAGTCGACGCTTGATCGACGAGTCGGGATTGACAACCCTAGCTCGTAGGTAAGGTGCTCGATGAAATTTCCGAGTGAACGTAGAGAAGATTCTAGCGCACTAGAACCCTTGCTTTCTTAATTAGTTCAAGGATTTTTATTTTATTTAATTCTTCGCATTAGATGTTAGAAATTTCAAACCAAATTGGATCGCGTGTTTAGTTTAGTCATTTCTTTCATTTTCTCGTTCGTAAAACCAAACACCGGAATAACTTCAGATTAGTCTTCCTTGTGATTCGACTCGAGTCCAACTTACCACCTACAGCTTCTCCGTTCTCTTGCAGACAAGCTTTTTATTTTTAAATAAAGAGTAGGTGTAAAAGTCCGATTCAGTGACTTTCATGCATAGCACTTAGCTTCTGAGCCATATTAACTCACATAAATGTAGAATCGATGTCAATCAAACATCGACCCATGCGTTTCCACTCTCCATGAAAGATGCCACTCTAATAGGCCGAAGCCTCAGTCGCCTTACCCATACCAGTAGGCTCGACGTCCCTTTAGCTACGGGATTCTAACCAAGGATATTCCATATTCCGGAATATACCCAATCTACGACCCAAATCCTGCCGTCGTCTCTGACTCACCCAGGAAAAATTAGAATAGATACCACGAATAGTCAAGAAAGAATCGCAGGTAACTTGATCGATTGATTTCCCAAACTACTCGTGCATGATAGACAGTGACAGTGATAGACAATAACAGTTGACATTAATAATTTATAAAACAAAACCGATAACAACAATCGATTTCAAATGATAAAAATAACCTTTGATATAAAATCATATAATAGAGCTTATGATTAAGCATTAAGCACAAATCACACAGGTCAATGCACACTTGCATATTTTCTCTCAAAATGCTATTTTTCAAAAGGCTTATACAAGCAGAAAAATATGTTTAAGCAACAAGTGCTTTATGATTTGGAAAATCTCAAACTTTCTTGTTAAAAATAATTTATTCAAGACTAGCACAAAGAACGCGTTATGATTTGAATATATTACTTTCTCTTAGTTGATTTCATATCCTACGTTTTTTTAGCTCTCGCATATCTCTCGCACTCGCTAACTTGAGCATCGGAGGGCCTACGCTGGGGCTGTCCATCACCTTGGCAATGGGTGTTGTTTTGCAGGATCGATCAGGTCGCCAGGAGTCTTCTGGAGATCAGGCAGGTCGCTGATTACGAATTTGAAGCTATTCAGGTCGCTGACTTCGTTAATAAGGTCAGTGCCCTATTTTCTTGAGGCACCAATCTTTTTGGTCGCATCAAACATAATTATAAAATATAAATATAACGTATAATATAATAATATTTAAGATGCTAAGACAATTAAGAGTGAAACTAATAATCTACAACGCAGAATATGGTGATAAGAACGTTCGGGCCTCAATTCTTGAAATCTAGAGTTCAAAGGGTACATTTGTAATTATGGATACGTCTTACGTAGGAGGATGTTATAACAAAGCTATGTTTTGACTTTGAAATCATTTAGAAGCCGTTTGACCCATTTCGGCTCAAAAATAAGAAAGTTGTACGGTTTTGAAAAATTAATAAAGTAATTGGGGTGAAAATGACATTTTTAGAACTTTGAAAAGTTTGTGCGGTTAATATGAAGTTCTCAAGACTCTGGTTGGATTATATTCGAAATAAACCAAAACTAAATTTAGGCGGAATAAATTGAAAACTAGAGGGTTCATATTGAAGTTTTTAAAATCTTCAATTGGGTCAAAAACTCTATCTAATTATCAAAAGCATATCCCTCAATTTTAACCCATTTCATTTGAACCCCTAAACTTTCCAAAACCTCCTGCAATGCCCGTCTCCTCCCTCATCGGCCTATCCCCTCTCCATCGACCATCGCGACATCAGTCCTCAACAAAACACCCATCGAACTCTCGATACATCACACACATACATATGTCGTACAAAGACATATGGACATCACACACAATTACACAGACAATTGGAAAATAATGATCGAAATTGAAATTCAAGACCAGTAAAACATTTCTCATGAAAAGGGCTTTCAGTTAATATAAATTTCATTAAATTATGACAATCCGAAAGGCCAAAACGGGCGATTGCCGGCGAGCGGAAGTTTGTTGGCCCGTCACGGCTTTTTCGGCATTAATTCATAAAATTAACTATATGATTAAATACTACTCGTTTGTTGGACCGTCGATTCACCGGAAAATGGCTATCGAAGTTTGACAGCGCTGGCCCAAATCATGGCAGCGCATAGGAAATTGATTGGAATTTTACCAATGATCTAAAGATATGATCGTCGATCCGGAGGTGGCGTTGGAAACCTTATGAAATTGTCTATCTACGGTATGAATTTCATAATGATCCGTTTGTTGGATTTCTGTCACAATTCTGACAAAGTTTAGAGCCAAAGGTGGTGGTGTTTGTGTTCTATCCATAAGGTGGTGGTGTTCCATCAATTTGCAACAATTAATAAAAGTGATGAGGTGACTCAAACTTTTGTGCACCCCTTTTTAATAAATTAATTTAAAAGCACGTCACTTTGCTCGCAAGTGTACGAGGTAACTGTAGGGTGATGAGTTTGACTCGAGTCGTATCTCTCGAGGAAACAACTATTCGGTCTTTCGGATGTTTTTCTCAAATTACGAACTAGAATAACATACATGTACAATTGGGGTTTTAGAAGATATTGAGTTGATCATTATAAACTAAAGCAATAATCAAACTAAGACTAATTAAACAAATTACTCTAACTAGATTATCAACTACGAGCAATAATTTAAACTACTTGAACTTAAGAATTAAGAATTTAAAGCAACGAATCTAAAGCATAAATATAATAACTACCATCAATCAATCGCATCATACGAATCTAAGAATGAACAATTAAGCATAAATAAATCGCATAAGTAAACTAAATTAACCAATATCAAAAATCCATGCATAAAATGATTAAACTAATTAAACTAGAATTAACTAAGAAATTAACTAAGAATTAAACCAACAATTAAACTAGAAATTAACTACTAAATTAACTAAGAGTTTAGAAAACTTATTGAAACTAATAAAAGCAGTAGAAAGCTCCAGCTATTCCGGAGTTGCACGTCGATCTTGGGCGAAGATTGAATCCCGAACGCGAATTCGATGTTTTTGGACGCGTTGTTCTTCGATCCTTGATCTCCGTCTTCAAATCTCATTATGAGATGTGGGATTATTGTTATTATAAGCTAAAATACCCTAGGGGGTCGTGTGTTCTCTCCAAATCCGAAATAATGAGGGTTTATATAGATATTGTAAGTCTTGGCGCACAAGAAACCCTAAAATCCGAATTCTGGGCCGTCGCGTCGACGTAGCGTCGACTGACGCGCGCTGGTGCTCGGCGGGACTCGGCAGACTTGGTCGGCAGGTGTGCGCGTCGGCTGGGCAGGTGCGTCGACATCGACGCTTCAACAAGTTGCGTCGACAGTGCATCAACAGCGGTGCGTCGACATCGACGCTTCAGCAAGTAGCATCGACAGTGCGTCGATGGAGCGTCGACTGACGCGGTCATGACTCGTTGACATGGCTCGCGTCGACAGTGCATCGACAGTCGCGTCAGTCAACGCGACTGCGCGTCTGTCTCCAATTCTCGATCTTTTGCTACTCGTTTCACCGGAAAGCTTGTTCTTCACTTCTTGAACATCGAACCTCGTCTATTACGCGTTAAACTCTTCCAGTTACTTAGCTGTAAAGTGAAAAACAACGAAATATCACCTACTTGCATCAATTACGATCAACATGCGGTAAAATAAGCTGGAATTATAAAAATACGAGATTAAGCTTAAATCGTCTTAACTTATACCAAAAATAAATAGAAAAACGAACTAAAAAGCTAATAAAAATAAGGACTAATCTACTCTAATCAACTACCCTACGCTTTATTGGTTTGTTCGTTCTCGAACAAACAATGATTTCAAAGTATAACTAGAATGAAAATCAGTTCAAGCAAAGAGTCGTGCGTTGCTACATAGATAATTTTGAAAATATAGGTACAAGTCACACAACGTCAAACACTCAACCCTTATTACATTGTCGCTTCAAAATAAAATCATGCTTCCTCACGAAGGATAATATATATAAGTACGCTCAAAAGCACTCAAGTATTTTCTGCATGGGACGTGTATACACTCAAATCATACAATTACATGCACAATAATTAAGCACCGAAAATCAATCTCTTCTCAATCGCAAATTAAGTGTGCTATCAAAACTAAGAATCAGAAAAGGTCTTTACGGGTTGTAGTGTAAGGCTCTTTGGACGGGTGTGGGAATATATAAGTCGTGTGGCTAATCGCTCACTCAACCTAATCTAATCGAGAAGCAAATTGCTTCACCTCGCTCAAAAATAAAAACCTCACTTAACTCTCATAACATAGCCTTAAAATATAGGCTATTTCCCAACTCGAAAACCATAAAACCGACTGAAAGCTCAAACCACTTAATCACAACTCTTTTGCCTTTTAAACATAAGGCTTCATAAAATAAACAATTAAACTCAAGCCTTTACAAGCGCGTAGGCAATTAATCAACATATCCACCATCCTATCTTTTTATTTTTTTTTATTTCCCCCTTTATTATTATTATTTTTTTATGGGGTATTATTATTTTTTTTTTCGGATGGTGGTCCTTAATTACAAAAATAATAAATTCCTAATAAAAATTTCCAAGACTTAAATAACCCATAAAATACGAACTCCTACCCCACGCTTTTAATGGGTTGTAGGGGTCGTCTCAAAAACACTCAAGGCTATAGGCATGGATTTTGGCTATGATTGGCTCATTCGAAATTTATAGTGGCTAAAATTTATGAATATGGCCGGAATAGGGTTTTATATGTGCCTTAACTTCATCTTCAAAGTCGACTACACACAGCGGTTTCAAAGAGATATCAAGACTGAAACTTATTCAAGCACATGCAAAGATGATAAACACTCAGGCTACTCGCTGGTTTTTTGCATGAAAATAATTTTGAAATGACGCTGCTTTTAAGGTTTTGCGAAATCGATTGCGTCCAAGTACCATTTTACAATATATAATAATAAATTTTGAAAAAATATGCACTTATGCACGCTCAAAGACGAAAACAAATAATCATACATAGTCAACTTTGACAGGCATGCCATACAAACACAAATAAGCGTAGAAATAGCGATCAATCACATCAAAAATATGCATTTCAAAACAAAAGACATCAAATTTCACTTTAAATATAAACCATACTCAACCAACCCCCTCCCTAAAAACATGGCAATCTCATGATTGTCTTAAATATTAAAGAAAATAAGAGTATGGGAGATAAGAAAACATCCCTGAAACTTCGATGGTCAGTCTCTCTAAAAACGCATGTGCAATTATCCTTCGTCTTAGATCGCGTGACTAGATTGTCCCGAACAAACCTATAAAAATAAACAAAATAAACAAACAAAACATGATTCCGATCAATTACGACGCGCAAGTGCCCGATGGCATGTCTTTTTGGATTTAAAACGGCCGGATTGCGGCCAATATCATAAATGGCTGGGTTGCAGCTCATCAAAAGGTTGCCGGATTGCGGCCAACTTGGGTCGGATTGCAACCTCGATCGACGAAATCATCGGTATCCCTGATTCCTGCGGTAAGCGGTAGGTTCAGTGGTTGATCGTCATCGTTAACGCCTCGATTGGAACTAGCGGTAAGGCCTTGCGGTAGCGAGCTTCCGCTATATAACCGTTGTCCAGAATAAGCGATTTATCATATTTTCTGCACATCAACACACACATAAACGTACCACGACAATTGACACAATATAAAAAGACAAAAATAAAATAAAAGAAAATAAAGAAAATAAAATAAAAACTAACCAACGCTTGGGTTGCCTCCCAAGAAGCGCAACATTTAACGTCATATGCTCGGCGCAATTGTTCGATCAATTTCTATCTCGGGGTGGGTCCACGAACTCCTTCTTGCTCCTATCTCGACTCTTCATATATTTCTCGTAATAAGGCTTAAGTCGATGCTTGTGGACTTGTAATCCCATATTTGCACTCTCATCGTATAGAGTGGCAACTCCATACTCATCCATCTCCTTCATTAAAAATGG
Organism: Phtheirospermum japonicum; assembly: GCA_014905375.1. Taxonomy (NCBI): domain Eukaryota; kingdom Viridiplantae; phylum Streptophyta; class Magnoliopsida; order Lamiales; family Orobanchaceae; genus Phtheirospermum; species Phtheirospermum japonicum. Next base: position 947,114 of record BMAC01000060.1, on the reverse strand, counting down.
TCCACTCCATGCAACTTCAAAATTGGTTGGACCAAACTTACGATCGGAATTATACAGCACTAGTTGACCAACCTTGAACTTCTCGTTAAAAACTTCATTCGAGTTCTTCCTCTTCACTGTCCAATCCTTGCTATTAGCCTCTCCCTTTTTCTTCGTACGTTTAAAATCCTTGTAGGGGTCGAGGGAAACACATCTTGAATGATTATGCTGTGGCTTCATCTCTTCTCGTGGCTCAAACTTCGAACGATCTCGTTGTGGTCTCAACTCCACTTTTGGCTCATTTTTAGGCACATTCAAATTCATGGGCAATCCATCATCAAATGCCTCTAAATTATCAAACTCTTCAATCGTGCCGATGCTCAAGAGCTCATTCACGCAAGAATCTACTAAATCAATAGTAGAACAATAATTCTTAACAAACGATGCAGGACTCCTATGAAAATCTTGAAGTGAAAACGTCACCGTTTCGTCCAATACGGACATAGTCACCCTCCCCTCGTTTACATCGATCACCGTGCGCGTTGTAGACATAAATGGACGTCCTAACAAAATGGTGTGTTCTCGGTTCTTGCTTTGTACATCACCAACATCCATAATGACAAAGTCGACCGTCACTACTAGCTTGTCTACTTGTACTAAGACATCCTCCACAATCCCCAAGGGTAGCCTTATCGTCCTATCCGCCAATTGTAATTTCATCGTGGTCGGCTTCAGCGGTCCTAGGCCAAATTCCTTGTAAATCTAATGGCGCATCAAATTTATGATAGCGCCAAGATCGAGCATTCCTCTTGTCGTTTGTCCATTCCCGAGAGAAATAGTTATGCAGAAACTCCCGGGATCCTTCTCTTTGGGTGGCAATGGTTTCTTAATTATATCACCAACGTCTCTTATCAAAGCCACATGTTGACTCGTAGCCAAACGCCTTTCCTTTGATGCTAAATCTTTGAAAAACTTCAAAAACGCCGGCATTGTCTTTATCACCTCTATCAGGGGGAAGTTAATATTAACACTCTTCAGTAAATTGTATAACTCCATGAATTTTTTATTCTCATTGGCCAGACGTAGGCGACTTGGGAAGGGAACATGATCATAAACAGTCAACTTCCTTGGTGGTGCATCGATGGAGTCTTCAGCCACTGTCGAGTTATTTTTCTTCAATGGCCTCAGAATATTTGGATTTGAAGATTTATGCATTAGATCGGTCGACTTGGTTACATCTACTTGTGGTTGGGTTTCGGCCTCCTTTTTGTCTTCCTCCTTTTCTAGCTCGATGTCGTTATACACTACATTTCCGCTTCTCAGCACATGAATAGCCGAGGCTTGTTCCGTTTGGCTTGGAAGAGTATTTTTCTCCTTCTTTAATGATGCCATGTCAGTTGCCAATTGTCCTACCATTAACTCCAATCTTCTTAGTCCTGACGAATTCTCAAGAGTGCTTTTGGCCATTTCAGCCATCTCGAACTCCATTCATTTCCTCCTGAACATGTGTGAGGCCGTCTCGGTTCCGAATAGTTTTGGAAACTTGGTTATGTTGCCAGACTAAAAGTTGATCAGTCAACTGAGCAGGTGTTTGCATGTGTGGTGGTCTCTGCCCCGAATGTTGTTGATTTGAATAGTGCTGGATGGCGTTGACGTCCCCTCGTTGTTCGTTGTTGAACGGGCATATATCGGCTAAATGTTCGGGGGATCCGCATTGGTGACACATCGCATTAGTCTTCTTCGAAGAGGTCTTGCTTGCCCGCTCGGCCTTCCAAGCTGCCAATTTCTCCTCAAATATCTCTTCGCACTTTGCTTTGACTAATTTGCCATCATCCAAGTCAGGATCAGGGATCGAAATCTCATTAACTTTCAATTTACGAGGCCGAGAGTTGGTTTCTCTAGATTTTTCACTCAGTTTCTCCAATACTCGTTTTGCCTCGCGGGCTGTTAAATCACCAAAATCTCCTCCTGCTGCTATTTCAACTTGGCTTTTCCCCATGGGCGACAAACCATCAAAGAAAAACTGATTAATTATCTTGGGGGCATGCTTGTAAAAGTGATTTATAACGCTCCCATGTTTCATGAAATAATTCTCCCTCCACTTGTTCGAAGTTAGCAATCTGTCTCCGAATTTGCCTCGTTGTTTGTGCCGAATAGTATTGATTTAGGAACTTCTCGCTTATCATCTCCCAATCAGTCAATGACCTTGGTTCTAAGGACAGTAACCATGTCTTCGCCTTGTCCTTCATGCTATAAGGGAAACAAATCATTTGCATCTCCTCCCGGTTTAAGCCATGACCTATAAATCTGCCTACTTCATCGATAAAGTAGTTCAAAAATGCTAAAGGGTCTTCGTGGGCATTTCCGTGAAAAGTCGGAAGTAAATTAATTTGATGCGGTTTAATCTCTCCTTCCCTTGTAGTCTGGCCAAGAACAATTGCAGACCCATAAAGCACAACCTTCGGGCGTGCCAAATCTCGTTGTCGAGGCGCTTCGGGGTGTCTCGGTGCTCTCTCTCGGTGATAGGAAGCCTCATAATTTCCTTCGTAATCTTGGTCATTGAACCATTCATCTACAAACTCTCGTCTTGGGATCGGTCCTTTAGGATAACCTTCATGCACTTCTTCGTCATGTTGAGCGTTCCTTCCTCTACTTCCTTATCGTAGTTGTGGCGGGGCTTGATTGTTTGGTGGTTGATTGTGACCTCCAAGGTATCATGGCTCGCTTCCATACTCTCCCCGATGACTTTAGAAAGGTAACTCATTGTCTAGTGCTTCCAACAACTCATCGTGTCCGCTTCCATGACTAGATCTTCCTGCCATGGATTTAGGAATCTCGTCACACACAAAATTCGTATCCAAAGAAGAATCGCTCTCGAAAACTGGTTCGGGTCTTGGTCTCGTTGGACGTGTGCGGTGGATGTCGTCGAAGAATGGCGCAAGATCGCGTCGAAGTGATCGTCTACCTTGCATACACTCAACAACBCATCAATGTACCAAGTGGCAAAAATCCAAACCAAGTGCAATTATACAAATAACGACGAAATATAAAATAAAATGAAAAATATCCTTAATTCCTACTCGTTGCTCCCCCGGCAACGGCGCCAAATTTTTGACTCAAACTTTTGTGCACCCCTTTTTAATAAATTAATTTAAAAGCACGTCAGTTTGCTCGCAAGTGTACGAGGTAACTGTAGGGTGATGAGTTTGACTCGAGTCGTATCTCTTGAGGAAACAACTATTAGGTCTTTCGGATGTTTTTCTCAAATTACGAACTAGAATAACATACATGTACAATTGGGGTTTTGAAAGATATTGAGTTGATCATTATAAACTAAAGCAATAATTAAACTAAGACTAATTAAACTAATTACTCTAACTAGATTATCAACTACGAGCAATAATTTAAACTACTTGAACTTAAGAACTAAGAATTTAAAGCAACGAATCTAAAGCATAAATATAATAACTACCATTAATCAATCGCATCATACGAATCTAAGAACGAACAATTAAGCATAAATCAATGGCATAAGTAAACTAAATTAACCAATATCAAAAATCCAAGCATAAAACGATTAAACTAATTAAACTAGAATTAACTAAGAAATTAACTAAGAATTAAACTAGAAATTAACTACTAAATTAACTAAGAGTTTAGAAAACTTATTGAAACTAATAAAAGCAGTAGAAAGCTCCAGATATTCCGGAGTTGCACGTCGATCTTGGGCGAAGATTGAATCCCGAACGCGAATTCGATATTTTTGGACGCGTTGTTCTTTGATCCTTGATCTCCGTCTTCAAATCTCGTTATGAGATGTGGGATTATTGTTATTATAAGCTAAAATACCCTAGGGGGTCGTGTGTTCTCTCAAAATCTGAAATAATGATGGTTTATATAGATATTGCAATTCTTGGCGCACAAGAAACCCTAAAATCTGAATTCTGGGCCATCGCGTTGACAGTGCGTCAACGTAGCGTCGACTGACGCGCGCTGGTGCTTGGCGGGACTCGGCAGACTTGGTCGGCAGGTGTGCGCGTCGGCTGGGCAGGTGCGTCGATGGGGTACGTCGACATCGACGCTTCAGCAAGTTGCGTCGACAGTGCGTCAACAGTGGTGCGTCGACATCGATGCTTCAGCAAGTAGCGCCGACAGTGCGTCGACGGAGCGTTGATTGACGCGGTCATGACTCGCTGACATGGCTCGCGTCAACGGTGCGTCGATGGTCACGTCAGTCGACGCGACTGCGCGTCTGTCTCCAATTCTCGATCTTTTGCTACTCGTTTCACCGGAAAGCTTGTTCTTCACTTCTTGAACATCCAACCTCGTCTATTACGCGTTAAACTCTTCCGGTTACTTAGCTTTAAGGTGAAAAACAACGAAATATAACCTACTTGCATCAATTACGATCAAAATGCGGTAAAATAAGCTGGAATTATAAAAATACGAGATTAAGCTTAAATCATCCAACTTATACCAAAAACAAATAGAAAAACGAACTAAAAACTAATAAAAATAAGGACAAATCTACTCTAATCATGAGGCGGTTTGGAAAGGGCTTGGCTTTGGTCTTATTTTATGGCTAAAATCTTTGGGCCAACCTTGGGCTCAAGGGTTTGGGCCTATTAATTGAATTTGGTTTGAAGAACTTTGGGTCCGATTTAACATTTAACACATTGAGTCAAAAAAAGTACTATGTATTTGTTCCCGCTACAAAATAAAATAAATAGCAAGAAAAGTATCATAACGTCCAAAATATATTCGAATAGAAATTTATTGTAATAAAACATGTCGATTGAAATGAAACAAAATAGTGATAAAAGAAAAATTAATTTAAATAAATTATAAGGGTAAATAGACGGGGCTTCACATTCTCCCCTCCTTTAATGACTTTGGCCCCCAAGCTCCCATCTTAGGTAGTTTAAGTAATTTTTGTGTTATTATATGTCACTCAACTCCTCAATATCCATCTTATAAACATGCTAGGTATGAATGATAAATATGAATACAACGGAATACTATAACATCAGTAAAAGACGAGGTTGTAAAGATTATGTGATTTGATTGAGAATAAATATCCTTCAAGTATGAGGGGAAATGAATTAATTGAGTACTGGTGAAATAAGTAATTGGTAAATCAAAAATAGTGGTATGTATAATGTATAAAGGACGAGTACTTGGTCATCGAAACCATATACTGAAATAAACCTTAATATTTGGAACTATCAAGTGGAGAGAGTACGAAAATAATGTCATACAAATATAATCAAAACGAGTCAAATGAAGTAAATTCCCAACAGAAGATAAATGAATGAAATAACTCGAAATAGTCGATATAAGGAAATAGACGAAATAGCAAAGTAACCTAAGGTAAGAGAAAGTATAAGCTAGGATCTCTGTTCACAGACAGAATTGACAAACAAAGTAATAATAAGACAATGCAAAGTTAAAGGCATAGTTATGTGATATATATAGTAAATACTCACATAGAAGATGAAATTGTTTATAATCTAGAAATTTCTAAGGAATGCTTATACGGTTTGACCACTGGTCTGGACATAAGTTTATCAGTGAGAGAAAATGATGGAAAGAGAAGTGATAAAACTTCACATAGAAAGTCTTAATGGTAGAGGAATCAAGAAATTCTTCATAAGAGGTTATCAGGGTATATAAATCATTAGATAGAGCAAATGATAACCAAGAATGCAACACAAGTGTATAAAATGAAATAAATGAGCATGGATATTCAAACAACGGTAGACGGTTACACTAAACATATAAATAAAGATAACCTCTTTGTATAAAGAATGAATAAAATAGAATAGTTATTTAACACCGAGGTGAAGTAAAATATTCAAAATCGATTCCTACAAGATAGAAAATAAACTAGAAATATAAAATTACGCAAACCTTAGGTGCATAATCGACCGAAAGTATGTTAATCAATATAGATTGAGAAATCAACAAAATCTTTGGATGCAAGATGCATTTGCAAGAGCTCCACAATCAGAAGTCACCTATCAAGTAGAGAAAAATGACTACTAAGATCAAAATACTGGTGGTTTACTAATAAAATGAGAATAAATTTAATCGTTAACTGAGAAAGAAGATCGTAATCAAAAAAATGATTGAAAGGATAACAAGAAGAGTTTTGAAGTGAATATCAAATCTCTTGAATAATCAAGTACACTAAGTAATAAGTATTGAAGATACATTAGTGTATCAAGTGAAGCTAGTCGACATCATTCTCTTGAAGATTCAGTGACAATTTGGTGAGAAATATCATTCTTAACAATCGAGAGGGAAGGAGAATTAAGAGTATGAGACTAACATTGATATTGAGTGCAAAATGGTAAATCACTAAGAGCAAGAGATATAACATAAAGAAGAACTTATTTTAAATAAGTGAATAATTGAAAATATAATTGTGAATGAGGACATCCGAAGAATTCAACAAGCTTAATGCTCAAAGAAAAAACGTTGGCAACAAATGGCCCAACAATTTTCAAAGTATATCTTGAAGGCCAAAAAATGATTAGTGAGGTTCATGATCCCAAATATTTCATGAGAAAAGCAATTAACAACTTGTAGAATATTTAAACATCCTAAGTTAAAACTCGATAATGAAAGACAGTCAGACAAGATGATTTCTATGAGTGAGTATCTATAAAACAAATACTGAAGTGTGTAAAGAAATTAAATTAAGGTGTACACCTTGACTATGAATAGCCATAAAAGGTAAAAGAAACAAAATAAGAACTCCAATAAATAGGACAAACAAGATATGAAACTTGTTAGATTTTAGGTACAAAAGAAAGAGAATAGCGGGAACCAAAATCTTCAAAATTCAATAAAAGTCTCAATTCAGTTGATTTGAGAGTAGGTATTAAAAGAAACTTAATGTTTAGAAGATAGTATCGCAAGAAATGAAAATCTTCAGAAATGGTACGACCTAATCTGGTGGCAAGTCGCAGAACAGCTTGGGCAGACCTGTTTGGGACGAGCTGAATTGATGCCTTAGGGAAGAAAAAGGAGGCAAGAGACTAGCTTATAGCCCTATAAGAATTGCCCTGACCTGATCTGAATCATTGAAAAAGTTTTTTGGAGGTCACACCGAGAATTTGGAGAAGTTAGTGACAGAGCTGACGGTTTCTTCGTGAAGAAACTTCTTGGTTAGGTCGTCCCGAGTAACGGCTCGAGATTCGCATTTTTTTTGGGATCTTAGGAAAACCCCACATGGCAAGAGTTATAAATATCGCAACCCCAAGGTTGAGGGAGGTATGACATTCCTAGCATTCTCACTTTAATTATTCCGATAAGAAAAACTGCTTAATTAACTTACAAATCGGAGAGGTTTCCACCGGAAATCCCCCTGTGGTCCTTTCTAACGTGTTTTTGGTGGAGCAGGTCAGGATATTCAAGGAAGAAGCAGGTGTTCGTGGTTCAGTTATTTTCAGGGTGAAACAATTGGTGCCGTCTGTGGGAAAAGCAGAACTAAGCTAAGACGTGAGAAAGAAACATTGCATCAGACGACTCAGACGAAATTTAGTGGCGAAGCTGGGTGGTACACTATGTTCTGACACACCAACAGTGATACCAGGGACTGCAGGACTGTAAACATCAACTAGGCCCAGCGCACCATAACTCCATCCAGGAGAGGCTTCACAGGATGAGGGCGGATTACTGATTGACTCTTTTTTGAGGTAAATATTTGACCTCATTGGCAAGGCGGTGGAGGCGAATGTAGAAAATAAATTCGCCGAACTTTCATCACCTTCCCCCAAAGTAACCCAGCCGCCGGAGACGGAGCCACCCCGGACTGCCCAGCGCATGGCCAGAACTCCCGCCCAAGAAAAGGATAGCTTTTCTGCCTCAGATAGCGACACTTCAAGCAAAACCAACCTAGACCTCACTAAGCAGATGCAGAATCTGCAGAGAGAGGTCAGGGAAGTCAAACAGAAAATAGCGGGTACGGCTGCAGGCCAAGCACCGATAAGCACCCCATTCATAGAGGCTGTCATGCGAGATGATCTACCGGCCTCGTACCGGTCTATGGGCTTTCAGTATAATGGGACAACGGGTCCATGAGATCACCTGAGCCGATTCGAGATCGCAGCTACCTTGCACAAATGTTCTGACGCTGTCATGTGCCGGGTCTTCCCTACGACCTTCACAAAATTAGCTCAGCTCTGGTTTAGAAAATTGCCCCCCGATCTATAAACATTTTTAATGATTTCAGTTCTACATTCTTGCACCAGTTCACTAGTTTCAAGAAGTATTTGAAAATGCCACTTGAACTTTATATTTTGAAGAAGAAAGAAGGTGAAAGTGTTCGGGGATATATCAAGTGATTTATAGAGGCCAAGTTGGAAGTACCATCAGCATCCGAGGAGCTCTTGGTCAATGCTATGGCTCAAGGGCTCAGGAAGGGGGAGTTCTTCCAATCGATGGTAGTTAAGCTAACACTTAAATTTGGAGAGCTCCTGGAAAGAGCAGAGAAATATATCCACTTGGAGGAGGCTCTGAAAATGAAAGAAGATGGAGAAAAGGGGAGAGAACGACCTGATAAAGACGAAAAAACTCCGGTTAAGTAGTCCAGAACTGACCTAGGGGGATGTCGTCCTCGTCTTTATTGATACACGCCCCTGGAATCACCCGATGGTGAAATCTTGCAGGATATTTAAAGACACCCTAACCTCAAATGTCTGAGAACATACACTCAAAAGCTGTAAAAGGAGAAGTCTGACCGATTTTACCGATACCATAATGAGTATGGTCATGACACGGATCAATGCACACACTTGAAAGATGAGATAGAACGAATGGTGCAGGCAGGGCATCTCAAAGAATTCGTGCGAACTAAACAGGAAGGATCCAGATCTGACTCTTATAAGAGAGATCGGTATCAGACGACCATGAAAGAGCGAAGTGGTACCCGGGAAAATAAGCAGAGGGAGAGCCAGTCTCAGGAGATCAGAGGAGAAATTCAGATGATCACAGGCGGAGAATGGGACGAGCACTCACGACACACCCAAAACAGCTATGTACAGGTTGCGAAAGGTCTATCAAGAAAAGCGCGGGAAGTAGGACAGTTAATCCCGAGCCCGACCATCTGTTTTGGCTCAAAAGTTGAGAATGACATTTTGGCACCCCATATGGACGCTTTAGTGATAACAGCTCCTATAACTAATTATAACATGTGGACAATCTTTGTGGACACAGGAAGCTCGACAGATATTTTATTGTATGACTGCTTTAATAAGTTAAACTTGGACTTAAAGTTGGAGGAGGTCACTACCTCATTAGTGGGTTTTGCTGGGGGATCACTACGCCCCTTGGGAGCAGTGAATCTCTTAGTCACGTTGGGGGATAAGACATTCAGGAAGACCAAATCGGTGAGCTTCCTGGTGGTGGACGCACCATATTCATACAATGATATGCTTCGCCGGCCATCCCTAAGTCAATTCCATGCGGTGATCTCTGTCCGATCGGACGAAAGCTACTGTCCTCTCGTCCGATCGGACACTGGTCTTGTCCGTTCAGACGGAAGTGTCTGCCAGAATTTCTGACACTAGGTAACCCAGTGTGGGTGACATACCCAGTGTCAGCTGCAATGTACCAAATCAGGGCCCAGTTTCTTTGAAACTCCACTCGCGGGCCCACACTCATCCACCTTAACACCGAAAGACTTCAAAATACCTAAAATAAACATAAAATGTGGTAAAATAAGTTGGAGYTACATAAATACAAAAATATGCTCAATCAATCCAACTTATACCCAAAATTAACAACAAATCTAACTAAAACACTAGCCAAATATACCAAAAATCGTGACAAATACGTGCGAGTCACCAGCTCGCCTGCNCATCAATGTACCAAGTGGCAAAAATCCAAACCAAGTGCAATTATACAAATAACGACGAAATATAAAATAAAATGAAAAATATCCTTAATTCCTACTCGTTGCTCCCCCGGCAACGGCGCCAAATTTTTGACTCAAACTTTTGTGCACCCCTTTTTAATAAATTAATTTAAAAGCACGTCAGTTTGCTCGCAAGTGTACGAGGTAACTGTAGGGTGATGAGTTTGACTCGAGTCGTATCTCTTGAGGAAACAACTATTAGGTCTTTCGGATGTTTTTCTCAAATTACGAACTAGAATAACATACATGTACAATTGGGGTTTTGAAAGATATTGAGTTGATCATTATAAACTAAAGCAATAATTAAACTAAGACTAATTAAACTAATTACTCTAACTAGATTATCAACTACGAGCAATAATTTAAACTACTTGAACTTAAGAACTAAGAATTTAAAGCAACGAATCTAAAGCATAAATATAATAACTACCATTAATCAATCGCATCATACGAATCTAAGAACGAACAATTAAGCATAAATCAATGGCATAAGTAAACTAAATTAACCAATATCAAAAATCCAAGCATAAAACGATTAAACTAATTAAACTAGAATTAACTAAGAAATTAACTAAGAATTAAACTAGAAATTAACTACTAAATTAACTAAGAGTTTAGAAAACTTATTGAAACTAATAAAAGCAGTAGAAAGCTCCAGATATTCCGGAGTTGCACGTCGATCTTGGGCGAAGATTGAATCCCGAACGCGAATTCGATATTTTTGGACGCGTTGTTCTTTGATCCTTGATCTCCGTCTTCAAATCTCGTTATGAGATGTGGGATTATTGTTATTATAAGCTAAAATACCCTAGGGGGTCGTGTGTTCTCTCAAAATCTGAAATAATGATGGTTTATATAGATATTGCAATTCTTGGCGCACAAGAAACCCTAAAATCTGAATTCTGGGCCATCGCGTTGACAGTGCGTCAACGTAGCGTCGACTGACGCGCGCTGGTGCTTGGCGGGACTCGGCAGACTTGGTCGGCAGGTGTGCGCGTCGGCTGGGCAGGTGCGTCGATGGGGTACGTCGACATCGACGCTTCAGCAAGTTGCGTCGACAGTGCGTCAACAGTGGTGCGTCGACATCGATGCTTCAGCAAGTAGCGCCGACAGTGCGTCGACGGAGCGTTGATTGACGCGGTCATGACTCGCTGACATGGCTCGCGTCAACGGTGCGTCGATGGTCACGTCAGTCGACGCGACTGCGCGTCTGTCTCCAATTCTCGATCTTTTGCTACTCGTTTCACCGGAAAGCTTGTTCTTCACTTCTTGAACATCCAACCTCGTCTATTACGCGTTAAACTCTTCCGGTTACTTAGCTTTAAGGTGAAAAACAACGAAATATAACCTACTTGCATCAATTACGATCAAAATGCGGTAAAATAAGCTGGAATTATAAAAATACGAGATTAAGCTTAAATCATCCAACTTATACCAAAAACAAATAGAAAAACGAACTAAAAACTAATAAAAATAAGGACAAATCTACTCTAATCATGAGGCGGTTTGGAAAGGGCTTGGCTTTGGTCTTATTTTATGGCTAAAATCTTTGGGCCAACCTTGGGCTCAAGGGTTTGGGCCTATTAATTGAATTTGGTTTGAAGAACTTTGGGTCCGATTTAACATTTAACACATTGAGTCAAAAAAAGTACTATGTATTTGTTCCCGCTACAAAATAAAATAAATAGCAAGAAAAGTATCATAACGTCCAAAATATATTCGAATAGAAATTTATTGTAATAAAACATGTCGATTGAAATGAAACAAAATAGTGATAAAAGAAAAATTAATTTAAATAAATTATAAGGGTAAATAGACGGGGCTTCACATTCTCCCCTCCTTTAATGACTTTGGCCCCCAAGCTCCCATCTTAGGTAGTTTAAGTAATTTTTGTGTTATTATATGTCACTCAACTCCTCAATATCCATCTTATAAACATGCTAGGTATGAATGATAAATATGAATACAACGGAATACTATAACATCAGTAAAAGACGAGGTTGTAAAGATTATGTGATTTGATTGAGAATAAATATCCTTCAAGTATGAGGGGAAATGAATTAATTGAGTACTGGTGAAATAAGTAATTGGTAAATCAAAAATAGTGGTATGTATAATGTATAAAGGACGAGTACTTGGTCATCGAAACCATATACTGAAATAAACCTTAATATTTGGAACTATCAAGTGGAGAGAGTACGAAAATAATGTCATACAAATATAATCAAAACGAGTCAAATGAAGTAAATTCCCAACAGAAGATAAATGAATGAAATAACTCGAAATAGTCGATATAAGGAAATAGACGAAATAGCAAAGTAACCTAAGGTAAGAGAAAGTATAAGCTAGGATCTCTGTTCACAGACAGAATTGACAAACAAAGTAATAATAAGACAATGCAAAGTTAAAGGCATAGTTATGTGATATATATAGTAAATACTCACATAGAAGATGAAATTGTTTATAATCTAGAAATTTCTAAGGAATGCTTATACGGTTTGACCACTGGTCTGGACATAAGTTTATCAGTGAGAGAAAATGATGGAAAGAGAAGTGATAAAACTTCACATAGAAAGTCTTAATGGTAGAGGAATCAAGAAATTCTTCATAAGAGGTTATCAGGGTATATAAATCATTAGATAGAGCAAATGATAACCAAGAATGCAACACAAGTGTATAAAATGAAATAAATGAGCATGGATATTCAAACAACGGTAGACGGTTACACTAAACATATAAATAAAGATAACCTCTTTGTATAAAGAATGAATAAAATAGAATAGTTATTTAACACCGAGGTGAAGTAAAATATTCAAAATCGATTCCTACAAGATAGAAAATAAACTAGAAATATAAAATTACGCAAACCTTAGGTGCATAATCGACCGAAAGTATGTTAATCAATATAGATTGAGAAATCAACAAAATCTTTGGATGCAAGATGCATTTGCAAGAGCTCCACAATCAGAAGTCACCTATCAAGTAGAGAAAAATGACTACTAAGATCAAAATACTGGTGGTTTACTAATAAAATGAGAATAAATTTAATCGTTAACTGAGAAAGAAGATCGTAATCAAAAAAATGATTGAAAGGATAACAAGAAGAGTTTTGAAGTGAATATCAAATCTCTTGAATAATCAAGTACACTAAGTAATAAGTATTGAAGATACATTAGTGTATCAAGTGAAGCTAGTCGACATCATTCTCTTGAAGATTCAGTGACAATTTGGTGAGAAATATCATTCTTAACAATCGAGAGGGAAGGAGAATTAAGAGTATGAGACTAACATTGATATTGAGTGCAAAATGGTAAATCACTAAGAGCAAGAGATATAACATAAAGAAGAACTTATTTTAAATAAGTGAATAATTGAAAATATAATTGTGAATGAGGACATCCGAAGAATTCAACAAGCTTAATGCTCAAAGAAAAAACGTTGGCAACAAATGGCCCAACAATTTTCAAAGTATATCTTGAAGGCCAAAAAATGATTAGTGAGGTTCATGATCCCAAATATTTCATGAGAAAAGCAATTAACAACTTGTAGAATATTTAAACATCCTAAGTTAAAACTCGATAATGAAAGACAGTCAGACAAGATGATTTCTATGAGTGAGTATCTATAAAACAAATACTGAAGTGTGTAAAGAAATTAAATTAAGGTGTACACCTTGACTATGAATAGCCATAAAAGGTAAAAGAAACAAAATAAGAACTCCAATAAATAGGACAAACAAGATATGAAACTTGTTAGATTTTAGGTACAAAAGAAAGAGAATAGCGGGAACCAAAATCTTCAAAATTCAATAAAAGTCTCAATTCAGTTGATTTGAGAGTAGGTATTAAAAGAAACTTAATGTTTAGAAGATAGTATCGCAAGAAATGAAAATCTTCAGAAATGGTACGACCTAATCTGGTGGCAAGTCGCAGAACAGCTTGGGCAGACCTGTTTGGGACGAGCTGAATTGATGCCTTAGGGAAGAAAAAGGAGGCAAGAGACTAGCTTATAGCCCTATAAGAATTGCCCTGACCTGATCTGAATCATTGAAAAAGTTTTTTGGAGGTCACACCGAGAATTTGGAGAAGTTAGTGACAGAGCTGACGGTTTCTTCGTGAAGAAACTTCTTGGTTAGGTCGTCCCGAGTAACGGCTCGAGATTCGCATTTTTTTTGGGATCTTAGGAAAACCCCACATGGCAAGAGTTATAAATATCGCAACCCCAAGGTTGAGGGAGGTATGACATTCCTAGCATTCTCACTTTAATTATTCCGATAAGAAAAACTGCTTAATTAACTTACAAATCGGAGAGGTTTCCACCGGAAATCCCCCTGTGGTCCTTTCTAACGTGTTTTTGGTGGAGCAGGTCAGGATATTCAAGGAAGAAGCAGGTGTTCGTGGTTCAGTTATTTTCAGGGTGAAACAATTGGTGCCGTCTGTGGGAAAAGCAGAACTAAGCTAAGACGTGAGAAAGAAACATTGCATCAGACGACTCAGACGAAATTTAGTGGCGAAGCTGGGTGGTACACTATGTTCTGACACACCAACAGTGATACCAGGGACTGCAGGACTGTAAACATCAACTAGGCCCAGCGCACCATAACTCCATCCAGGAGAGGCTTCACAGGATGAGGGCGGATTACTGATTGACTCTTTTTTGAGGTAAATATTTGACCTCATTGGCAAGGCGGTGGAGGCGAATGTAGAAAATAAATTCGCCGAACTTTCATCACCTTCCCCCAAAGTAACCCAGCCGCCGGAGACGGAGCCACCCCGGACTGCCCAGCGCATGGCCAGAACTCCCGCCCAAGAAAAGGATAGCTTTTCTGCCTCAGATAGCGACACTTCAAGCAAAACCAACCTAGACCTCACTAAGCAGATGCAGAATCTGCAGAGAGAGGTCAGGGAAGTCAAACAGAAAATAGCGGGTACGGCTGCAGGCCAAGCACCGATAAGCACCCCATTCATAGAGGCTGTCATGCGAGATGATCTACCGGCCTCGTACCGGTCTATGGGCTTTCAGTATAATGGGACAACGGGTCCATGAGATCACCTGAGCCGATTCGAGATCGCAGCTACCTTGCACAAATGTTCTGACGCTGTCATGTGCCGGGTCTTCCCTACGACCTTCACAAAATTAGCTCAGCTCTGGTTTAGAAAATTGCCCCCCGATCTATAAACATTTTTAATGATTTCAGTTCTACATTCTTGCACCAGTTCACTAGTTTCAAGAAGTATTTGAAAATGCCACTTGAACTTTATATTTTGAAGAAGAAAGAAGGTGAAAGTGTTCGGGGATATATCAAGTGATTTATAGAGGCCAAGTTGGAAGTACCATCAGCATCCGAGGAGCTCTTGGTCAATGCTATGGCTCAAGGGCTCAGGAAGGGGGAGTTCTTCCAATCGATGGTAGTTAAGCTAACACTTAAATTTGGAGAGCTCCTGGAAAGAGCAGAGAAATATATCCACTTGGAGGAGGCTCTGAAAATGAAAGAAGATGGAGAAAAGGGGAGAGAACGACCTGATAAAGACGAAAAAACTCCGGTTAAGTAGTCCAGAACTGACCTAGGGGGATGTCGTCCTCGTCTTTATTGATACACGCCCCTGGAATCACCCGATGGTGAAATCTTGCAGGATATTTAAAGACACCCTAACCTCAAATGTCTGAGAACATACACTCAAAAGCTGTAAAAGGAGAAGTCTGACCGATTTTACCGATACCATAATGAGTATGGTCATGACACGGATCAATGCACACACTTGAAAGATGAGATAGAACGAATGGTGCAGGCAGGGCATCTCAAAGAATTCGTGCGAACTAAACAGGAAGGATCCAGATCTGACTCTTATAAGAGAGATCGGTATCAGACGACCATGAAAGAGCGAAGTGGTACCCGGGAAAATAAGCAGAGGGAGAGCCAGTCTCAGGAGATCAGAGGAGAAATTCAGATGATCACAGGCGGAGAATGGGACGAGCACTCACGACACACCCAAAACAGCTATGTACAGGTTGCGAAAGGTCTATCAAGAAAAGCGCGGGAAGTAGGACAGTTAATCCCGAGCCCGACCATCTGTTTTGGCTCAAAAGTTGAGAATGACATTTTGGCACCCCATATGGACGCTTTAGTGATAACAGCTCCTATAACTAATTATAACATGTGGACAATCTTTGTGGACACAGGAAGCTCGACAGATATTTTATTGTATGACTGCTTTAATAAGTTAAACTTGGACTTAAAGTTGGAGGAGGTCACTACCTCATTAGTGGGTTTTGCTGGGGGATCACTACGCCCCTTGGGAGCAGTGAATCTCTTAGTCACGTTGGGGGATAAGACATTCAGGAAGACCAAATCGGTGAGCTTCCTGGTGGTGGACGCACCATATTCATACAATGATATGCTTCGCCGGCCATCCCTAAGTCAATTCCATGCGGTGATCTCTGTCCGATCGGACGAAAGCTACTGTCCTCTCGTCCGATCGGACACTGGTCTTGTCCGTTCAGACGGAAGTGTCTGCCAGAATTTCTGACACTAGGTAACCCAGTGTGGGTGACATACCCAGTGTCAGCTGCAATGTACCAAATCAGGGCCCAGTTTCTTTGAAACTCCACTCGCGGGCCCACACTCATCCACCTTAACACCGAAAGACTTCAAAATACCTAAAATAAACATAAAATGTGGTAAAATAAGTTGGAGGTACATAAATACAAAAATATGCTCAATCAATCCAACTTATACCCAAAATTAACAACAAATCTAACTAAAACACTAGCCAAATATACCAAAAATCGTGACAAATACGTGCGAGTCAATCTCCGTATACCATATAAAGATGAAAATCCCTATTCAGGAAGGCTTATGAGAAGTTCGAGGAGACCAATATGCATCTCGTAGAGCATACAAGATAGTATTCAAAGAGGTGAAGAGATAAGGAGATCCAAAAAACCCAGGACAAAGATGGCTACTACGCCTGAGCTGGATCCGCACAAGGAAATCTTGATGACGGTCTAGATTGTACTGGGGGATAATAGTCGAGTTGTATGAGTATGAAGGACCCTAAGCCCTGAGGTGTTGGTGGGTCTCCTGATCCTCTTAATAAATAGTGCGGATGTTTTTGCCCGGTCTCCCAAGTATTTAGTAGGGATAGACCCGACAATAGCTGAGCATCACCACAACATCAGCTCCACGGTGAAGCCAGTAAAACAAAGGAAATGCAACTTTGGTCCTGAGAAGGAAGCTATTCTCGAGGAAGAAGTAGAGAAGTTGTTGAGATCTAAGCACATTCAGGAAATACAATTTCGAGAATGGCTTTCTAATGCTGTGTTGGTACCAAAGACTCAGGATGATTGGCGAATGTGCATTGATTTATGAGACCTCAATCGCGCCTGTCCCAAGGACCACTACCTGTTTCCAAGGATAGATCAGCTGGTAGATTCCACCTCAGGTTGTGAACTGATCAGCATGATGGATGCCTCTCCAGGATATCAGCAGATCAGGCTGGCCGAAGAGGATTGGAAACGGGTCAGTTTCATAACCCCGAGAGGAACTTATTGCTACGTGGTCATGTCGTTTGGACTCAAGAATGCAGAAGCCACGTATCAATGACTAGTAGATAAAATGTTCAAAACCCATCTCGGGCGCAATATGGACGTATATGTAGATGATATGCTGGTCAAAACTACCAAGGAAGCCTCGTTCATTGACGACCTGAAGGAAACTTTTGATACCCCTTTGCAAAATGGGGGATAGATCTGGTTGGACCTTTTCCCACAGCCCCAGCCCAGAAGAAGTTCTTAATAATATCAATAGACTATTTTAGTAAATGGGTGGAAGCTGAAGATTTAGCAAAAACTACGGAGGAGGCAGTAATGGGTTTCTTGTGGAAAAATGTGGTGTGCCGATTTGGTGTCCCAAGGATCTTGGTGTCAGATAATTGCACGAAGTTCATGGGAGCTCGGATTTGGTCCTGACGCTTAACGACGGCCGGTCAGGGGGCGACCCCATGGAGACTCGCGGCAATCCTCTTTTTCATCATCGTGATTAAAAAGAAAAGAAGAAAATTTTCAAAATAATGAATAAAAAAAGGGAGAGATAAAAGAGAAGAAAGAAAAAGTGGGAGAAGAAAATAGAATGCTTAGAAATTTCCTAAGTATAGAATATAAGAACATAAGGATAAATATGGTTAGTTCTATTGGTATACCAATCTCGGGAGGCAAGGGGCCGCTCTCTCGTTGGGAGTTGAAAGAGCTTAAGATGTTTGAGGTGAGGAGTTTGGACAGATGGAAGATGTTTTGGTTCAGGGTGTGGATGGTTTTTTTCTAGAGAAGGAGTTCAGTTTCCTATGGTTAAGTGGGTTGAGCTAGGAGGGTGTTGATGGGCACGGGAGAAGCCCCAATCACCCGAGCAGTGAACAAAAGAGAGTTTTTTCCTCCAGGCCTTATTGAAGGAGAGACTCCCAATAAAAAACCAAACACTAGCTCAGGCAGACAGATAGAAAAAGCCATAGGTAGCTCTTGACTTTGAACAAAAAAAGGTTATATGACCCTGGGGAGGCTGGGACACTCTCTCACTGGAGTCTGGGTTTGTGAAGGAGAAGTCATCAGAAATAGTAAATTTAGAGTGTATTTCTCGTAGGGTTTGGTCGCTAATGGTGGAAACTATGTTGTCCCGGTCATCACTGGGAAGAGGGTGGTGTTACCCACCGGTAGCAGATGCCAACGGTGATGTAGAAGATGATAAATTAATGGAAGATGGCAAATTAAAGGAAGATGAAGAAGCAGAAGAGGCAGAAGCAGACATAATTAAAATTTGCAAGAGAACGAGAAAGTACCTGGTTCTAAGATGAAAAAAGCCTTCATCAGAGAAAGGAAAGCGCAAGGAGTTCTTGAGAGGAAAAATGAGTGCAGAGAAAGAATAATTTGAATAAACCGCAAAGTGAGGGAAGTGATAGACTTTGAAAATGAATTTTTTGAAAAAAGAGATTTGGCGGGATCTGTGCATTTACTGCGTGTTAGAGTACAGTAATTGAAAGGACACGTTGAGAATTTTAACCGCTGAGGTGGAATACGAGGCATTGCATCCCATCCCCAAAAGGCATGATTTATGCTAAGAAAAAGATTCAGCGGGATCTGTGCATTTAATGCGTGTCAGAGTAGGATGCCTGTAGAGACGTGTTGCGCATCTCATTTGCCAGGATGGAATGCGAGGCGTTAATAGCTCATTCCCAACAATTCAAGGCGGGGGGTGGGGGTGGGGGGACTGATTGGTACGGCCTAATCTTGTGGAAAGTCGCATAACAGTTTGGGCAGAACTGGTTGGGACGAGCTGAACTAATGCATTGGGGAAGGAAAAGGAGGTAAGAGACGAGTTATAGCCCTATTAGAATTATCCTGACCTTATCTGAATCCCAGAACAAGGTTTTGGGAGGTCAAGCTGAGAATTTGGAGAATTTACTGATAGAGCTAACGGTTTCTTCGTGAAGAAACTTCTTGGTCAGGTCGTCCCGAATAACGGCCCTAGATTCACAGGTTTGTTTCCGGGAACTCGAGAAAACCCCACATGGCAAGAGTTATAAATATCTCAACCCCAAGGTTGAAAAAGGTACGACATTCTAAGCATTCTCACTTGATCTATTCATATAAGAAAAACTGCTTAACAGACTTAAGCATCGGAGAGGTTTCCACCAGAAATCCCCCGGTGGTCATTTCGAACGTGTTTTTGGTGGAGCAGGTCAGGATATTCAAGGAAGAAACAAGTGTTCTTAGTTCAGTTATTTTCAAGGTGAAACAAGAAACAAAAGTTGATGTTCAACGAAATGAATATGCGAGGCTCATTATTCATTCAAAATCCAATAGAATAATGGTCACAAAGAGGTGCGAGTGATCACATCATCAACTTTGATCGAGAACAAACCCTTTAATTACAATGAAGTATTTATCAAACAGAAGAAATCAAAGTATGGTTAACAAATAAAGTTCAAGGAAGAGGGACCAAACTATTACTGATTTATAGAAAGTATCACTATCAAACATTAGATACGAAGCATAAATCTAACTCTCACAAAGAAGGGCCAGTTAAGATTTCAATCATAGAAATATAAAATCATTAGTAAGGAAATTCATGAAATTGAGATTTCTTACAGTATAAATATAAAAATATCGAAAAGAAATACGATTGTGACATGAACAATTTCTGGTTTAGATTTTGCGTGAAAAGTATATTAGCTGGTGATATTGTACCATGAGAAATAAGAGAGTTTAAAAAAAATGTTTCACACTCAAGTACATGATCCTCTATGAATGAATAAGTTATTCATGAGGTAACAGAAGTGAGGCAGTTGTTGAGAAAGCAAAGAGGTAACTAAATTGAGCTGACCTAATTTTCACGAAACGATAATTTGGATAGCAAAAGTCTAAGTAAGAAATAAAAGGCTTAGCGAGAAGGTAAGCAGAAAAGATCAATAAGTAACCAACCAATATAAATAAAATAAATGGATGGTCAAGATTATCTGAAAGGTAAAGGATTGAAGCAATCGTCGTTTATCCAGTAAGACAATTAAACAAACAACAGGATGAATACGACAAAGTATCATGGGTAATAAATATATTTTGAATGGAGGTTGGATACAAAGTATATAAACTCTAAATGAATGTGTAAATGGAATAGCCAATTTGAATGAAACAAAATTAAAGTTTCATTAGATAAGATATAAAACTGATAGTGGAACACTAATATAATCATCAAGATGAAAAGACTAAATTAGTAGATCAAAAATCCTTAAATAAATAGTGATAACAAAAACTTAAATAGTGACTTAGGCACCAGAGGTCTCCTCATATAGTTCGGGGACTATTATCTTCTTTGTTGTTGATTGATGACATATCTAGAGTATCCCCTAACTTGTGTTAGCCTTGTGAAAATTTATATCAAGTTTTTCAATTTTAATCTTCTTTGATGTTCCTTGTTGCATTTCTTTCGAGTGTCGTGCCTCATGAGGTTGTCTTATAAACTTTCTTCCCGTTATTTTATTGAAAAATGAATGCTTGAGCTTGTTGATAATCATATCATGCATCATCCAATGGTTCATATAATCCATGCAATAGCCCCACATCATCCTTTGGTTAGACGAAAATGAACTCACATAGCTTCCTTCCATGTCAAAGCAGTGTTCGTAATTTTGATCCGTACATGCATCATATTTTACTTGTTCAACTCTTTCATTAATTCAACCTTTTGTGATGTTGAAGATCTCCACTCGTTGACTTGTCCCTTCAGTTTTTCATATGTTTCATCTTAATAAACAGAATTGGTGACAAATGCAAGTTTGCCTGCTACACTTTCTTGACAAAGCTTTTGAATTTCATAGGTCTCTAACTCTTTTGAGATTGGTATTTGAGTCTGGACTCTCATTAGAACATCATGTTTTAGGAATTGCTTAACTAATCAAGCTTCCCTTTGAGATTCACGAGAAGAGAAAAGTAATGCTAAAATCCAGATTTCAAGGAAGTTGATGAGGACTTATAAGTAATGAAAAGGTTAGGCTCTTCGAATAAGAATAACTCTTTAAAATACATAAGAAATCAAACAAGTATTGAAATTAGAAGGAGGCTGAGGTTACGTAGTGGAAATACTGATGTTCAAGTTTGACAATCAAAAGATGAAAAATTCTCACATTAACCTACTATCTAATCGACATAAGTTGGTAGTTACTCCTTACTTTGTCATAGTCATTACAAATATTCTAATTCTAAAGTCCAAAATAGCAGTGACAATCCAATCACTGGCCAAAGACCCTATCCTTTGTACGCTTAAGTGCAACTCCTTTGCATTCAAGTTCTGATACCACTCCTGCAATGCCCTAGACCATATAAAACCTTAATAATAATATAAATAAATAAAAAATCTCACACCTTCTGTCATTAAAACTTGTTGCATTGGTAGACTCAATACAACTAACTTTTATACAAATAAAAATAAAACTGATAAGAGGTCACCCTTGCCAATGAGCCACTCTTCACCGGAAGGATCAAGATCAGGGTCACTCTCATGACGTCGATATCAGGAGAGTTTGGTTTTTAAACAATATAGAGTGTGAGCTAAAAGAGCTTAATGAGGGAAAGCAAATGGAAATGCAAGTTTTCTTTTAAAACATAAAAATGACAAGAGTTTAGTAAATAATTTTCATAAAATAATCAAAGCACTTCAAAATTAAAATATTTTAGAAATAAATAAACAATGAATTTTCTTAAAATTAACCAATTATCGCATTTAGAATAGACAGATAATACAGACTTATTTTTAAGAAATCAATTGAACAGACAGGTAAATTTATCTCGTTCTAAAATAGTCAGTTTGATTAATGAGTGTCCGGGTACGAAATTCCAGAGGTGGCTCCCGTGCGTAGCACTTAGCTCCCGAAGGACTCTAAAGGTGACTCCCACACGCAGCATTTAGCTTCCGATCAAGATTAACTCACATAAATGCAGAATCGATGTCGATCAAAATATAGACCCACACGTTTCCACTCACCATGAATGATTCCACTCCAGTAGGCCGAAGTATCAGTCGTCTTATCCCTCCCATTAGGCTCGACATACCTTTATCTATGGGATTCAAACCAAGGATATGCCATATTCTGGAATATACCCAATCTACGATGAAAATCAAGCCGTCGTCTCCGACCCGACCAAGAAAAATGAGAATAGGTACCACGAATAGTCAAGTAAGAATCATAAGCAATGTTTTGCATGAAATTGTGGTGTTTTTATCTTGTTTTTAATTAAGGTTTTAAGTTTTTTTTAGTTGTTTCGAGTTGAGTTTTATTAGGTTTTTTGTTTTTTTTCTCGTTTTTGTTATTTTTTCGTGTTTCTTGTTGATTTTATATTTAATACGGTTTAATAGGTTCAATTAGTTTAAGGATTGGTGAAATTCTTAGGTTTTTATGTTCAAAATTCTATTTTTATAGGTAAAGCATTGAAGGCCAAAGTTCAAGCCAAGCCATGCAAAGGCGTGCCCAAATCGATGCCAAAAAGAGGCTCCAAAAACTGCTAATATTCTAGAATGGTAGCCTAGCCTTGCCAATATCCATGCCTAACTTTGCCTGGCAACGCCCAGCCAAGCCCATTTCAATGCCTGGAGCTGCCAGCCACGCCCGCGTGCGCACAGGTGCGCAGCGCTCGCATACTTCGGCAGCGCCTGCCAACCGCGCCCGTAACGCCTGCGCGCATCCGCCTGCCTGCGCCCGGCGCCCAAGTAGCGCCTGCCCTTGCCCAGATCAGCGCCCAGCATCGCCCGCCCTCGCCTCTTTTGGCGCCCAAAGTCACGCTCACCTTTGCCCAGCGCCTAGCCAAGCCTTGCCCGGCCACCAGCGCCCAGCCGCAAGGCTCGGCCATGGCCGAGCCACCTCGAGCCGTGGTCGAGCCAAAATGTGCTAAAAGACTAGACAAGTGGCTAGAAAGGTCAACACGGGTCAATTTCGGTCAAACCCGGGAATTTCAAGCATTTTTGGCTAATCTGGCCCATTTAAACCCAATTAAACCTAGTATAAATAGGGGACTTCTCTCATTTTTGGATTTTATACTCATTCTCCCAACTCTTGCATGTGTTTGGATAAAAATTCTCTCTCTAGTTCTTAGATTTTAATTTTCAAGCATTTCCTTGGGTTTGTAAGCTCAAGAAGAATTCAAGTACTTCCTTGGATTTTACTTTGTTGCAATTTAAATTCAAGCTTATTAATTCTTCCCTTTAATTCAAGTAAGCTTTCTTTTATTTTCATGCTTTGTTCTTCAATTTCATGCATGTTCTTCAATCTTATGCTTTTGGCCTTAGCTCCTTGATTTCTTATTAGATCTTATGAATCGTCCCTAGAATCTAGATGAATGACACGTCTAGATTATAGATCGAGTCTCGGATCATTTTTATTTTGAGTTTTTAATATGCTTTATTTGAGATCTTATTTTCATGCATTGCTTCATGCTAAATCCTAGATCTACTTCTTGTTTCTTTTTATTTTATATAAAGTTTCAAACTTTGGCGTCAACTTTTTTTGCTCTTTCAGTTGGTGTTTTCAATTTTGTCAATTTTTATTTTACTAGATTTTATGATCATCCAAGCATGGTTGTATTCTAAGTTATTCTAGTTGTACTTAATGAAACTTTGCTTGTTCTTGCTTTCGAATTCGATATGAAAAAAATTATATATTCTTTTTTTTTTCCATTCGATTATGTATCAAGAGAATTTTCTATTTTGCTTGCAATTTCAATTAAGGCACACGACCGAGGCATTCTACCAGTTTGCAATTTTAATTTCCTAGTTTAGTTTACTTAGTTGTTTTAATAGTTTTTCTTTAATTTCTTACTATCCCAAGCTACAAACATATTGAATCCTTGCAAACGAATCGAAATCTGATAATACCAAGCCAATGAACCCTATACACCACTAAAACTTTTATTTCAAAATGGCGCTGTTGCTACTCGGCTTAGTTAAGGCTTTTGATTTTCTAGTAGTTTTATTGTGTTTTTAGCTTTCTTTGTTATTCAACTTTTTTTTAAAAGTTTTGAAGGTACTTGTAGCTATGCTGGATACATTCCCAACAGGGGAGGGCATGGTGCATACCATGTTGGGAATGGGATGTATAATGGCTTTGGAAACATGGGAGGGCATGGTGCAAATCAAATTCTTAATGGTGGATTCGGCTATAGCCAACCCGGCATGGTGAGCATGGTGCAAACCATGTCGGGTTTAACGTCTCCTCGGGTAAGAATGGTTGGTATGGAGGATATGGTGCTACGAATCACTTCCCAAATATGCATAATCCGACATCCGGGCTATATGGTGGTTATATTGCTCCCAATCAATGCACGAACATGTATAATGGTGGCTTTAGTCCGAACGGGTACGTTGGTGGTCAATATCCAAATGCCACCCCGTATGGTGGTAATGGCATTCCCGAGCATGGTCCGAACATGCATAATGGTAACTTTGGGACTCCCATCCCGTGTGGAGGTCCTCCTAATTTAAATTCTAATCTTGGGGCGCACATGACTTTATCCTCTAAGGATCTCGATGCTCATGCGTTATTTGGAGGTCTGAGCTCCATTGTCGTAAAGTTGTCCACCCATCCGCACCATGGGTGACGTGAACAAATGGTTTTTGGGGATGACTTACGATTTCAATCATGCTCCGATTAGTGCCACCAATAGTGCCCCAAAGCACGATCCATATTAAATGTTTAGATCCATTGTCGCAAGTGGCCCCCTCCATCCGCACTAAGGGTGATTTTAACAAACCTTTTGTGGGGGTGTTTCCTCCTCCCGAGCCAAAATATTCTCAATCCATGTATTCTCTTGCTAATGACGTGAGTAAAACTTCTTCCCCTAGGGAGTGATTAGAGTAGATTTGTCCTTATTTTTATTAGCTTTTTAGTTCATTTTATATTTGTTTTTGGTATAAGTTGGATGATTTAAGCATAATTCCGTAATTTTATAATTCCAGCTTATTTTACCGCATTTTGATCTTAATTGATGCAATTAGGTGATGTTTCGTTGTTTTCACCTTACAGCTAAGTAACCGGAAGAGTTTAGCACGTAAAAGATGAAGTTCGATGTTCGAGATTAGAAGAACAAGCTTTCCGGTGAAACGAGTAGCAAACGATCGAGAAACGGAGACCGACGCTTAGTCACATCGACTGACGCGACCGTCGACGCACCGTCGACGCGAGCCGTGTCAGCGAGTCATGACCGCATCAGTAGACGCTCGGTCGACGCACTGCCGACGCTACGTTCTGAAGCGTCGATGTCGACGCACCATTGCCGACGCAACGTCGACGCAACTTGCTGAAACGTCGATGTCGACACACCCCGTCGACGCACCTGCCCAGCCAACGCGCGCACCTGCTGACCACACCTGCCGAGCGCTACCGACCAAGTCTGTCGAATCCCGCCGAGTGCCAGCACGCTCCATCGACGCTCCGTCGACGCGACGGCCCAGAATTCGGAAATTAGGGTTTCTTGAGCGCCAAGACTTGCAAAGCCTATATAAACCCTTCATATTTCGAGTTTTCAGAGTATGCCACAATAGATACATCTACCCTAAGGTTCCTTAGCTCATAAAAACAATAATTCCACATCTCATATTTGAAGACGGAGATCGAGGATTGATGAACAACGCATCGAATTCGAGTTCGGAAGTCATTCTTCGCCCAAGATCAACGTTCAAACTCCGGAATAGCTGGAGCTTTTCATTTCTTTTCCTAGTTACAATAAGTTTTCTAAACTCTTAGATAATTTTCTAGTTAATTGTTTAGATAATTTCTTAGTTAATTCTAGTTTTAATTAGTTTAATTATTTCTTATGCTTGGATATTGGATATTGGTTAATTTAGTTTACTTATGCGATTTAGTTTATGCTTAGTTAATGGTTCTTGGATTCGTATGATTCAATTGCTTAGCGATAGTTTCTTAAATTCATGCTTCTAGATACAATAATTAGCTCTAAATCTTCGTAGCGTTAATCGATAATTAGTTATTTCTCTTAGTTGATAATTTAGAATAATTAGTTTAATCAGCTTTAGTTTACTGCTTAGTTCGTAATTGATAATCTAGTTTAAAGTAATTAGTTTAATTAGTTTTAGTTTAATTATCGTCTTAGTTTATAATGATCAAATCAATCTATTCAAACCCCCAAATGTATATGTATGTTATTCGTAATTGAGAAAAATATTGATAAGACCGAAAAGTTGTTTCCTCGAGAGATACGACTCGAGTCAAACTCATCACCCTACAGTTACCTCGCACACTTGTGAGCAAACTGGCGTGCTTTTAAATTAATTATTAAAAACGGGGTGCACAAAAGTTTGAGTCAAAAACTTGGCTCCGTTGCCGGGGAAGCAACGAGTAGGAATTATAAATGTTTTTCGTTTTATTTTTTGTTTGATTTATTATTTTTTTATTTCTATTTTTTTTACTTGGTTTTTGCCATTTGGTACGTTGACGTGTTGTTGAGTTTATGCAAGGAAGGCGATCACTTCAACGCGACCTTGTACCATTCATTGACAACATTCACCGTTCAAATCCGCCAAGACCAAGACCCGTTCTTATTCTCGAGGACAATTCCTCAACAGCAACTGATTTTGCTTGCGATCAAGTTCCCAACATTATGTTAGGAGCACATTCGGTTCGAAATGGCGATTCACCACCGAGATCACCACCACGCCCCATTCGAACTGGGTATGGTAGTGAACCAAACAAGTCACACTCTACTAGACGTGACGAAAGGAGAAACGAAGGAGTTAACCAGCAGCACAACATAGTCAATCACCCGCTCAACATGGAGAATTTGAGGCAAAATGAAGAGATGAATAACAATGTCATGCGTCAGCACAACATCGAGAACGTGGCATTTAGGAATGAGGATGTTTTGCAGCGAAACGCCTATGTTAACAATCAAAGGCACGTGAACGAGTGGTTGGAAAATCAAGATCATGGTTACGAGCAAAACAATTTCGGAAGGAGATACAAGCGCGAGCACCATTACGCGCATAACGACCACTACGATAGAGCATATGACCAAGTTCGAGAACCAAGGAGAGATCGAGCACTTAGACAGCGCGACTTGGCACGTCCAAAGGTTGTGCCCTTTAGGTCCGCCATTGTTCTTGGACCTACCGCAAGGGCAGTCGAAATCAAACCTCATCAACTCAACCTACTCCCAACCTTTCATGGGAATGCGCATGAAGACCCCTTGGCATTTTTAAATTATTTCGTTGATGAAGTTGGCCGATTCGTAGTTCATGGCCTTCACCAAGAGGAGGTCCAGATGATTTGTTTCCCGTACAGCTTGAAGGACAAGGCGAAGTCATGGCTACCTATCCTTAAAGCCTGGTTCGTTAACTGACTGGGATATGATTAGCGAAAAGTTTCTAAACCAATATTATTCAGCCCAAACAACGGGGCATCTTCGGAGACAAATCGCTACTTTTGAGCAGTTAGAGGAGAGCTATTTCACGAAATGTGGGAGCGCTACAAGACACTTTTGCAAGCTTGCCCCCACCACAACTATTCTCCAGAGATGACTAACGAGCTCTTTTTCGATGGTTTATTGGACCATGGGAAACGAGAGGTAGAGATAGCAGCGGGAGGAGATTTTGGAGATTTGACAGCACACGAGGCAAGATAAGTGTTGGAGAAGCAAAGCGAAAAGTCTAGACAAACCAATTCTCGGCCTCGTAAGATGAGAGTTAACGAAGTTTCCATCCCCGATCCTGATTTAGATGATGGCAAGTTAGTTAAGGCAAAATGTGCAGAGATTTTTGACGAGAAATTAGCTGCTTGGAAAGCCGAGCGAGCTAGCAAGGCCGCTGCACAGAAGATGGCTGGGAATTGCAACCAGTGTGGATCCCTCCAGCATTTAGCAGACGCATGTCCTAACAATAGTGAGCAGCAAGAGGAGGTTAACGCGATCTAAAGCTATTCAAATCAAAAGAAGTACACACCACAACGTGACAATCCTCTTTTCAAGTGGGGTCCGGGCAACCCAATTCATATGCCACCTGACCCACAATATCCACCACCACAATATGTTCAAGCACCACCAGTGCCACCATTACAAAATAACTTTCATACGCAAGGGTAGACGTCAGGTACAAGCCAACTGAACGATCAGCTGCTGGTTTAGCAGCAAAATCAAGTAGCCGAGATGATCAGTAATAGAGAAGGGCTTACGAAGGTAAACGCGAAGATTGACGAACTTTCAAAGAAGGTGAGCGGAATTGACCATCTTTCCGGTATTGTGCATGATCTACCTAAAAACATGGATAGAATGGAGAGAACTATGGGACAAATAGAAACTGATATTGCTAGGTCAAATAAGGAGAAAGACAAGCTACCAAGCCAACCGGAGCAAGCATCGGCGGTTCACGTCTTTCGTAGTGGGAAGAAGATCGACAATGGCATAGAGAACCAAGATGAGGAGTTTGTTCCTAAACCAGTGGACAAGATACATAAATCCGCTAATAGATATGTTCCTGGTTCTATTCAAGGGAAAATTCTGAGCGACACCTCTGGCAACGAGGAACCGCCACAACCGAAGCAAACAAAGATGCAGTATAAGGATGTTGTTCCTTTTCCAAGCCGGTTACGTCCAGCAAGGGAGAACAAGAAGTTTATGGAGTTGTACAATCTCTTGAAGAATGTGAATATAAACCTACCACTTTTAGAAGTGATAAAGACGATGCCCGCCTACGTCAAGTTTTTTAAGGAACTTGCCTCGAGAGATAGACGTTTAGCGACAACTCAATACGTTCCGTTACCGAAGGAAGTTAGCGCAATTTTCAAGAAACCATTACCACCTAAGGAACGCGATCCTGGCAGTTTTTGCATAACGATTTCACTAGCTAATGGGAAGAAGGCAGTGGGTATGTTGGATCTTGGAGCAGGCGTTAATCTAATGTCTTATTCGCTTTATCAAAACTTTGATCTTGGACCCCTCAAACCGACAACAATGCGCCTACAATTGGCTGATCGCTCAACTCGACGACCTTTGGGGATAGTCGAGGATGTTCTAGTACAAGTTGGAGAGCTCGTACTACCAGTTGATTTTGTAGTTATGGACATTGGTGAAGTTCCGAATGAGGACAACGAGCACACCATTCTATTAGGACGCCCGTTCATGGCAACCTCCCATACTCTTATTGATGTTCATAAAGGGAGAATGACGATGACCGTTTTGGGCGAAACAGTGACCTTTTCTCTAAAAGATATTCACAACACTCCCTCTCCTATTATGCAAGAGGAAGATTCATTCATTGATCCCGTTGCATCATGCGTCAATGAATTACGAGAGATCGCAACTTTGAACAAGTTAGGAGACGGAGACGACACCGGAGTTTCTATCAAGGGAAGGAACAAGCAAGTCAATTTGTGTAAAGATTACGAGTCCTATGAACATATGCATTTAAATGGAGAAGAATTGATCGAGTTGTTGGGAATTGACATACGCGACATCGTGGCGGAATTTGGAGACAATTTTGATGAGGAGTATTCGCACGAATTCAAGCAAAGGGTGGAGTCGAAACCATCAATAAATCGTTCAAGGCACAACTTCCTTGGCCCTAACGAAAAAATTTCGCGCGAACAAAACAAGGGCGAGGCATATTTCAAGGATTGGACGAGAAATGAGAAGAGACCGGAAGAGGTTCGCACAAGTGAAGTCAAGAACTCGCAATTTGAGGTTGGAGAATTAGTCTTGTATAATAACGAACGTAAGTACGACCCAGCCGATTTCAGAGCTTCATGGAGCGGACCATTCTCGATTAAAGAATTTGATGAGTACGGTGTAGCCACGTTGTACGATGAGATTGGCAAATCGTCCTTTCAAGCTCACAAGCATAGATTGAAGCCTTATCATGACGGACGAGGTAAAAATAGAAATCGCAAGATGGTGGAGTTTGGAGATTCTCCATACGTTGAAAGATAAACGAGCAAGATAGCGTCGAGCAAGCGACGTTAAAATTTGCGCTTCTCGGGAGGCAACCCGAGCATTTGTATCCTTTTGTACCTTATTTTCATTTTATTTAATTTTCATTTTTGATTTTTACTTGTTTAAGAACAGATGGAGAACTCGGACGGGGAGAATTGATCGAACGAGCGAAGAAAAATATGCCCAGGATTCCGCCCGCGTCGACGCCGAGGATGCTCGCATCAGTCGACGCGGCGTCGACGCTAGATGCCGAGAACTTGTCTTCTGTCGCGTCGACTGACGCGGCGTCGACGCAGCTTCAACGCCAGATGCCTGGAAATTTATGTTCTGTCGCGTCGACTGACGCGGCGTCGACGCGACCCGCGGACCAGCCCAGAATGCGTTTTAAGACGGGTTTTGACCCACCAACCCGACCCGTATGCGTGTGACCCGCGGGAAACCCAGAAAACCCTCTTAAAAACAGCTTCTCCCTCCCCTCTTCTCACTTTTCTTCTTTTTCTAAAATCATATTTTACTTTCTCTTTTGCAATAATTTGTCTTTCAAAAATTTCCAGGAATTCAAGCACTACAACACCGCTAAACCCAGAGATCATCTCAATTCATGTACGTCAACACATCCGAAATTCCGGGCTTAAAGGTTTGAAGCAAATTCGGGCAATTCCGGGCAACTCTTGTGTTTCTACGGAAAATCGTTGAGGTACTTCGCTTGAAACTCTCTTGGGGACGTATTATTTATGTTTTGATTGTGTTGGGGAGTTGTTGGTGCAAGAATTGTGCAAAAACTTTGTTGGTTGAACACGCACACCAAGTGTTCGACAAAATTCCCCAAAGAACGAAAAGTCTTATTTTTCAAGGTTTTTCAATCCCGTTCACTTCGTATTGATTAATTATGTCTCGAGAGGGAAAACGCAAGGATATTTCGGGGAAATACGGCGCACCGTTCCCGATTTTCGACAAAAAAGAAGGGGACATGTTCAAGAACATTCGAAAATGGGGGTTTGCAACGCATCGGACTTTGAACGTCCAAGTGATTTCGGATGAGGCCTCGAATGGGTCGGACCACCACACCGATCTTTCGCGTTATGTAGATGGCCTCGGGTGTGGGTACTTTGCCCAAATGCACTTGCCCGGTTTTCGAGAACTCATGCTCGAAGTTTTCTTGACTTTGGCGATTCGGAACGACGAGACGTTCTCTTGTCGGCTAGGAGGGAATGATGTGGTTGTCGACGAGGAAATTTTTGGTAACATTTTGGTTTTCCGATCGTAGGGGACCACCCGGTTGGAGTTCAAGGATTCGATTTAGCCTCCTTTTGGGGAATGATTATCGGGGGTAACGTTGGCGATTGTAAGTGATTCCCGTGTTCTAAGATTCAAGACGACGCACTCTACGTCGCCTACAAGGTCCTTGGCCACATTATACTTTGCAAAAACGAGGCAACTTACGCGACCAAGGCCGAGCTTTATGTTCTATAATGCCTCGTTGATGGTCATCAAGTCCGGTTGTACCCGCTTATTTTGCTAGGACATTACAATGTCACCAAGGGTACTCCGGGAAGCAAGTCGCCACTTCTCTCATTTGCGCCATACATTACCGGCCTCGCCCATCACTTCGGGTTCGATCCGGCCGCAAACGGACTTAGCCCGCTTGGGACCTCTTCACTACCACTCACACATGCACCGGCACCCCGAGTGAGGTCATCGACTAGAGAAGGATCTTCGTCTCGACTACACGATGACGACGACGATGGCGACGAGGATATGGAGCAAGCCCACCGATCTACTTCGGGCCTGAGTCCCGATTGGGGGCTATTTTTTGAGGAGAACCGAGCATTTCAATTGAAGATGTTCGATAAACTTCAAATCATCGACGAGAAGATCGACACAAATCACGAGAAGAACCGTCGTAGTTTGAAGAAGATGCGTGCTCGTATCTCGAAGCTCGAGGAGCGTTTCGAGGTGGCTTATCCGACGCCGAGCATGGACGTCGACGAGAACCCCGAGGATGATGAGTCCCGCGAGTTCTAAATCTCGTATCTTTATCTTTATTTTTTGCTTTATTTTAAAAAAAATGGAAAATATAAAATCCAAAAATATTGTTATTTTCTTTGTTTTTATGTGTTTTATTTTTCTTCTAAGACAATCTTATCACGCATATCGAGAAGTGGCCAATTACACAAATCACGACTAGCGGCTCGACTACTATTATTTCAGGGATGTTTTCTTTTCCCTTCCTCTTTTTGATTTTTGGATGTATTTGT
The DNA here is from genome assembly GCA_014905375.1 of Phtheirospermum japonicum. Taxonomy (NCBI): domain Eukaryota; kingdom Viridiplantae; phylum Streptophyta; class Magnoliopsida; order Lamiales; family Orobanchaceae; genus Phtheirospermum; species Phtheirospermum japonicum. The sequence continues at coordinate 914,483 of BMAC01000060.1, read as the reverse complement.
GGCAATCCGGAGATTGCCCGGATTTTTAGAGAGGGGGGTGGTCGAGTGTGATTTGTATTGATTAATTGTGTAATTTTATTTGATACTTGGCCTGTAATAATTATATGCTTAAACGTGATTAATTGATATTTCTGCGCTGAATTGTGTTTGTATGGCTTGCCTGTCGAAGTTAACTAAGTTTGATTTGATGTTCATGTCTATTGAGAGTGCATAAGTGCATAATTTTTCAAAATTTATTATTATATATTGTAAAATAGTACTTGGACGCAATCGATTTCGCAAAACCTTAAAAGCAGCGCCAATTCAAAAATTTTCATGCAAAAAAGCCAGCGAGTAGCCTGAGTTTTTATCATCATTGCATGAACGTGAATAAGTTTCAGTTTTGATATCTCTTTGAAACCGCTGTGTGTAGTCGACTTTGAAAATGAAGTTAAGGTGCATATAAAACCGTATTCCGGCCATATCCATATATTTTTAGCCACTATAAATTCCGAATGAGCCAATCATAGCCAAATATCCATGCGTATAGCCATGAGTGTTTCTGAGACGACCCTACAACCATTTAAAAGCGTGGGGTAGGAGTTCGTATTTTTATTGGTTATTTGAGTCTTGGGAATTTTTATTAGGAATTTATTAATTTGTAAATAAGGACCACCATCTAAAAAAAAAAAAGAAAAACCCCATAAAAAGAATAAAAAGATGAAAAATAAAAAAATAATAAGAAAGATGGTGGGTCTTGTGTTAGAAATTGCCTACGCGCTTATAAAGGCTTTTGTTTTATTTTTCTTATGAAAGCCTAATGTTTAAAAGACAAGAGTTGTGTAAGAAGCATGATATAAGCTTCAATTATACTTCAGTGGTTTAAGCTTTCAGTCGGTTTACGAGTTTTTGAGTTGAGGAATAGCCTATATTTCAAAGGCTACGTTATGAGAGTTAAGCGAGGCTTTTATTTTTGAACGAGGTGAATCAATTTGCTTCTCGATTAGATTAGGTTGAGTGAGAGATTAGCCACACGACTTATATATACCATACCCGTCCAAAGAGCCTTATGTTACAACCCGCGAAGACCTTTTCTGATTATTAGTTTTGATAGCACACTTAATTCGCGATTGAAAAGAGATTTATTTCCTGAGCTTATTTACTGTGCATATAATTGTATGATTTGAGTGTATACACGTACCATGCAGAAAATACTTGAGTGCTTTTGAGCGTACTTATATATATTATCCTTCGTGAGGAAGCATGATTTTATTTTGAAGCGAAAATGTAATAATGGTCAAGTGTTTGACGTTGCATGACTTGTACCTATATTTTCAAAATTACATATGTGGCATAGCACGACTCTCTGCTTGAACTAATTTTCATTCTAGTTATACTTCAAAATTATCATTTGTTCGAGGACGAACAAACCAATAAAACGTGGGGTAGTTGATTAGAGTAGATTTGTCCTTATTTTTATTAGCTTTTTAGTTCGTTTTTCTATTTGTTTTTGGTATAAGTTGGATGATTTAAGCATAATTCTGTAATTTTATAATTCCAGCTTATTTTACCGCATTTTGATCTTAATTGATGCAATTAGGTGATGTTTCGTTGTTTTCACCTTACAACTAAGTAACCGGAAGAGTTTAGTGCGTAAAAGATGAAGTTCGATGTTCGAGATTAGAAGAACAAGCTTTCCGGTGAAACGAGTAGCAAACGATCGAGAAACGGAGACCGACGCTCAGTCGCGTCGACTGACGCGACCGTCGACGTACCGTCGATGCGAGCCGTGTCAGCGAGTCATGATCGCATCAGTCGACGCTCGGTCGACGCACTGCCGACGCTACGTTCTGAAGCATCGATGTCGACGTACCATTGCCGATGCAACGTCGACGCAACTTGCTGAAGCGTCGATGTCGACACACCCCGTCGACGCACCTGCCCAGCCGACGCGCGCACCTGCTGACCACACCTGCCGAGCGCTGCCGACCAAGTCTGCCGAGTCCCGCCGAGCACCTGCTCGCGTCAGTCGACGCTCGTCGACGCCTCCGACGCGACGGCCCAGAATTCGGAAATTAGGGTTTCTTGTGCGCCAAGACTTGTAATACCTATATAAACCCTTCATATTTCGAGTTTTCAGAGTGATGCCACGATAGATACATCTACCCTAAGGTTCCTTAGCTCATAAAAACAATAATTCCACATCTCATAACGAGATTTGAAGACGGAGATCGAGGATTGAAGAACAACGCATCGAATTCGAGTTCGGAAGTCATTCTTCGCCCAAGATCAACGTTCAAACTCCGGAATAACTGGAGCTTTTCATTGCTTTTCCTAGTTACAATAATTTTTCTAAACTCTTAGATAATTTTCTAGTTAATTGTTTAGATAAATTCTTAGTTAATTCTAGTTTTAATTAGTTTAATTGTTTCTTATGCTTGGATATTGGATATTGGTTAATTTAGTTTACTTATGTGATTTAGTTTATGCTTAGTTAATGGTTCTTGGATTCGTATGATTTAATTGCTTAGCGATAGTTTCTTAAATTCATGCTTCCAGATACAATAATTAGCTCTAAATCTTCGTACCGTTAATCGATAATTAGTTATTTCTCTTAGTTTATAATTTAGAATAATTAGTTTAATCAGCTTTAGTTTACTGCTTAGTTCGTAATTGATAATCTAGTTTAAAGTAATTAGTTTAATTAGTTTTAGTTTAATTATCGTCTTAGTTTATAATGATCGAATRAAWCTATTCAAARCCCCAAKTGTATATGTATGTTATTCGTAATTGAGAAAAACATTGATAAGACCGAACAGTTGTTTCCTCGAGAGATACGACTCGAGTCAAACTCATCACCCTACAGTTACCTCGTACACTTGCGAGCAAACTGACGTGATTTTAAATTAATTATTAAAAATGGGGTGCACAAAAGTTTGAGTCAGGGAGCTGGAGTTCGAAAAGGCCCTAGCAGCTTTGGAGGCTCAAATTTCTAAGTTGTCTAAGCCGAGCCCGAATCCTCCTTGTGCATGGTGTGGAACGTGTGGTCATGATATAATGTCTTGACCTTCAATTTCCTCATTCAATATGTCGATGCCTCATTAGAAAGACGTGTATAGGGGTCATGGATATCAAGCGGGACCCGATTGTGCTATGTTATCTTTTGCTCCACCGCCGACTTATAATCCGGTTGTTACTCCTCATTTGGGCCCGTGTCATCAGACGTTCTTGATGATTGATCCTACCCCACCTCCCGATCTGAATAAATTAACTATTACACGACAATTCTCAAGTCCACCTTCACATACTCTTCAAGTCGCGATCTTTGATAAGTGTGGGTTGGTTGAGAATACGGGTGTCTCGTCGTCGGAAGAGGATGTGGTTTCATTTATGAATGCATTTACTCCTCATGACCCTTTACCTTTTACTTCAAAATAATCTTGCGAAGAATGGGTATATATGGACTTCATCAAGTCCATGGCCAAACGGGTTTATATAGAGGATAGGAGCATTGAGGAGGATATTGTCCGGGAAGCCTATTTTGAGAATTGTTGTAAGGATAATGAGACCCTTGCTCGAACCAACGAACTCATTGTGTTTCAACGTGACAACGACTTGAGTGAAGGATATTATGATTGTGTCGTTGAGGGCACCGACATACTTTTGGCGGGGGAGGTGGAGATTTTTGATGATAAGATTGGAATGCTTGAAGAGTACCTTGAGGGAATTGGTGATTTGTCGAGTTAGCCTCCAATGAGGTCGAAAGGAGACACAAGTCCAAGATTAAGCCTCCTCCATATCCCCTCAAGCGTGTCTATTTGGATAAAGAGGAGAACAAGCCGATTATCATCTTTGCCAATCCGGAGGGAGAAGAAGAGGAGGGGTCGATTAGAGCGATTAAAGTTCTTAAAGGTGCGATTGGTTGGATAGTTGTTAAGGGAGTTAGCCCCCGTATGGAAATAGTAAAAGCCGGGAATTGGAGGTTGTTGTTGGAAGGATTCGGGTTTGTGATTTCTGAGAGCGAGTGGGTGAAGCCCATTGACTTGGTACCAAAGAAGAGCGGCATGTTCGTTTTTGAGGAGGAAGAGGAGAATCGTTGGCCACGAGGGCTACGACGGGATGGAGGATGTTGTTCAATTCTAAGAAGTTAAATGTGGCTACAAAGAGAGATCGTCTCCCTCCCCCGTTTGTCGATCAAAGGTTGAACAAGCTTGCCGGACATTATTCATATAGTTTCTTGGACAAGTTTTTGGGTCATTTCAAAACTATCATTTCACCCGAAGACCTAGCCGAGATGAGTTTCATTTGCCCATTTGGAATGTTTGCTTTTTGGCGAATACTATTTGAGTTATGCAATGCGCCGAGAACGTTCCAAAGAGTGGACCCTCTCGACAAGGAGGAGATTATTTTGGTGGATCCTCCCATTCTCTTTCCACCTTGACCAAAAAGGGAGTTTGTCAAGCTAGTGACGTAAAACAAGCGCTTCTTGGGAGGCAACCTAAGTTCTTTTCATTCATTTTCTTTCTTTCTTTCTTATAATATTAAAATCCAAAAACATTTGAATAATCAAAAAATAAAAATTTGTGTTGTCTTTTGGCTCTTTTTAAACTTTGTTTTGTTTTGTTTTGTTTTGATTTGTGTACATAATTTCTTGTGTTTTTTACTTTGTGTGATTTTTCATTTTAGTGTTTTTCTTTCCGACACCAACCCTTCCCGAATTGATAAGATTGGTAGCGTTCATGTAGTCGGGAGAAACTAGGCATGCTCGTTTTTTACCTAGAATGCTTGAATGCTTAAGTAGACCCCACCGAGCTCGACCCAAACTAGCTTGGTTAAGGAAGTTTCTATTTCACCCCCCTTTTTACTTGATTTTCATAAAAATGCAATGAGGGCATTCCATGGTTTAAGTGTGGGGTGGGTAGGTGGTTAGGGTCCGGGTGTCACAAAGCATGATTTGTCTTTCTTAACTCGAGCCTTGGCGAAGTGTTGCATTCTTGGCGAAGTGACGCTTACTAATTGCGCTTTTATATGGTTGAGTCATTTTTATGTCTTTTGTGTCTTTATTACATTGATAAGAAATTACCAATTACTTGGAGGTTTGAATAGTTTACTTGTCGGTTTTTTGCATGTTTATGCTCTCTTGTGTAAGGAGTTGAATTTTTGTGCTTCGTCCAAGCCCACCTATATATATATAATCAACATATACTCGTGAAAAGATTGCAAAGATCTAAAAGCTCTTTCGATTTTGTTTTCCTAACCCGGTGCAAACTAGTGAGTAGCCTTGTGTGAATTATCGATTTTGCTTTCATTTTTATTGAAATTGCATTGAGATTGCTTGATTTTGCTCGTACATGATTGAATTTGGAAATGACATCGAGGCACATATATCACCCCTATTCCGGCCATATCTAAATATATAAGCTACTTAAATATCCCAAAAGAGCCCTCTTGAGCCTATGCCCCATTTCTTGTTTGTCGAGCTCTATTTTAGCTCTTATATCTTCATAAATTTGTGAGGTGAGAGTGTATGTTGTTAGTTAACTTGAAATGTGAGGGAAATTAATTTTGGTTTTTGGATTTTGAGTTCCTTATACAAAAAAAAAAGAATAAAACTCCAACACAAATCACGAAAAGTGATAAAGCGTGCGTTCAAGCGAAAAGCCTAATGTTCAAAAAGGCTTAGTTTAGCAAATAGAAGCGAATTCAAAAAGCTTCTAAGTGTTGTGAAATGAAAGTCAGAAAAGCGTGTGAGTATACTAAAGGGTTTCGAATGAAAGTTTGATAATTTTGGAAGGGTGAAGCGATCATAAGCTTCGGACTTTAGAAGTTAGGATTTCGTGTGTTATTGATCACGTTTGATCGTGTGTTAGCCACTATATCCAAATATTTCATACCTTACCAAAAAGCCAACATTACAACCCGAAATAAAGACCTCTTCCGATTCTTGTTTGATCATGTACAATGAGAGATTTTGAGTTTTTGATTTGTGAAATCTTGACGAGTGCATGCATTGTCCGATTCGAGTGTATACACATCCCTTACTAAACACTTGAGTGAATTGAGCTAACACCTCAAAAATTCCATTTGTGAGGAAGTCATCGATTTATTTTTCAATTGAGAAGGGGTAATACAAGCAATGTTTGACAATAACGAGTTTGTGTTGATACATTCATCATATTAACAAGGATAAGCACAAGGATTTTTATTTTTACATAATGTTCATTACATGTACATTCTCGATTCTTTTCGTTGTTCGAGGATGAACAAACCGGTAAGTGTGGGTTGATTGAAATTGGGGTTTTTTTATCGTGTTTTTAATTAAGGTTTCATGTTGTTTTTAGTGGTTTCGAGTCAAGTTTTATTAGGTTTTTTGTTTGTTTTCTCGTTTTTGTTGTTTTTTGTGTTTCTTGTTGATTTATATTTAATATGGTTTAATGGGTTCAATTAGTTTAAGTATTGGTGAAATCGTTGGATTTTTATGTTCAAAATTCTATTTTCATAGGTAAAAGTATTGAAGGCCAAAGTTCAACCTAAGCCATGCCAAGGCGTGGCCAAAACGGTGCCAAGAAGAGGCTCCAAAAATGGCTAACATTCTGGAATGGTAGCCTAGTCTTGACCAAATCCACGCCTAGCTTTACCTCGCAACGACCACCCAAGATCATTTCGACACCCAACAGCTGTCATCCACGCCCGCGCGCCGCGCAGCGCTAGCACGCCTCGGCAGTGCCTACCGAGAGCGCTCGCGCGCATCCGCCTGCCTGCGCCCAACGCCCAAGCAGCACCCGCCCTTGCCCAGATCAGCGCCCAGCATCGTCCGCCCTCGCCCATTTCGGCGCCCAAAGTCATACCCGCCTTTGCCCAGTGCCTAGCCCACCCTTACCCGGCCACCAGTGCCCATGCGCGCCAGCCGAGCCACCTCGAGCCATGGTCGAGCCAAATCAAGCCAAAATGTGCTAAAAAGCTAGCCAAGTGGCTAGTAAGGTCAACACGGGTTAATTTTGGTCAAACACGAGAGTTTCAAGCCACTTTGGCTAATTTGGCCCATTTAAACCCAATTAATCCTAGTATAAATAGGGGTCTTCTCTCTCATTTTTTGATTTTATCACACATTATCCCAACTCTTGTATGGGTTTGGGTAAAAATTCTCTCTCTAGTTCTTAGATTTTAATTTTCAAACATTTCCTTGGGTTTGTAAGCTCAAGAAGAATTCAAGTACTCCCTTGGGTTTTACTTTGTTGCAATTTAATTCAAGCTTGTTACTTCTTCCCTTTAATTCAAGTAAGCTTTCTTTTATTTTCATGCTTTGTTCTTCAATTTCATGCATGTTCTTCAATTATATGTTTTTTGCCTTAGCTCCTTGATTTCTTATTGGATCTTATGAATTGTCCATGGAATCTAGATGAGTGACACATCTAGATCATAGATCGAGTCTCAGATCATTTTTATTTTGAGTTTTTCATATGCTTTATTTAGGATCTTATTTTCATGCTTTTTTTCATGCTAAACCCTAGATCTACTTCTTGTTGCTTGTTATTTTACATATAGTTTCAAATTTGACGTCAACTTTTCATGCTCTTTCAATTGGTGTTTTCAATTTTTGTCAATTTTCATTTTCCTAGGTTTTATGATCATGCAAGCATGGTTGTACTCTATACTCTTATAGTTGTACTTAGAGAAAGTTTGATTGTTCTTTGTTATTTTCAATTTTGCTTGCAATTTTAATTAAGGCACATGACCGAGGCATTATACCAATGTGCAATTTCAATTTCCTAGTTTAGTTTTCTTAGATTTTTTAATAATTTTTCATTAATTTCTTATTGTCCCAAGCTACAAACACATTGAATCCTAGCAAACGAATCGAAGTCCGATAATACCAAGTCAGTGAACCCTATACACCACTAAATCTACTCTTTCAGGCAATCAACTCGATTGATTGCCCAAACTACTCGCGCCTGATAGTCAGTGACAGTTACAGACTGTAACAGTTGACAGTAACAATAAATAACTGACAACCGATAACAACAATCAATTTCAAATGATAAAAATAAACTTTGTTATAAAATCGTATAATAGATATTATGATTAAGCATTAAACACAAATCACGCAGGTCAATGCACACTTTCATATTTTCTCTCAAAAAGCTATTTTTCAAAAGGCTAATACAAGCAGAAAAATATGTTCAAGCATTAGTTAAAAATATCCTACTCACAGATAAGCACAAACAACGCCTTATGATTTGAAAATATTTAAACTCCGCAGTTTAGAAAGTTTTACTCACCTTCTTTCAAATTCTTTCCAGAATCAAGCATATAACTACGATGGATTTACGAGGTTCCCAATCTATTACTTGAAATACCTCGTCACGTTCGCATAAAACCTATGTTGTCTCTTAAAATATAATATAGTTATGAAATATAAATATAATGTTGATAAGGATCAAGTGATAGTTGGCTCAATTCTTGAAATCTTGAGTTCAAAGGGTAAATTTGTAATTTTGGATACGTCTTATGTAGGCGGATGTTATAAGAAATATATGGTTCGAATTAGAAATCATTTGGAAGTCGTTTTACCCATTTCGGCTCAAAAATAAGAAAGTTGTATAGTTTTTAAAATTTAATAAAGTAATTAGGGGTCAAGATTAGATTTTTGGAACTTTAAAAAGTTTGTGGGGTCAATCTGAAGTTTTCAAGACTCTGATTGTGGTCAATTTGAAATAAACCCAAACTAAATTTTTGATGACTAAATTGAAAACTAGAGGGTTCAATTGAAGTCTTTAAAATCTTCAATTGGGCCAAAAACTCTATCTAGTTCTCAAAAGCATATCCCTCAACTTTGGAACCATTTCATTTGAATACCTAAACTTTCTAAAACCTCCTGCCATAGTCGTCTCCTCCCTCATTGGCCTAGCCCCTCTCCGTCGACCACCGCGACATCAGTCCTCACCAAAATACCCATCAAACTCTCGATACATCACACACGTACATATGTTGTACAAAGACATATGCACATCACACACAATTAAAAAGACAATCAAAAAATAATGATCGAAACTATAATTTAAGATCATCAATACATTTCTCACGAAAAGGGCTTTCAGTTAATATAAATTTCATTAATTCCGACAATTTGAAAGGACAGAATGGGTGATCGCCGGCGGCAGTGGTTCGTGGCCCCATCATGACATTCCGGCATAATTTCATAAAATTAACTATTTAATTAAATATTAATCATCAATACAAAAAATTCGATATATAAAAAAATAATTTTGGACATTCGATTCACCGAAAAATGGTTGTCGAAGGTTGATGGCGCTTTCCCGATTCATGGCAGCCCATAGGAAATTCGTCGGCATTTTTCCAATGACTTAGAGCTATGATCGTTGATTTATAGGTGTCGTTAGAAACCTAATGAAACTGGCTATCTATGGTATAAATTTCATAATGATCCATTAGTTGGATTTTTGTCACAATACCGACAATGTTTACAAACAAAGGTGGTGGTGTTTGTGTTCTATCCATAAGGTGGTGGTGTTCCATCAATTTGCAGCAATTAATAAAAGTGATGAGGCGGTTTGGAATGGGCTTGGCTTTGGTCTTATTTTATGGCTCAAATATTTGGGCCAAACTTGGGCTCATAGGTTTGAGCCTATTTAATTGAATTTGGTTTGAAGAACTTTTGGTCCGGTTGAACATTTAACGTATTGAGTCAAAAAAAACATATGCTACGTAATTGTTCCTTCTACAAAATAAAATTAATATCAATAAAAGTCTCATAACATCTAAAATATATTCGAATAGAAATTTATTGTAATAAAACATGTCGATTGAAATGAAACAAAATACTGATAAAAGAATAATAAAGTTAATTTATATAAATTATAAGGATAAATAGACGGGGCTTCACATATAGTGTTTTAAAACCTTCCAATGAACTTTGGGACTCCTTGGAGACGAAGTACAAGTCAGAGATGTTGAAGCATAGAAGTTCATTGTTGGGAAGTTTCTTGATTTCAAGATGGTCGATCTTAAGACTGTCATCTCACAAGTGTAGGAGTTTCAACTGATTATGCATTATATTCATGCTGAGGGAATGTCCCTAAGTGAATCCTTCAAGGTAGATTATGTGGTTTTGAATTTACTTTTGGGTTGGAAAGACTTCAAAAACTTCCTAAAACATAATACAAAGGAGATGACCCTTGAGAGGTTGATTGTCAAGCTTTCTATTGAAGAAAATAATTAAAAATCTGAGAATAAAATAAGTCAATCACCAATGAAGTCTCTTACTAATCTCGTGGAGAATAAATGCAAATGAAAATGAAAATGCCAATTCTCAATATAAGAAAGGAAATCAAGATGCCAAGTTTTGGACATAAGTGTTGTAAATAATACCGCACGGCAAAAGATTGTAAGAAGCCTAAAAAGAATAATGGGCAGTGCCGGGGATAATCAAGTTCTCATCTTGTTGGTTCTGAACCGGATGAACTAAGCGACTTTGATTTATCTAATGTGTTGGTTTGAAGACTATTTGGCCGATAAACCAAGTGAGTGGTACATTGATACTAGTTCCACTCGACATGTCTGTACCGACATATATGTGTATTCCAATTACACTATTTCAATTGGTCCTAACTCCCCATGGTGAAATTCAAGATGACAACTAAAGATGATTTTCTATCAATCCACCCTGAATTTGGCTAGATATTTGAAAAATGATCCACCTTTGGTTGCACAAAATGAAGAAAATGCTGACTAACGTGTTGCATATGATGCTTGAGGCCTAGGTGATTACCCGTGTAGAATCCATGTTTCGAATGAACTAAACAAAGAACTTTACAATGTGTATAATGTTGTAAAAACTTATAATGAATTTTGGAATGCCTCGAAGATGAAGTATAAATCTGACGATGCAGAAGCGAAGAAGTTCATTGTTGGAAAGTTTCTGGACTTCAGGATGGTCCATACTAAGACTATCATCTCACAAGTGTAGAAGTGCCTGTCATGCCCACTCTCATATATATATACACACTATACAAATTTGGAAACTTCTAAAATGTATTTTACCTTTTTATTGAAAAATCACTTTCTCAAATCAAAAGCTCACTTATATATATATACTTTCAAACTTATTTAAAGGTTTCAAACAATATTTAAGAAATCTTATATACATCAGAGTTAATCATCTTTTTTTTCAAATTCGAAAAGTAAAGTAAACCCAAGGTATAGTCCAACAGGTCGTCATCCATGTACAAGGATTCTCAAAACTTCATGTAACTCCAACAACTCAGTCAGCTAGTGGTCAAATATTATCAGTCTCACCTACAATGCATAAAGTACATGAGCTAAAGCTCAGTAAGAAGAAATTATGCAAGTTCATTGAATATTATAAATCAATGCAACTCAAGCTTATCATGCTGATGACGTAAACCATTTCTTGAAATTATTCTTCTTATTGGGCACTTGACCTACTAGTAGTGCATTGGAAAGAGCTTCACATATAATCAATCATTACGATACCCGGTCCGAATGTCTCAGATACCCGAAGTAATGTCTCACATGGAACTGGGATCAGAGCCAGTCCGAATGTCTCATATGGCATTTAACTACCTTTTGAAGTAACTCAGTCCGAATGTCTCACATGGCACAGAGCTACATCTTGAAGTATCTCCGTCCACATGTGTCACAGGGAACTGACTCAAATATCATATAAGCATGTTCCACAAGACTTGATGCACTAGTAGTTGTCCATAAAACATTATTTCTTTGAAAACGTACGTCATGCATGCTCATTAATCATCATTTATGTTTGCATATACTAATGCTTGTGAGTGATATGCTTTATGAAACACATATTCATATCACATCATCCACATTTCATAATCAATAAAAATATATAAAGTGACACGTAGTCATCATCATACAAGTACAAGTAATACTATGTTTATGCATTGTAGCTGCAGATGGATTTCTACTTACCTCGGGTCCAAAGCTTACACTATCTCAAGTCACAAATCAACTTCCTCAATATAATCAAATCAAGATAAAATATTGATTATACTGCAATTTTATAAATTACGACTCCTTTTCAGATAACTCCTATTCTCGTATATTTTTTGTGATAAAGAGTTGTTCAGACAAATTACTAATAAATTAATCAAAGGCACAAGTACTACTATTGTTGAAAATAAATATTACTACTCAAATGCTTTATCATTACAAAATAATATACTATTTAAAAACTCATAAATAAAATGCTAACTTTAATTACTACTAGAGGCTTATCAAAATAATATACTATTTTTAACTACCCATAAATAAAATACTAAATTAATGAAAAATAATAATAAAGGAAAGACTAATATAAAATATACCTTAAAATATTACCACGTAATATTCCCCCGATACCCTTTGGTAAATCCTCGACATCTCAAGAAAATATACTAAAAGTTAAAGTTCCCCTTATTAAAAATATTATATATAATATAAAATATATTTGCTTGCATACTAATAATTAAAGATCCCATACCCTTTTATAAAAGGAAAATCCCTTCACCTTATTAAATTAGCCCGATGTGGGACACTTTATATGTATATATATAAGTGTAAAAGCAAGTATGCTTGACTTATTACTCAATGCGGGATACAATAAAATTGAAGAAACAAACCAATCTAACAAAGATGTGAGCCACCAAACCTACACGTACTTACACACATGCATATTTACATTCTTGGTTTCTAACATACATTCATGCACACACTTGCATGTACTTGCATACATATATAAATATTAATAATCTCATTATGCTACAAAGTGGGGCACTTGTTATTATCATTATTATGATTATTATTATCACCATTACATTATATATAATACACTTACCCAAACACACGCATATATATGTACACACGCGCGCACACACACACACACACACAGATATATATATATATATATATATATATATATATATATATATATATATATATATATATATATATATATATATATATATATATATAGGGTTGGGTTCAAATGAAACCCTATCAATATTTGTGAACCTAGGGAATCATCTTGACCATTAGATTGGATAATCTTAATGGTTGAGAACTTGACATGTCAGCAGGGTTATTATGGAAAATATTGCATTAATTTAATAAAAAGGGTATTTTGGACATATATCAACACTTCGAAAGAGCACTGCATTGCTCTTTAGAAAGCACACGGGTAAAGAAAAGTACTACGACTGTATACAAAAAAGCAGCACAAATTTCATTTTATAAATAAATGTAATTAAATTTAAAAACCTGAATATTAAAAGCATCGCATGTGATTAATTTTAGCACTACAGTACTGTATAAGAAGCACTGTTAAAAACRTGAATATTAAAAGCATCGTATGTGATTAATTTTAGCACTACATTACTGTATAAAAAAACACTGTTAAATTACGAGTAAGAATTTTGGATTTTTACTATATTTTAGTTCTTTTATAATAACGTAGCAATGTTTTTTTTAATATTATTGCAGCGCTTTTTTACTATACTATCACTGCTTTTATGGTTCAATCATAAACTACAAGTCCAAAAGACCCACATCAATTCTCCATCACCATCGCCATCACCCATCAACACACAATCAACAACCCCCAGCAAAAAAATCCAAAAATGCAATGAATCTGGTAAGAACAAACAGAGCAGAGTGCTTTAACCCCTCACCATCATCATTCATCAATATCCACCAAAACAGAGCAAACCCCCTTTCCTTTGTCCATGGATGATAAACCCAAGACCAAAACACAAGAAGCAAAAACACCAACATAAAAACGACCAAACCGCCAAAACCGCCTCCGATCTCTCTTTCAAGCCTTCCTCCGACGCCAAGGGCCTCCGATTTGGCGGCCAAATCATCGTCAAATCCTTCACGATCCACCGCGCCGAGCCACCGGAGAACCTCCGCCTCCTCTCCCTCCCGCCGTCCCGGCCGGCGTTGGCCTCTGCAGCCGCGTTCCTCCCGATGAACTTCACGATCCTCGCGCATCTGCAACTGCCGTCCGCCGCCCCCTTCACCCTCTCGGAATCCACCCAAACCGACACCACACTCTTCACCCGCACATCTGCCGCCACCGCCGCCGACGTGCCCCACATCCACAAACTCATCCACCAGAAATGCCATCGGCAAAAATCTCATCGAGAAACAGAGGGGCACCCTTCAGTATATATATATATATATATATATTATATATAATATATATATATATATTACGTTTTAAAACATGCAATATGTATCTTAGATTGTAGATATTGAGAATGTGATTAATTTGATATATATTTCATTCAAAGCGAATAAAAATTGAAGAAGTTATGGTTTTTTGAAGATTTGAGTTTTATTTCAAATTTTTGAATTTGCAGTTTATAGACGAAATTTGTGATGCTTTTTGTATACAATCGTAGTGTTTTTTTTCTTAATCTATTGTGCTTTCTAAAGAACAATGTAGTGCTCTTTGTAAACGTTGATATATGTCCAAAATACCCTTTTTAATTAATTAATGCATTTTTTTACATTATTACCATGCTGACATGTCATGATCTCAACCATCAAGATTATCCAATCTAATGGTCAAGATGAGTCCCTAGGTTCACATATAATGACGGGTTCTCATTTGAACCCACCCCTAATATATAATATATATATAATA
>BMAC01000060.1:889284-899790 GCA_014905375.1 Phtheirospermum japonicum | reverse complement strand
TATATATATATAAGTAAATTAAAAAAATTGGATAGTAAAAGCATCGCACATGACTGATTTTAGCAATACAGTACTGTATAAAAAGCACAATGAATTTGGACATAATTGCACTGTGCAATATTTGGAGTGCTTTTTCTTATATTGTTACGGTGCTTTTGAACTACACTAAACACTTCTTTTTCTGAATGAAAAAATAATCGGCCAACATCGCCGCCGAGTTTCACCATCGCAGCCATCCGAATCAACCCTGACAATCCAGATCGCCACCACCCAACGACCCTACTTCATGGCGCCGCCTCATGAATCAAAAGGCCCTCCATCTCCAGCACCATCTCCACGCCGTCTCTACGCCGTCTGACAAATAAAAGGCCAGAGTCGCCTCCCAGTGCCCCTCCATCGCCAGCACCATCTCCACGCCACCGCGGCCGCATCACCAAGATCTCAGTCAGGCGGCCGCATCGCCAAAACCAACCACCAAACAAAAGGCCCGATTCCTGGCGCCGCCCAGAACCCTACCCGTGGCCCGATTCAAAAGGCCCGGGTCGCCACCCCAGCTCCCCTCCATCTCCATCACCATCTCCGCGCCGTCGCGACCGCATCACCAATATCTCAGTCAGGCGGCCGCATCACTAAAACCGACCGCCAAACAAAATCCTGATTCATGGCCCCTCCCAGAACCCTACCATTTTCCTCCCAAAATCGCCACCCCAGCGCCCCTCCATCGCCAGCACCATCTCCACGCTGCCGCGGCCGCATCATCAAGATCCCAGTCAGGTGGGGCGTCAACTAGTCGAAGGAGGAGGAGAGGAGATACGCGTCGCTTGCGTCCAGTCATCGAAGGGGTGCCGCCATGTCTGTCGCCACGCCGCCTCGTGTTTTGCCTTTGTCAGAGCTGCCATGGACGGGGATTTTGGGGAGAGACAGGGAAGGGGACGGGGATTTGGGGAGAGAGACGGGGAAGGGCACCAATGTGTGCTGATTCAAAAGGCACGATTTGTGTGTTGATTTAATTGTAACGCCCCGATTTCACTTTAGTCGAAAAAGGGTTTATATTTTTAAATAATTAAATGGAGAAATCTTGGCATCACAATAAATGTCTAATTTTCATAATTTTAATGTAAAATATCAAAAGAGAATAGAGAATTTTCAAAAGGTTCAAAATTACGCAGCGGGAAATAATATTCATAATGTAAATAACCAAAACTTCATCAATGGAAAGTAATTTAAAAACACGCATTTACGTCTAGTTCAACTTCTAATTAAAACATTAAAACAAGTTTAGAAACATAAATTCAATGTCAAAAGTTTTATTTATTCCTCGTCTCCCATTCACTCGATATCGTCTTTGGTACCTGAAAAAAAAAATATCGTTGATTTGGGATGAGCTCAACGTACTCAATAGTTACACCGACATTCCCATGCAAAATCATACAACTCAAATATAGCACAATTAACCATAGAATTCGCAATTTTAACGTTGAAAAACAGTTGACTGCAACTAAAACGCGGCGGGTTTCCCTGATGACACTTTAGGTCATAGGCACATAAGGCCCCTAATTTTAATCATTGGGTATAGCACGCCGGGATAAACCCGATGACAACTTTTGGTCACACACAACTTTAGGTCTACGTCTATATTATATTTTATAAATATCGAAGTTCATGATACACATTAGCACATAGATTTAAGCATGTAGAATTTAACATAGATAAGTCGGTGGTCCCTACCTCGTAAATATGTCGTGGAAAATCGATCGAATGCACGTAGTTGAAATATTAAGTCCCCTTAATGCTCGTCACCTAATCAATTAGAAAATATTTTTAATTAGTATTTTTATTTTTTTAAAGTTCATAATAATAATAACAATAATAATAACAATAATAATAATAATAATAATAATAATAATAATAACAATTAAAATGGACTGGAGTGCAGTTATAAAATATGTTTTAGGGCTGGATTGGGGTTTCTGTAATCTGGGGGGCTGAATTTGAAGGCTTGGATAATCTGAGGGTCAATCGAAGGTTGGCAGAAGGTTTGGGGGTCAATTTGGAATTTAGAAAATTTGGCCTGGTATAAAAGYGAAGACCCAGCCCATTTAGCCTTCCATCCCCTTCGGCTTTTCTTCCTTTCTCCCAAAATCATAAAAAGAACGGCGACAACAATTTGGCAATCGGCAGTGCAGCGCAGCACTTCGCACCCCATCGGTCGTCAGCGAAGGTGAAGAGCTGGCTAGGCGGCGGCGGCTGGCAGCAATCGGCGAGGTGACGACCCTCTCCACCTTTTCTAAAATCGATGGCGGTCGGGCGTTGGTTTTGGCTTTGGGAAGAAACCAGCAGCGGCCTTTGCATTGCCTCTGGTTATGGCGTTCGTCCCTTTTGATTTCGGGCCGTGAACACGGGGACAAACGGTGGTGGTGGTGTCGGTAGTTTGGGGCGGTGATTGGTGTTAGGCCGGTCGGCTGGGTTCGACTCGCCGCTGGGTCTCGCCAAAAATTTCGGGACTTGACCGATTTGGCCGGTGGTTTTGGAATCGTGGGCCGCTGGTGTGGCGATTCGGATGGTTCGGCGTAGTGCTTTTGGGTACGATCGGTTCTCCTTTCTCAAACAAGAAATCGGCAGTCGGGGGTTTGGATTTCAGGGCCACTGCTAATCCGAGTTTGGGTCATCAGCGTTCGGGTGGTTGGCGACGATGGATGATTGGGGCGGTGTTGCTGTGGTTCTCACCCTTATTGTTATTTTTTGATGGGCTTGGGAAATTGGTGGCAGGAGAGAAGTGGTTTGGCCGGGAACGCTCGAAGTTACGCTTAGGATTCGTGGGTTGGACTGTTCTTGAAAAACAAAGAATTCAGAAAAACGATGGGTTTTCTTTTACCTGCTTGCGGCTGTAATCTGTAGAATTGAAAGTTGTAAGGGTTGAAGATGATTAGGAACGACTGAAGAAAAAAGATGGAATTTGGTTTATAAACCAACGATAAACTTATTTTTGGAAGGTTAGGGTTGTTTGTTTAGTGAGGTCGGCTAGTCAATGGGCTAAGATTGGGCTCGTTTTCACGTGCGAAAAATAATCGATTTACTAGACGACTTAAGTGTTAAGCCGAATTATTCCGTGAACGACCCAATAGTGTTAAAATTATTAAATAACTATAATAAAATAATTTATAATAATTTTAGAAATCTAAATTATTTTAAAACTAAAATTTATTAATTTGATTATAATAAGACTTTAAAATAATTTAGAGTAATTTATATATAGAATACAACWATAATATAATAGTCTTTAAAATTATAGTATATAATAGAATTAATAATCATTTTAGAAATCCTATTAAATAGAATTTCTTAAATCAATTTAAAACTAAATGTATAGAATAATTTATAGTGACGATCTTGGGACTAATATTATTTTCAATGTATGATGATAATTAAATAATTAAAAGAAAAAAAAAATGTGCATTGGATGCATGGTTATTACAACCTACCCCCCTTAGAAAAAAAAATTCCTCAAAATTCTGCACTTACCCGAAATGTCGAAATTGGGATACTTCGCTTTGAAATCTTCCTCTTGTTCTCAAGTGGCCTCATTCATTCCATGACGCCTCCATTGTACTTTGACCAATGCTACTTCATTATTTCTTAGTTGGTGTATCTTACGATCCAAAATCGCTTCCGGTGCTTCCTCATAAGTTAAGTCCTTATTAACATCAAGCTCTTCATAGACATACTTTCTTAGCATCGACACATGGAAGACGTTGTGAACGCTCGACAAAGTAGGTGGTAGTGCAAGATCGTAAGCCAATTCCCTGATTCTCTTGAGAATCTCAAACGGCCCTATGTACCTTGACTTCCACTTCCCACTTTGACCAAACCTCACTACACCTCGAACCGGTGCTACTTTTAGAAACACCTTATCGCCTACTTCAAAATGCTGATCTTTTCTTCGACGGTCCGCATAAGATTTTTGTCGATCCTGAGAAGTCCTAATTCGATCTCGGATCGTGGAGATTTTTTTAACCGTTTGTTGTACCAGTTCGGGGCCCAAAATCCTTCTCTCTCCTACTTCATCCCAGTACAAAGGAGATCTACACTTTCTCCCATATAAAGCCTCGTATGGAGCCATACCAATGGTGGATTGGTAACTATTGTTGTAAGCAAATTCGACCAATGGTAATAAACCTTCCCATTGACTTCCCAGGTCAAGTATGCAAGTTCTCAGCATATCCTCCATAACTTGGCTAGTTCTTTCAGTTTGACCGTCTGTTTGTGGGTGATAAGCCGTACTGAACTTCAATTTAGTGCCCAAAGCACTTTGCAAGCTCTTCCAGAAGTTCGAAGTGAACCTCGTGTCTATGTGCGACACAGTCGAGACCGGTACTCCATGTAGTTTAACAATTTCCCAAATATAGATTTGGGCATATTGTTCCATGTTGAAGGTCATCTTGACCGGTAAGAAGTGAGCCGACTTAGTTAAAGGATCTACTATCACCCAAACCGCCTTGTTACCTCTCGTCGATGGTGGTAATCCCACTACGAAATCCATCGAGATATGCTCCCACTTCCATTCAGGAGTCTCTAGTGGTTTTAGCAAACCTGGCAGTCGTTGGTGTTCAGCCTTAACTCGCTGACAAACTAGACACTTTCCCACAAAAGTGGCAATATCTCTCTTCATGCTCCTCCACCAAAACGCTGTCTTCAAGTCCTTATACATCTTGGTACCACCAGGGTGTGCAGTGTAAGGAGTGCAATGGGCTTCTTCCAGAATCTCTTTCCTCAGACTCTCGTCTTTTGGAACACAAACCCTCCCTTCGCAAAACAAAACTCCATCGTCTGTTAAAACAAACCTTTGATGGTTCCTTTCCGCACTTTTTCCTTCTTCTTGCCTATGAAACCATCTTGGGTTTGAATTTCCTTGATCCTTTCCCTCAAGGTTGGTTGTACCACTAAGGATGCTAAGATCCCCTTCGTGTTCTTTGGAGGTATCACCATTTCGATCTTCATCTTGGCGAACTCTTCAACCAACTTATCTTGTTCGGACAGTAAACTCACCAGTCCTCCCTTACGAATCAACGCATCGGCTACCACACTCGCCTTCCCTAGATGGTAGATAATGGTACAGTCATAATCCTTAACCAATTCTAACCATCTTCTTTGACGCATATTCAACTCCTTCTGAGTGAACAAATACGTCAAGCTCTTATGGTCGGTGAAGATCTCATACTTGCTTCCATACAAGTAGTGTCTCTAGATTTTCAAAGCATGAACTACGGCCGAGAGTTCCAAATCATGTGTAGGGTAGTTCATCTCATGGGTTTTGAGTTGTCGTGACGCATAAGCCACTACTTTCCCATGTTGCATCAAGACACAACCCAAACCTTGTTTCGACGCATCGCTATAAATAACGAAGTCCTCCGTTGGGTCGGGAATTGTCAAGACAGGTGTGGAAGTGAGCCTTTTCTTCAGCTCTTGGAAACTCTCCTCGCACTTTGTGCTCCAAACAAACTTTTCCCCTTTCCTTGTAAGTCCAGTCATCGGCACAGCTATATTAGAAAATCCTTCGATAAATCCTCGATAGTAGCCTGCTAGACCCAGGAAACTGTGAACTTCACTCGCATTAGTGGGGGTGGCCCATCCATTTATCGCTTCGATGTGACCAAGGAACACTACTCGGTCCATCCAAAACTCACACTTACTGAATTTCACATACAACTTCTCCTTGCAAAGTGTTCCCAACACTATTCATAAGTGATCTTTGTGCTCTTCTTGATTCTTCAAAAAGATTAAGATATCGTCGATGAAGACTATGACAAACTTATCCAAGTAGGGGTGGAAAACCCTATTCATCAAGTCCATGAACACTGCTGGAGCATTGCTTAGCCCAAAAGGCATCACAACGAACTCATAGTGTCCATATCTCGTTCTAAAAGCAGTCTTCGGAATGTCACTCTCTTTGATCTTCAACTGATGATACCCCGACCTTAAGTCGATCTTAGAGAAGACACTTGCTCCTTTTAATTGATCGAATAAGTCTTCAATTCAAGGTAACGGGTACTTGTTCTTTATTATGAGTCGATTAATTTCTCTATAATCGATACACATTCTCATTGACCCATCCTTCTTCCTAACAAAGAGGACTGGTGCTCCCCACGGTGAAACACTCGGTCGGACAAAACCTAAATCAGATAACTCTTGGATTTGTGCCTTTAGTTCTTGAAGTTCCTTCGGTGCCATCCTGTAAGGTGCCTTTGAGATAGGCGCTGCCCCTGGTGTCAAATCAATTTTGAACTCAACTTGACGACTGGGCGGTAATCCTAGTAACTCTTCCGGAAAGACGTCCTTAAAATCTCGGACAATGGGCACTCCGTGCGGTGTCACCTCGTACACTGGATTGCTCACCAAACTCACAAGGAAACCTTGGCATTTCTCTTTCTTCAACAGCTTTATGGCCTTCATTGCCGTTATCACTTGTGGCACCGTCTTTGTCTTGGCTCCAAAGAACATAATCTCTCCACCTTTAGGGAGTTGGAAAGTTATTTCTCTTTCGCGACATTGTATCTTCGCTTAATATTTCGTGAGCCAGTTCATTCCTAATATTAAGTCGAAATCATTCATTTTGATCACATACAAGTCAGCCTCGAGATTCTTTCCTTTTGCATCAATCTTCACTGCCTTATCTATCAAGTTCGTGACCATTACGTCTCCGGATGGTAAACCAACCTCTAAGGGTTCCTCTACTCTAGTGCTCTTAACTTCAGTTAAATCATGAAATTTCTTCGACACAAAAGAGTGCGAAGAACCCGTATCAAAAAGCACAAAAGCAAGAATTCCTGAGACATTCAACATACCTGTTATAACTCCAGGGTTCTCTTCAGCCTCATTGCGTGCCATGGCATACATTCGAGCATTTCCTCCATTAGTTGGTCTTAGATTTGGCCTTCCACCGTCTTGTTGCCTTTGACCGAACACTGTGCAGAAAGACGCCGTATGCCCACTCTGATGGCAGCGGTAACATTTTCCTTGTCCTCGAAGGCACTCTCCGAGATGCTTCTTGCCACAAATCCGACATGGGATTTTGTTGTCTATCTCTTGCTGAAAGTTCCCGCCACCAGTTTTCTGCTGCTTGCCATGGTTGGAGCTTCCTCCTTCCCACTTCCTCTTGTCCACCAAAGTCGTGGGTTTAGGCTTCACTTCGTCCATGCCAAGACTTGACTCCACGTCCTGGGCTCTTTTAACCATCTCCGAGTAGGGAAGGTCGCCTTGTGCTGGTAAGATCCTCGCTAGTTGGGCTCTCAAACCTCTTTTGAACCTCAACGATTTCTTCAGAGCAGTGTCCACTAGGTGTGTAGCGAAACGGCTCAACTGGTTAAACCTCCTCTCGTACTCTGTGACCGTCATGTTCCCTTGTTTGAGATTTAGGAACTCAGACTCCTTCTGATCGCGATACGAGCGCGGGAAAAACTTCTCCATAACCACAGTCTTGAACTTGTTCCAAGTGAAGGCGTCTCGCTCTGCCTCTGAACAAGTTCTCTAATAACCTTCCCACCAGTGGTCAGCATCTTCAGTTAGCTGAAAAGTAGCGCACGTGACCTTCTGCACGTCGTCGCATGCTATCATTTGAAAGATCCTTTCGAGCGACCAAAACCACTCTTCCACTGCATCAGGTCCATCTCTCCCATTGAATGTTGGTGGTCGGTAAAGACGAAACTACTCCACTGCTCTCGAGTTATTTCCTCCATTCCCCAAACCGTTATCTTGAAGGCATTGGAAAAAGTTGTTGAAAACTGTGCCCATAGCCTCAACGGTCGTTTGGTTGAAGTGAGGTGGGTTTTCTTCATTAACCCTGTTCCCGCTTCTTCTTCCCTTTGGAAACCTCTTCACGGTTTTCCTTGGGAGTTTCTTCTTTGGCAAAGTGCCACAAACGATGTTTGGTCAACAAAAATAACCTCACCGTATCTACCTCTAAAAAGTCATAACTAATGAAAGCTTACATGCCTTGGAGAGCAATCACACCAAAAAGTAATAACAACCATACCCAATACAATGCAATCATGGAATAACATGAAATCTAAATGAATGATTAAATAATTACAATGAACTTTTGTACCTTGATGATATCGACGAATGTTCAACGAAGAGGAATGAAAATTATTTAAGTAATCCAAATATTTATTTTATAAACTTTTTGATTTTCACAAACAAAACGAGTCTATAGAACCAATCAAAACCTTGGCTCTGATACCACCTTTGTAACGCCCCGATTTCACTTTAGTCGAAAAAGGATTTATATTTTTAAATAATTAAATGAATAAAATCTTGGCTTCACAATAAATGTCTAATTTTCATAATTTTAATGTAAAATATCAAAAGAGAATAGAAAATTTTCAAAAGGTTCAACATTACGCAGCGGGAAATAATATTCATAATGTAAATAACCAAAACTCCATCAATGGAAAGTAATTTAAAAACACGCATTTACGCCTAGTTCAACTTCTAATTAAAATAATAAAACAAGTTTAGAAACATAAATTTAATGTCAAAAGTTTCATTTATTCCTCGTCTCCCATTCACTCGATATCGTCTTTGGTACCTGAAAAAAATATCGTTGATTTGGGATGAGCTCAACGTACTCAATAGTTACACCGACATTCCCATGCAAAATCATACAACTCAAATATAGCACAATTACCGTATCTACCTCTAAAAAGTCATAACTAATGAAAGCTTACATGCCTTGGAGAGCAATCACACCAATAAAGTAATAACAACCATACCCAATACAATGCAATCATGGAATAACATGAAATCTAAATGAATGATTAAATAATTACAATGAACTTTTGTACCTTGATGATATCGACGAATGTTTCAACGAAGAGGAATGAGAAATTATTTAAGTAATCCAAATATTTATTTTATAAACTTTTTGATTTTCACAAACAAAACGAGTCTATAGAACCAATCAAAACCTTGGCTCTGATACCACCTTTGTAACGCCCCGATTTCACTTTAGTCGAAAAGGATTTAATATTTTTAAATAATTAAATGAATAAAATCTTGGCTTCACAATAAATGTCTAATTTTCATAATTTTAATGTAAAATATCAAAAGAGAATAGAAAATTTTCAAAGGTTCAACATTACGCAGCGGAAATAATATTCATAATGTAAATAACCAAAACTCCATCAATGGAAAGTAATTTAAAAACACGCATTTACGCCTAGTTCAACTTCTAATTAAAATAATAAAACAAGTTTAGAAACATAAATTTAATGTCAAAAGTTTCATTTATTCCTCGTCTCCCATTCACTCGATATCGTCTTTGGTACCTGAAAAAAATATCGTTGATTTGGGATGAGCTCAACGTACTCAATAGTTACACCGACATTCCCATGCAAAATCATACAACTCAAATATAGCACATTAACTATAGAATTCGTAATTTTAACGTCCAAAAACATTTGATTGCAGCTAAACACGGCGGGTTCCCCGATGACACTTTAGGTCATAGGCACATAAGGCCCCTGTTTTAATCATTGGTATAGCACGCCGAAAAAAACTCGATGTTTATAAAATCTAATATAGACGTAGACCTAAAGTGTTCTGTGACCAAAGTTGTCATCGGGTTTATTTCGGCGTGCTATACCCAATGATTAAAACCAGGGGCCTTATGTGCCTATGACCTAAAGTGTCATCGGGGAACCCGCCGTGTTTTAGCTGCAATCAAATGTTTTTTGACGTTAAAATTACGAATTCTATAGTTAATTGTGCTATATTTGAGTTGTATGATTTTGCATGGGAATGTCGGTGTAACTATTGAGTACGTTGAGCTCATCCCAAATCAACGATATTTTTTTCAGGTACCAAAGACGATATCGAGTGAATGGGAGACGAGGAATAAATGAAACTTTTGACATTAAATTTATGTTTCTAAATTGTTTTATTATTTTAATTAGAAGTTGAACTAGGCGTAAATGCGTGTTTTTAAATTACTTTCCATTGATGGAGTTTTGGTTATTTACATTATGAATATTATTTCCCGCTGCGTAATGTTGAACCTTTTGAAAATTTTCTATTCTCTTTTGATATTTTACATTAAAATTATGAAAATTAGACATTTATTGTGAAGCCAAGATTTTATTCATTTAATTATTTAAAAATATAAATCCTTTTTCGACTAAAGTGAAATCGGGGCGTTACAAAGGTGGTATCAGAGCCAAGGTTTTGATTGGTTCTATAGACTCGTTTGTTTTGTGAAAATCAAAAAGTTTATAAAATAAATATTTGGATTACTTAAATAATTTTCATTCCTCTTCGTTGAACATTCGTCGATATCATCAAGGTACAAAAGTTCATTGTAATTATTTAATCATTCATTTAGATTTCATGTTATTCCATGATTGCATTGTATTGGTATGGTGTTTATTACTTTTTGGTGTGATTGCTCTCCAAGGCATGTAAGCTTTCATTAGTTATGACTTTTTAGAGTAGATACGGTGAGGTTATTTTTTG
>BMAC01000060.1:848959-889259 GCA_014905375.1 Phtheirospermum japonicum | reverse complement strand
AGTAAAACAACTTAGGAATAAAGAAATTCCATTGGTGAAGGTGTTATGGACAAACCAGTCAATAGAAGAAGGATATAAATTACAATCATATAAAATAAGGATATAATATAATATATATATATATAATAACATGGTTATGATCATAAATTTATTAGAGTAAAATATATTTATGTATCTCTCTTTATCAATATTATGATTAGTATATATATATATTTATATATATATTATGATTAGGTTCAAATAAGAACCATGTCCCTATATGTGAACCTAGGGTCAATAATGGGCCTTAGATCTAATTAAATGGATGGGATCAGAATTTTTGTGTATTTCCGTATTTAATTAAAAGTATTAGGATTGTATAATAGAAAGGCACTACCTGTGTAATATAACTGAAATATTAATAAGGCAATGTGATTGTATAATAAAAGCAATGCTGGTATATAATAAAAAACACTAGTTCGCCAGGTTCGCATATAAGTACATGATTCTCATTTGAACCAACCCCTATATATATATATATTATATATATATATATATATATATATATATATATGATTGGGTTCAAATGAGAACCCTGTCATTATATGTGAACCTAGGGACTAATTTTTGACCGTAGATCTAATCATTTGTTGTGGACCAGATTTTTTCTATTTTTTTAAATTCATTAAATTATTAATATGGAAGGACAAGGGGTTTTATGAAATTTTTCCAAAGGCTCTCAATCATATTAAATTAATGTAACAACATGCATCCAATGCAACATTTTTTTTTTCTTTTAATTATTTAATTATCATCATACATTGAAAATAATCTTAGTCCCAAGCTCGTCACTATAAATTATTCTATACATTTAGTTTTAAATTGATTTAAGAAATTCTATTTAATAGGATTCTAAAATGATTATTAATTCTATTATATACTATAATTTTAAAGACTATTATATTATAGTTGTATTCTATATATAAATTATTCTAAATTATTTTAAAG
Source organism: Phtheirospermum japonicum (assembly GCA_014905375.1). NCBI lineage: Eukaryota > Viridiplantae > Streptophyta > Magnoliopsida > Lamiales > Orobanchaceae > Phtheirospermum > Phtheirospermum japonicum. The sequence continues at coordinate 888,272 of BMAC01000060.1, read as the reverse complement.
TCATAATCAAATTAATAAATTTTAGTTTTAAAATAATTGAGATTTCTAAAATTATTATAAATTATTTTATTATAGTTATTTAATAATTTTAACACTATTGGGTCGTTCACAGAATAATTCGGTTTAACACTTAAGTCGTCTAGTAAATCGACTATTTTTTCGCACGTGAAAACGAGCCCAATCGAAGCCCATTGACTAGCCCGAGTTCACTAAACAAACAACCCTAACCCTCCAAAAATAAGTTTATCCTTGGTTTATAAACCAAATTCCATCTTTTTTCTTCAGCCGTTCCTAATCATCTTCAACCCTTACAACTTTCAATTCTACAGATTACAGCCGCAAGCAAGTAAAAGAAAAACCCATCGTTTTTCTGAATTCTTTGTTTTTCAAGAACAGTCCAACCCATGAATCCCAGTCGTAACTTCAACCGTTCCCAGCCAAACCACTTCCCACCTGCCACCAATTTCCCAAGCCCAACAAATCATAACAATAAGGGCGAGAACCACAACAACACCGCCCCAATCATCCATCGTCCCACAACCACCCGAACTCTCTTGACCCAAACTCGGATTAGCAGCGGCCCTGAAATCCAAACCCCCGACTTCCAATTTCTTGTTTGAGAAAGGAGAACCGACCGCACCCAAAAGAACTACGCCGAACCATCCGAATTGCCACACAAGTGGCCCACGATTCCAAACACCACTGGCCCAAATCGGTCAAGTCCCGAAATTTTTGGCGAGACCCAATGGCGAGTCGAACCCCAGCCGACCGGCCCGATCCCAATCGCCGCCCCAAAACTACCGACACCACCAGCGCCATTTGTCCCCTTGTTCACGGACCGGAATCAAAAGGGGCGAACGCCATAACCAGAGCCAGTGCAAAGGTCGCTGCCGGTTTCTTCCCAAAGATATAATAGAATTAATAATCATTTTAGAAATCCTATTAAATAGAATTTCTTAAATCAATTTAAAACTAAATGTATAGAATAATTTATAGTGACGAGCTTGGGACTAAGATTATTTTCAATGTATGATGATAATTAAATAATTAAAAGAAAAAAAAATGTGCATTGGATGCATGGTTGTTACATTAATTTAATATGATTGAGAGCCTTTGAAAAATTTCATAAAACCCCTTGTCCTTCCATATTAATAATTTAATGAATTTAAAAAAATAGAAAAAATCTGGTCCACACAAATGATTAGATCTACGGTCAAAATTAGTCCCTAGGTTCACATATAATGACAGGGTTCTCATTTGAACCCAATCATATATATATATATATATATATATATATATATATATATATATATATATATATATATATATATATATATATATATATATATATATATATATATATAGGGGTTGGTTCAAATGAGAATCATGTACTTATATGCGAACCTGCGAACTAGTGTTTTTATTATATACCAGCATTGCTTTTATTATACAATCACATTGCTTTATTAATATTTCAGTTATATACACAGGTAGTGCTTCTATTATACAATCCTAATACTTTTAATTAAATACGGAAATACACAAAAATTCTGATCCATCCATTTAATTAGATCCAAGGCCCATTATTGACCCTAGGTTCACATATAGGGACATGGTTCTTATTTGAACCTAATCATATATATATATAAATATATATATATACTAATCATAATATTGATAAAGAGAATACATAAATATATTTACTCTAATAAATTTATGATCATAACCATGGTTATATATATATATATATTATATTATATCCTTATTTTATATGATTGTAATTTATATCCTTCTTCTATTGACTGGTTTGTCCATAACACCTTCACCAATGGAATTTCTTTATTCCTAAGTTGTTTTACTTCTCGTAGTAAGATTTGTATAGGTAACTCCTCATGGATTAAGTTTGATTTCAGCTCTTTGAGTTCGCTCTTCAAAATATGGGATGGGTTTGCAACATACTTCTTAAGCACAGACACATGAAAAACATTATGTATTTATGACATTGAATTAGGTAAGTCGAGTCTATAGGCAACATCACAATTTCTCACTATGATGGGAAACTGACCAATGTATCTTGGATTAAGTTTCCCTCTCTTGCTAAATCGTATAACACCTTTCACTGGAGTTATCTTTATAAACACTTGATCACCTATTTCAAAATCCAGTGGCCTTCTCCTTTTTTCTGCATAGATCTTCTGTCGACTTTTGGCAGTTTTCATTCTTTCTCGTATTAGTGAAACAGTGTCTGCAATTTCTCGGATCATGCCTGGTCCTAAAAGCATTCTTTCATCTACTTCATCCCAATACACTAGGGATCGACATTTCCAACCGTATAATACTTCATAAGGCGCCATTCCTATTGTAGACTAATGACTGTTATTTTTAGAGAACTTTATTTGTGGTAAAAATTGCTCCATTGGCTTTGAAAGTCCAAAACGCAAGCCCTGAGCATATCTTTTAATGTTTGTATTGTTCGTTCTGATTGTCCGTCAGTTTGAGGATGATATGCAGTACTGAAAGATAACTTGGTCCCTAACGCCTTGTGCAAACTTTTCCAGAAAGTGGATAAAAATCTTGAACCTCTATCTGAATTGATAGATAATGGTACTCCATGATGTTTGACTATATCATGTATGTAAATTTGAGAATAACGATCCATCGAATAGGTAGAGAAAATAGGTAGAAAATTAGCAGATTTAGTTAATCGATCTACAATAACCCATATATCATCGTGGCCTTTAACCGTCTTTGGTAATCCTGTCACAAAATCCATAGTGATATTTTCCCATTTCCATTATGGTATAAACAAAGGTTGCAATGTTCCTGCTGGTCTTTAATGTTCTGCTTTTATCTGTTAGCCCATCAAGCACTGCTTTACATATTGGGAGATATCTCTTTACATACCTATCCACCGGTAATGCATCTTCAAATCTTTATACATCGTAGTAGATCATAGATATACATCATACGGTGTTGAATGAGCTTCTGTCATGAGATCTTCACGAACCTTCTCCGCCTTTGGCACACATAACCAACCATTGAACTGAAGTGCACCATCTATTCATAGTAGGAATTCAGGTGATGTCCCTGGAGCAACTTCCTTCTTGACTTTGACTAGATATTCATCAGCGTGTTGTTCCTGTTGGATTCTATCGATTAAGGTAGGTCGAAGAGTCAAAGCTGCTAGTTTTAAATCCACTAATCCTTGTTAGATAACTTCAACATTCAACTTATATAAGTCAAGCAACTCTCACTTTTGTATTCGATTTTAGTACTTAAATTGGAGAATCCTAAGATTCCAGAAGAACTACAATTGAGTCCATAAATTTGATATTTCTTGAGAATATATTTCCATGTAAAGACAAGAAAGAATTAGGTTTTAACTTGAGAACGTATGAAACTGCAAGTGGTTAAAAACCAAATAGTGCATAGAGATTGCAAAGTCTTTTAGATCTAATTTTATCACGTACTTATTGGATGATGAGCCGAGATGCATTAAGGAATTTATACCGACCCCGAAATCACCGCTCTAGGAAGAAGTATCAATAGCTAAATGGTATTTATACTTCAAAATCAAATCTCGAAGTAAGTTGATCCACCACTTGGTACTAAGCCTATAGGCTGTAAGTGGATCCTGAAAAAGAATTTAAAGCATATGGAAAATGTGATAAGTTTAAAGATCATTTGGTTGCAAAAGATTTTGAACACAATGAAGGTTGTGATTTCTTTGACACATTCTCTCCAGTGATGACAATAACATCCATTAGAATACTTCCGTCTATTTATGCTTTACACAATTAAGAGATTCATCGAATGGACGTAGAAACATTTTTTTAAAATGGGATGTTGGAAGAAGAAGTATATATGGTTCAACCTGATGTTTTTTAGCACCTGGTAAAGAGAAAAATATGTGTAAACGGATTTGGTCATTGTATGGACTTAATCAAACTTCGAAACAATGACATATAAAGTTTGACAATATATTATTTTCTAGTGGGTTTAAAATTAATGAATGTGACAAATGTATTTATGTCAAAGAAGCATCAAACATATATGTTATTGTCTGTCTATATATGGATAACATGTTGATCATGAGCAGTAATATGGTGTGAGCATGATTACTAAAAGAACGTTAAAACAATATGTTGGCATGAATGATATGGGAGTTGCATAAAATCAATAAAACTCAAGAAAGAATTATTTTGTCCCATTACATGGAGAAAGTGCTCAAGAAATTTAATGCCTACGAAAGTCCTTCTAGTAGGAATCCTATTAATACAAAAATAAATCTAGTAGCAAAAAAGCTGAACCAGTTGCTCAGTAAGAGTATGCTCGGGTCATAGGAGATCTAATGTACTTGATGAATTAGACATAGCTAGACTTAGTCTATACCGTGAGTAAACTGAAAAGATATACAAACAATCTTAGCCACGAGGATTGGAATGCACTGAAAATCGTATTGACGTATTTGAAATATGGAATGAATGGGTTTATAATTTTCTAAATAACCAACTATAAATGAGGGATATTGTGATTCCAGTAGGATTTCAGATTTGAAATATTCTTACTCCGCTAGTGGATATATCTTCTTTATTTGAGGTGGGGCAGTTTCGTGGAGGTTTACGAAACAAACTTGTATAGCTCAATCTAGCATGAGATTCGGATTTATAGCTTTTAATAAAGCTGGTGAAGAAGCAGAATAGCTTCGTAACTTCTTCAAAGATATTCCATGTTGGAGTAAGCCTATGCCACCTTTATTGATACATTAGGATAGCCAAGCAGCTTTTGGAAGGGCTCCATTGGGCTATATGAGATTGGTTTTGAACCAACAAGGGTTATTTCTGGATTCTCTAAAGGAGGATGGGCTCGACCCATTAAAATGCTCAAACCATTAATTTAGTCAAATGAGGATGGGCTCGACCCATTATCTTCAACCCAACAAGGTTGTAACCTTTTAACTTCATCAACAACATTTGAGGAGTCTCAATGATGTAATTATGGAGTTAGTAGCTTTACTGTGGATTTAAAGCCACTAATTACAGCTAGTATATCCTTTCAACTTCTCAAACCTTGCATGGTGAAATCTATAAATAAACTTAGAAGTTATAGGCAGAAAACACATTGAATCAACTTCATTCTACATTTTTCGGCACTAAAAGTCTCAAGAGTTTTGTTTAAAATTTTGATCTCATTCTTCACACTTTCAAGTTCTTTAAAACTTTTGAAGTCATTTTATCATTGGGGACATTATGCTGGGTACATCAGCACTACACGAGGCATATTTTTCCAGTTTTGCTTGATTTTAACATTTGTAAAAGTTGTGGTACACTTCAGTAGCATTTCTCTTTTCATATTATTATTTTTTGATAAGAAAATTATTATTTGAAAGGGAATAACAAAATAATGAAATGGTGGTCATCTAACCTATAAAAATGAATTTAATCATACATTAAATTGAACATATTAATTTAATAAGTAAAAACTCTTTCTTTACTTCTAAATTTTATTAATTAACACACATACGTCATACATTACATATAATGAAATCATTCATATGTCGATTTACTTGTACCTCTTTCTAAATCAATACCTCCAAGAACCTCCCATTTGTTGAACCCTAAATCGGACTCCTTCCTGTATATGTGAATAACACCTTGAACTCCTATATATTTGTTATAATCAACTTCCCATGCATTAGTTCAATAGTTTTCGTATCTTACAAAACTCAACTAACTTGAATTAATTTACACTGTTGAGTCATGTATTTTTTAACATGTGATTTAATAATTAATGATTTATTATATCTTATTAAATATTTTGACTTTCTTGCTAAATTTTAATCGTGTAGGAAAATATTTGATATTTATCATCTTTAGTACTTATCTTGTATATTATTTATTATTAGATTAGGTTGTAATTCTCTTTCTCTTACATAGAAATCATATATTGTATTATTTATTATTTTGGAGTCTAAAATTTTACCATGTTTCTTTTATATTTATAGATATCTACAATAATATTCTTTCTTTAGAGCAGAACTCAATTTTGAAGCAAGTAAATCATATCAATATTTGTATCTATATCCATATCTATCTACTTGAAACAAGATGTCATCTTCTTTGGGGTAAATGTTGAGATCAACGAAAAAAAAGCTTCGTGGGGTTATCGAATCATTTTAAGCATATTTATCCGAGGTTACCACTGATACACATGAGAAGTCGGAGTTTGATTCTTATTTAGAGGAGCCTTTGTTGCCAAGAGGTGAAGATTTTGATATATACACTTGGTGGAGGACGCAAGTGGTTAAGTACCGAACATTACGTTCAATTGTAAGAGATATATACGCCATCACTGTTTCCACAGCTACTGTAAAGGCTGCTTTAGCACCGAAGTAGTCTCACTCCAGAAATATGGAGGCACCGAAGTAGTCTCACTCCAAAAAAAATGTGTTACTTTTCCCTAATTTATATTATTTGTTTTTCTTTATAGATTGAAAAGTATTTTAATTATTGTGTTTTAAATACAACATCCTCATCCTCAAAATCAATACATAGAGTTGCTAATGGTGCAAATACTTATACAAGTGACGATGATGAAGAGTAAGAAGCAAGTTAATAAATATACTTTATTCAATACTTGGAAAATATGTATCCAATCAATATTACATATTATACATTTATAACCTTTTTTTATATTTTGTGGAGCTATATTACCAAGATATTTTGAAACAATTACGAGATGAAACAAAATTGAAGTATTTGTTATTATTTAATTGTTTAGGAGAAACCAATTGGAAGACATTATTATTTAATAATTTATATTGCACCAAGAACTTAAGAATCAATTTGATGAGTTGTCGTTGTGTATTGATGTATAATGTATTTGATGTACTATTATAGTCCTTGACTCCTTGTGGATTATTCTTGTGTTGGTTATTATGTGTTCCTTAAAGTGATTCTAATTTGTGACAAATTTCTATTTATCGTGGTTAATGTTCTGTATAACTGTTATCATCTATAATGCATGATTAAACTTATAAAATCTTGAAATAGTATTTTCCTTCTTTTTTTTTTGGAAAGGTGTCGGGTCGGTTCAGGTATGATTGGGTATAACAATTGATAGACAACATCTGCGGGCACCTGTTTACATAAAGGGTACCCGATACCTGATGGGTAATTACTCGTACCCTACCCGGTGATAACATTTGTATAATAGGGTAGGGCAATAAAGTGGTGGGTTGGGTACGGGTATTTCCATACGTAATCTACCTACCCATTTACACCCCTACTCCAGGGAAGTTGATAGGTCTATGGATGCTGTTGTCGATGCTGTTGCAGATGCCACTACAAATCTTGCATCCCATTTAGGGGAAGCTGGTCCATCTTTGAGCTATGCCATTGATTCGTACACTTTTGTTACGCTTTTGTGCATATTTCGAGTCATGTTTGAGTCTTTTAACCGTCATTTTAAGGTTAAGAGTAATCTATTTTGCATGATTTTGCATTCTTTGGCTTTTTGCTTACGTTTCGACTTTTAAATCAATAATTGGTCCTTTTGGGACATTCTTCATATTTCTTTCTTAGCTAAATCACTTGATAAACCCGGGAGATGAAGACAAAGGAATCAGCCCTTGAAATATTCAAAAGAACACTTGTCTGATCGGATGAACTCCATAAACAAATAGACTGACCTACGAAAAACGCACCAGTCAGATAAGTGTTATGTCCGATCAGACAAGAAGATAAAAACATTTATTCGATCAGACTCATGAATAATCCGATCAGACATATACATTACAAATGCAGATTTTCGGGATTCGTCAGTTACGAAATGGATTTTTAGCCTTTAAAACTCAAAAAATCTCAGTGGAAACCTATCCTTTCATTCCCAGACTGGATCTTATACCATTGGAAGAGAGAGTTGAAAACTTTCTCTACCTTTGACTTAGAGCCCTTATGGCAAAAATCTGTAGACGTTCGATTGGTTCGTGATAAGTGCTGGAGTCGGAGGTTCGTGACAAGCTTCCAAAATTTAGCGAGTTCATCTCATCCCCGGAATAGCTAGATTTAACAAGAATTCATCGTAGTATCGTGGATAATATTTTCTCGGAATTTAGTAAGCTCTATCTTGGTAATTAGTTTGGATTTCACGTTGGTGATTCTTGTTTAGATAATGATCTTGTAATATTGAGTTTGGATATTTTATTTGGATCGATTATGATTAAATTCTTGTGAACGATTTCGTGAAGATTTATTTGGGTTAATTAGTTTATCCATATTATTGCTATTTGGATGTTTTTGTATGATTTGTTCTCTAGTAATATTCCAGGCACGAGGGATCTCAGTCCCATCCAGTTCTTCTAATTTATAAGCTCCTACGGACAAGACCTGGGCAACCCGTAGCGGTCTTTACCACACAGCGTCTAACTTTCCTTTGGCCCGTCCAAGATTGGCTCTTTTAAGAATCAGGTCTCCCACTTGGAAGCGTCTCTCTCGAACTGTTTTATTGTAGGCTACTCTGATCCGTCCTCGCACATGTTCCATCCTCACCGTTGCTTGGTCTCTCTTCTCCTCAATTAAGTCTAAAGCATCTTGGATCAGTGCTTCATTCTGGGTTTGATCATAATTCTGCACTCGGTGAGTTTCCAAGCTGATTTCTGCAGGAACCACAGCATCTATGCCATATACAAGGCTAAAGGGGGTTTTGCCCGTGCTCTCCTTAGGGTTTGTGCGATACGCCCAGAGTGTCGCACTCAGCTCTTCCACCCATTTCCCCCCAGATCTTTCCAATCGTGACTTAAGCCCTTGGACAAGAATGCGATTAGTCACCACGACCTGACCATTTGCTTGCGGATGGTACACTGACGTGAAATATTGCTGGATTTTCATCTTGGCACACCAAGCCTTGATTTTGGCTCCCATAAATTGGGTACCATTATCTTATATCATCACCCTTGGCACGCCAAAACGACAGACAATATTCTTCCAGATGAATCCCATCACCGCCTCTTCCGTTATCTTTGCCACAGCTTCCGACTCGACCCACTTGCTAAAATAGTCTATGGCAACAATTAAAAATCTTTTTTGGGCTGGGGCCATCGGGAACGGACCAACCAGGTCAATCCCCCATTTCGCGAAAAGGCAAGGGGAGCTCATTGTCAACAGTTCTTCTGCTGGCTGGTGAATCAGAGGGGCCATCTTCTGACATTTTTCACACTTTTTTTACGAAAACCTCGGCTTCTCTTCTCAACGAAGGCCAAAAGTAACCAGCTCTCAATACTTTGCTAGCTAGAGCCCTGGCCCCCATGTGATTGCCACAACAGCCTTCGTAGATTTCTCTGAGGATATGGGCGCCTTCCTCCAAGATCAAGCAACGTAACAAAGGTCTTCCGAACCCACGCCAAAATAGAGCCCCTCTAACCAAGAAAAAACGAGCAGATCTGACCTTCACCTTAGCTCTTTCTCTTTTATCTTCCGGCAGTTCTCCGTTTCCTAAATAAGCCATGATAGGAGAGCGCCAATCGTCAATTTCATTTACTGAACAGATCTGCTCTGCGCCAAACTCTGCATCCGCTCTCAGCAACGTTATTGTCCTTCTATCCTCGCTAAATAATCAGCTCTATTATTCTCCTTCCGGGGAATCTGAAGTACCGTGCAGCCCTTCATATCCCTAACCAGTTCTCTGAACTTAGCCAGATATTTCTGCATGTTCTCTTCCCTGGTTTCAAACTCACCACTTATTTGCTTGCAAACCAACTGGGAATCCACCTTAGCACACACTTGCTCTGTGCCCAAGTCTTTCGCCATTTGGATTCCTCTTAAAAGGACCTCATACTCAGTGGCATAATTAGAAAATGCATGATTCAAGCGTACAGCAAACTCAGAGGACACACCTGCTGGGTCTATCAAGACGATTCCAGCCCCACAGCCCTGGTTACAGACAGAGCCATCCGTGAAAATTGTCCATTCCTTCAGCTCACCAGGAGGGCCAGTCATTTCTTGCATAAAATCAGCCAAGGCCTGAGCCTTGATTGCTGTTCTGGCCACGAATGTAACATCGAATTCGCTGAGCTCTATTATCCATTTGACCAGCCTTCCATATGCTTCTGGTTTGTCCATTAAGGCTTTCAACGGAAAGTTAGTTTGCACAATTATGCTATGAGAAAGAAAGTACGGCCGCAGCTTGCGAGCAGTTCCGACCAGAGCTAGCATCGCCCTCTCTACCTCCACATATCTTACCTCTTCCGCATGCAAGACCTTTTTCCAAAAGTAGACCGATATCTATATTTTACCTTCCTCCCTGATCAAGACAGAGCTGACCGCCTGCCGTCCCATGGATAAATACAAGATTAGAGGCTCTCCTTGAACGGGTTTCGTGAGCAAGGTCATGCCAGCCAAGTGCTCCTTCAATAATCTAAATGCCTCTTCACACTCGTCGCTCCATTGAAATTTTGCTTTCTTCCGCAAGGCCTGGAAGAATGGCAAGCTCTTCTCTGCGGATCTGGATATGAACCGACTTAGGGCATTGATCCATCCTACCAAGCATTTCATTTCTTACACGTTTATGGGCGCTTGTATTTCCGTGATCGCTGACCTTCTCAGGATTTGCCTCGATACCCTTCTCTATCCACATATACCTCCATGTTCCGCCCAGATTTCTCCTTAAACATTTTATCCACTAGCCTCTGGTATGTAGCTCCCGCGTTCTTAAGCCCAAACGGCATCACCACATAACAATATGTTCCCTTTGGGGTTATAAAGCTAACTCGCTTCCAATCCTCCTCAGCCAATCTGATCTGGTGATAGCCTTGTGAGGCATCCATCATGCTCAGAAACTCACATCCAGAGGTGGAATCGACGAGCTGGTCAATTCTCGGCAAGGGGTAGTGGTCTTTCGGGCAAGGGCGATTGAGGTCCCGGAAGTCGATACACATACGCCAGTCATCCTGGGTCTTGGGAACCAGCACAGCGTTGGAGAGCCACTCGGGAAATTGTATCTCTTGGATATGCTTGGCCCTTAACAACTTTTCCACTTCGGCTTCAATGATGGCTTCCTTCTCAGGCCCAAAATTGCGTTTCTTCTGCTTAACTGGTTTCGCGTCTGAGCTGATGTTGAGGTGATGCTCTGCCACCTTTGGGTCGATCCCTACCAGGTCTTGAGGAGACCAGGCAAACACATCAGAACTGTCTCTCAACAGCGCGACCAGGTCTGTCAAAACATCCGGACTGAGAGTTGTTCCTACGCGAAGGATCCGGCTCTCATCCCCTGGGACTATTTCGACCATCATCAGCCCTTCCTCTCTACTAGCCAGATCTGTTCTTGGTTGCTCCACCCTAGCCCTTTTGCTCTGTCTTTCCTCCTCAGAATTCCTCTTAATGCACTCAACGTATGTCTGTCGTGAGGCATATTGGTCACCTATGACCTCTCCCGTTCCATCCTCCGCCGGGAACTTCATCTTCATTTGAGAAACCGATATGACGGCCTGGAACTGGCTTAAGGACGGTCGACCAAGCATCACATTATAGAGAGATGGGGCATCCACCACCAAGAAACGCACCGTTCTGGTTACCCTGTATGGTTCTTCTCCCAACATCACAAGGAGCCTCACCGCGCCCAAGGGTTTCAGGGCTCCCCCCCACAAACCCCACCAAGGAAGTTGTCACCTCTTCCAACTCTACATCCAATTTCAGTTGTCTAAAGCAATCGTAAAACAAAATATCACCAGAACTTCCTGTATCCACAAAAAATCTTCGTACATTATAATTAACGATGGTTGCCGTTGTAACCAAAGCATCCATGTGTGGGGCTAGAATGCCGTCCCCATTCTCTGACCCGAAACATATATTTGGGGTAGATGCCATCTGCCCTACTTCACGCGATCTCCGGACTAAATCCTTCGCAGCTCTGACATAACTATGCTGCGTTCGCGTAGAATGCTCCTCCAATTCTCCTCCCACAATCATCTGGATTTCTCCATGAATGAACTGGGTTTGATCAGCTCGCCTCCCATCAGAGCGGCCTCTGTCCTGGTCTCTCTTGCCCTGTTGAGGCCGGTCATAACCCCTATTGCCAGATCTGGCCTCTTCTCTCCTCATACGGACGTATTCCTTCAGGTGCCCTGCTTGGACCAACCTCTCCAACTCATCTTTCAGATGGGTGCACTGATCGTTGTCATGTCCATACTCATTATGAAAGCAGCAGAAGCAGTCAGACCTTTCCTTCCTAGGCCTCTGCGAGTAGGTCTTGGGCCATTTCAGGTCTGGGTGCTTCTCGATTGCCTGCAGAATCTCACCCTGCGGAGTTGCCAGAGGGGTATACCTGTCAAAGCGAGGTCTCCCTCCAGACAGGTCTGGCCTTGGCTTTTTCACAGCTCCCCTTTCTTCACGATTGTATCTTTCTCTCTTCTTTTCTCCCTCATCCTTGATCTTCAAAGCCTCTTCCAGGTGAATATATTTCTCAGCTCTTTCCAAGAGCTCCCCGAACTTCAGGGCTGGTTTGACAACCAGCTATTGGAGAAATTCACCCCTCCGGAGACCTTGCGCCAGAGCATTCACCAACAGCTCTTCCGACGCTGAGGGCACCTTCAGCTTTGCATTGGTGAAATGATTAGTATAAGCTCGCAGACTCTCATCTTCCTTATGTTTAAGGCTGAATAGCTCTAGCGGCATCTTTTGGTACTTCCTGCATCTTGTGAACTGGTGCAGGAAGGCAGAGCTGAACTAATCAAAATTACTGATAGAACGAGGCGGCAAGTGGCTGAACCAGAGCTGTGATGACTTGGTAAAAGTCACTGGGAAAACCCGGCACATAATAGCGTCTGAAAACTTATGCACGGCTTCCGCGATCTCAAATCTACTCAGATGGTCCCACAAATCCGTGGTCCCAATATATTCAAAACCCAAAGAACGGTACGAAGCTGGCACGTCATCTCGTATGACCTCCTCCGTGAATGGTGTGCCTCGCCGGATCGGCACCGTTCCAGTACTCGCCATTTTCCTTTTGAACTCCCTTACCTCCTTCTGCAAGATCTGCATCTGCTCAGCCAGATCTGGGATAATCTGGCCAGATGCTTCGCTGTTAGAGGTGGAAAAGTGGTTATCCCCATACCGGTGAGTGGTGTGTTCCGTATGCTGATTACGCGGTGGTTCTGTCCCCACCACCGGGACTGTTCGTTCTGGCCTTGAGCCGAAGGGCGGCATTGCCATCTCTTCAAACTTCTTCTCTACGTCTATTTCCATAGCTTTGTCGATGAGCTCGGACAGCTGTCGGAGAAGGGTGTCATTGAACAACCCCCCAGCGACAGGGATCGGCCCATCTGGAGGGGGCCGCGCAGTGCCCGATCCAGCCACAGCCGACGGCTCTACCCCCTCGGGCCTCACTGTCGACGTCTCTGACGATCGTGGCATACCCAATAGTGCGGCGGAGCTGGGAGTTCTGCCGAGCTCTCCCACCAAATTTCTTTGCAAACCGTCAGAAGCCATGGAAAATACTCACGCCTTAGTTTGATCGAGACTTCCCACAGATGGCGCCAATTTGTTCCAGCCCGAAAAGTGAACTACCTGAATAACACTGGAAAACCCAAGAGCTTCCTGAACCTACGCCACAAAAACAGATTAGAAAGGACCACCGGTGGTTTTCCGGTGGAAACTTCTCCGATGCTTAAGTCAGTAAGCATTTGAGGTGTTTTCCAGAAAATAAGAAGGAATGTTCAAGAGAATGACATACCTCTCTCAACCTTGGGGCTGAGATATTTATAGTTTCTCCTGATGGGGGCCCCAGCCGGGATCTCAGGAGCACATGCCGCGAATCTCGGGCTGTTACGTAATAAATTCTGACAAGTGGTCCCACTTGTCTCTTTATCGGGAGTCTATAAGACAGGTCTTCCCCATTCCAGATCTTCCTTATTTCTTTCCTCCACACCACCTCAGTATTAATATTAGACTTGACTCTAATCAGGTCTTCTTTATTTCAGGTCTTCCTTATTCTGTATCACTTCAGCATCTATCAGGCTTAACTTTAGCCCCGTAACTTCCCTAGCAGAGCACTTACCTCAGCCCGGCATAATCTCCGGGTTGTTAGTGATCTCTTCAAGATGGCTAAGCCGGGAAGAATCCCGAGCGATAACCACCTCTTCCTGATATTTTGTTTTCTCAAGAGGGTTAATTAGATCTTCTTCTGAGGCAGAGCTGTTTTAGCCATCTCTCAACTTATCTAACAACTCTGAGTCAGAGCTACCCCAAACCAGGTCTGGCGTATATATTGCCCTATCAAAGACCAACACAAATTGGCGCAAAAATGGACGGAATAAATCATTCATCACTGCATGAAAGGTAGATGGAGCATTAGTTATCCCAAACGGCATAACCAAAAACTCATAGTGGCCATCATGCATTCGAAAAGCTATTTTAAACACATCCACTAGCCGAACTCGTATTTGATGATATCCCGATCGCAAATCTAATTTTTAAATAATGGGCCCCATATAGTTCGTCGACTAATTCATAAACTATAGGAGTCAGAAAATTATCTTTGATTGTGATTGAATTTAAGGCTCTATAATCTGTTAAAAAAAGACACGACTAATCATTATTTTTAACCGACAACATAGGATAAGGGAAGGGACTACAACTCGGGTGAATCAAACCATCATCAAGCAACTCCAGAACCAAACGCTCAGTGAGTATTCCTGCCTGTCACGCGAGTTACCCGGGTTCGATCTCCGGCAACGGCGCTATTTTGAAGTATAGTTTTTAGTGGTCTATAGGGTTCATTTGGCTTGGTATTATCGGAGATCGATTCGAATGTAAGATTCAATGTGTTTGTATCTTTTGAAATTAAAAGAAAATGAAAATAAAGCAATTAAAGCAAGCAAATCTAATGAAACATGTAAATGACTAGCTAAAAATGTAAAGTGCAAGTTGGTCGGATGTTCGGTCGTAAAGCAATGATGAGAATATGAAAGTAAAAACAATGTTTTACCAAGTACAACTAGAGCAACCTAAGGTACAACTATGCATAAAAACTCAAATAATGAAAATTAGCAAAAATTGAAAGAGCATTAAAAGTTGACGTGAAAGTTTAAATCTTTACGTAAGATAAGAAGCAACAAGAAATAGATCTAGGATTTAGCATGAAACAATGCATGAAAATAAAAACCAAAATAAATCATATGAAAGACTTGAAATAAAAATGATCCGAGACTCGATCTATGATCTCGGTGTGTCACTCACCTAGATTCCATTGACGATTTACAAGATCTAACAAGAAATCAAAAAGCTAAGGCAAAAAGCAAATATTGAAGAACAAGCATGGAAATTAAAGAACAAGCATGAAATTGGAAGAGAGTTTACTTGAATTTAAAGAAAAGAGTAACAAGCTTGAATTAAATTGCATCAAAATAAAATTCAAGGGAGTACTTGAATTCTTCTTGAGCTTACAAACTCAAGGAAAAGCTTGAAATTAAATCTAGAGAGAGAAAATAATCTCAAACCCAATCTTGGGTTTGGAGGAGGTGTGATAATTTACAAAATGAGAGTTGGGTCCTATTTATACTAGTTTTAATTGGGTTGGAATGGGAAAAATTAGCTAAAAAGGCTTATATTTCCTGGGTTTGACCAATTTTGACCAAAAATGGTCTTCCTAGACCATTTGCTAGCCAATTTGGCTTGGTTGGCTCGTTCTTGGGCAAGCATAGCTCGGACACTTGGTAACCCAGTGTCTGCAGCTCTCGGCAGGTGCATGGGCGCTGGGGCGTGGGCGCTGGGCCTTGGCGAGCATGTTGGCCAGAGGCATGGAGAGTGGTGTGGCGTTAGCCTTGGTGAGCGGTGTAGCATCGGCCTTGGCGAGTGCAAGCGCTGGGCGCACGCTGGTGCTGGGCTGATGCGCGGGAGCTGTCGAAGCTGGCGCGCGTTCCTGCGGGGCGCTGTCGGCAGGGCTCGGACACTGGGTAACCCCAGTGTTAGCAATGTACCCAGTGTTCGGCGGTGGCTTGACTTATGGCTTGACTTGGCGAGCCTTGGGGCTAGTATTCCATAATGTTTTGGCGTTTTGGAGCTTGTTCTTGGCACAACTTTTGGCTCACCTTGGCATGGCTTGGCTTGAACTTTGGTCCTTAATACCTTGGCCTATAAAATAGGTTTTTTAAACATAAAAACCCAAGAATTACAACAAACCTCAAATTAATTGAACTCATTTAACCCAGTTAAATACAAAATCAAAATGAAACACGAAAAATATTAAAGCTAGAAAAACAACCTAGAAAACTAACTAATTGACTCAAAAGATAATAAAAACAATATAAGATTCTAATTAAAAACACGAGAAAAACACCACAATTACATGCAAAACAACCACCCCACACTTATCGGTTTGTTCGTCCTCGAACAACGAAAAGAATCGGGAATGTACATGCAACGAACATTATGTAAAAAGAAAAATCCTTGTGCTTATCCTATTTAATATGATGAAAGTATCAACATAAACTCGTTATCGTCAAGCATTGCTCGTATTACTCTTCCTCAAATGAAAACAAAATCGATGACTTTCTCTCAAATGGAATTTTGAGGGTGTTCGCTCAATTCGCTTAATTTTTTATTTATATGGGATGTGTATACGCTCAAATCGGACAATGCATGCACCTCGTCAAGATTTCACAAATCAGAAACTAAAAATTGCCCATTGTACATGATCAAACAAGAATCGAAAGAGGTCTTTATTTCAGGTTGTAATGTTGGCTCTTTGGTAAGGTATGAAATATATAGATATAGTGGATAACACACGATCAAACGTGATCYAGAACACACAAAACCCTAACTTCTAGAACCCGAAGCTTATGATCGCTTCACCTTCCCCAAATCACCAAGCTTTAATTCGAAACCCTTTTGTATACTCACACGTTTTTCCGAATTTATTTCCCAACACTTAGAAACTTTTTGAAATTGCTTCTTTTTACTAAATTTAACCTTTTTGAACATTAGGCTTTACACTTGAACGCACGCTTTGTCACTTTTCGTGATTTGTGTTGGAGTTTTATTCTTTCTTTTTTTTTTTGTATAAGCAACTCAAAACCCGAAATCCACAATCGATCTCCCTCAAATTTCTCGTCAACTAATCATACACTCTTACCTCACAAATTATGAAGATATAAGAGCTAAAATCGAGCTCGACTAACAAGAAATAGGACGTAGGCTCAAGGGGGCTCATTTGGAATTTTTAAGTAGTTTATATATTTAGATATGGCCTGAATAAGGGTGATATATGTGTCTCGAGGTCATTTCAAAATTCAATCATGTACGAGCAAAGCCAATCCTCCTCAATGCAATCTCCATAAAAATGCAAGCAAAACCTATAATTCACACAAGACTACTCACTAGTTTACTTCGGGTTTTGGAAACAAAATCAAAAGATATTTTAGAACGTTGCAATCTTTTCACGAGTAAATGTTGATTATATATATATATATATATATATAAGCGGATTTTGGACGAAGTACAAAAATTCAACTCCTTACACAAGAGGGCATAAACATGTAAAACCCGAAAAATAAACTACTCAAACCTCCAAGCATAAGGTGATTGCTCAACAATGTAATAAAGACACAAAAGACACAAAAACGACTAAACCATATAAAAGCGCAAGTAGTAAGCGTCACTTCTCCAAGGCTCGAGTTAAGAAAGACAAATCATGCTTTGTGTCACCCGGACCCTAATCACCTACCCACACCACACTTAAACCATGCGATGCCCTCATTGCATTTTAATTAAAATCAAGTAAAAGGAGGGTAAAAAATGAGCATGGCTTGTTCCTCCCAGCTCCCTGAACGCTACCCACCTATCCAATCGCCCAATGTTGAAGTTAGAAAATGAAACACTATACAAGAAAGTCATACGAAGTTAAAAACTCAAGAAAAATATGTACATAAATCAAGATAAATCAAAACCAAAGACTAGATAGAACCCAGAAGACAACAAAAATAATTTTTTGTTTTTTAAAATTTTCAAATGTTTTTAGATTTTTATAAAGTAAGAAAGAAAGAAAATAAAAGAAATAGATGGAAATAACTTGGGTTGCCACCCAAGAAGCGCTTGTTTTACGTCACTAGGTTGACGAACTCCCTTTTTGGTCAAGGTGGAAAGAGAACGGGAGGATCCACCAAAATAATATCCTCCTTGTCGGGAGGATCCACTCTTTGGAATGTTCTCGGTGCATTACATAGCTCAAATAGTATTCTCCAAAAAACAAACGTTCCAAATGGGCAAATGAGACTCGTCTCGAATAGGTCTTCGGGTGGAATGGTAGTTTTGAAGTGCCCCGAAAACTCTTCTAGGAAACGATAAGAATAGTGGTCGGCTAGCTTGTTCAAACTTTGATCGAAAAATGGGGGAGGGAAATGATCTCTCTTGGTAGCCGTATTTAACTTCTTAGAATTGATCAACATCCTCCATCTCGTCGTAGCCCTCGTGGCCAACAATTCTCCTTTTCCCTCCTAAAAAATGAAGATGTCGCTCGTCTTTGGTACCAAGTCAATGGGCTTCACCCACTCGCTTTTGGAAATCACAAACATTAAGCCCTCCAACATCAACCTCCAATTATCGGCTTTCACTATCTCTTCAATATGTGGGTTCAAAGGGGTAACTCCCTTAACAACTCCGGGTTTCCACTCAATAAAACTTATAAGAACTTTAAGCACTTCAACCATCCTCTCCTCCTCCTCTCGATTTGAATGGGCAAGGATGATAATTGGATTGCTCTCCTCTTTCTACAAATAGACAGGCTTGAATGGATATGGAGGAGTCTTAAGCTCGGGCTTGTGCCTTCTCTCGTCTTCATCGGGGGCTAATTCGAACAATTCCACGATCCCCTCAAGATAGTCTTAAAGCTCTTACATATTATCATCAATGATCTTTTCCTCAAGGTGGTTTTCAAACTTCTCACTCTTAGCATCAACTATCCCCACCTCCCCCTTGAAAAAGTCACTGTTGCCCTCAACGAAACATAAACAATCATCTTCACACAAGTCTTGGGCACATATAGGCACTATGTACTATCGTTAAGAACAAGGGGCTCATCATCCTCACAAAACTCCTCAAAATAACCTTCCCGGACAATATCCTCCTCAATGATCCTATCCTCCATATAAGCTTATTTGACCAACTCTCAGATCATGTCCATGAGTAAGGAATCCTCATGAGATGGATTTAACATATTGACATCGCTTGCTAATTGGTCCAACGTAGCATCAAGAGCATTAAACTTTGCATCAAACGAAGCTGACTTATCGGACAAAGATTGCAATTGTTGCATAATAGCCAAGAAGGTCGGATCGGAAGGTGGAATAGGAGCATTCATCGGAATATGGAGGGCGAGAGGACCATTTTGGGAATTGGATCTCACACAGCCAAACAAATCATACTGATCGGGATTTTGAGCACTATTAT
Organism: Phtheirospermum japonicum; assembly: GCA_014905375.1. Taxonomy (NCBI): domain Eukaryota; kingdom Viridiplantae; phylum Streptophyta; class Magnoliopsida; order Lamiales; family Orobanchaceae; genus Phtheirospermum; species Phtheirospermum japonicum. Next base: position 868,836 of record BMAC01000060.1, on the reverse strand, counting down.
TGGCACCAATCGGGGTATGATTGAAACTGTAAGAATAAGGACTTCCATACGGGCCAGGATTTATGTTTTGCATGTTCGGACATTGATTAGGAGCACCATAACCCTCGTACGGACCATTTGTACCCATGTAGCCGTTATACCTAACATGGTTTGCACCATGCCCTCCCATGTTGGGTTTCCCATTGCCGAATCAACCACTGGCAACGTGGTTTGCACCATGCCCTCCCACGTTTCCAAAACCATTATACAACATTCTATTCCCAACATGGTTTGCACCATGACCTACCATGTTGGGAATGTATCCACCATAGCTATACGTACCTTGCATACTTAACAAAAAAAATGTCAAATAACAAAGAAAGCTAAAAAAAACAAAGAAAAAACAATCAAATCGAAAGCCTTAACCAAGCCGAGTCGCAATGGCACCATTTTGAAGTGTTTGATTTAGTGGTGAGTGTTCCCGCCTGTCACGCGGGTGACCCAGGTTCGATCTCCGGCAACGGCGCCATTTTGAAGTATAGTTTTTAGTGGTCTATAGGGTTCATTTGGCTTGGTATTATCGGAGATCGATTCGAATGTAAGATTCAATGTGTTTGTAGCTTTTGAAATTAAAAGAAAATGAAAATAAAGCAATTAAAGCAAGCAAAGCTAATGAAACATGTAAATGACTAGCTAAAAATGTAAAGTGCAAGTTGGTCGGATGCCTCGGTCGTATGCCCAAATTGAAAGTGCAAAGCAATAATGAAAATATGCAAGTAAAGCAATGTTTCACCAAGTACATAGAGCAACCTAAGGTACAACTATGCATAAAAACTCAAATAATGAAAATTAGCAATAATTGAAAGAAACAATTGAAAGAGCATTAAAAGTTGACGTGAAAGTTTAAATCTTTACGTAAAATAACAAGCAGCAAGAAGTAGATCTAAGATTTAGCATGAAATAATGCATGAAAGTAAAAACCAAGATAAAGCATATGAAAGACTTGAAGTAAAAATGATCCGAGACTCCATCTATGATCTCGGTGTGTCGCTCACCTAGATTCCATGGACGATTCACAAGATCTAACAAGAAATTAAAAAGCTAAGGAAAAAAGCATAAATTGAAGAACAAGCATGGAAATTAAAGAACAAGCATGAAATTGAAAGAAAGCTTACTTGAATTTAAGGAAAAGAGTAACAAGTTTGACTTAAATTGCATCAAAATAAAATTCAAGGGAGTACTTGAATTCTTCTTGAGCTTACAAACTCAAGGAAAAGCTTAAAATTAAATCTAGAGAGAGGAAATAATCCCAAACCCAAGCTTGAGTTGGGAGGAGGTGTGATAATTTACAAAATGAAAGTTGGGTCCTATTTATACAAGTTTTAATTGGGATTAAATGGGACAAATTAGCTAAAAAGGCTTGTATTTCCTGGGTTTGACCAATTTTGACCAAAAATGGTCTTACAAGACCATTTGCTAGCCAATTTGGCTTGGTTGGCTCTGTCTTGGGCAAGCATGGCTCGGACACTAGGTAACCCAGTGTCGGCAGCTCTCGGCAGGTGCATGGGCGCTGGGCCTTGGCGAGCATGTTGGAGAGAGGCATGGCGAGTGGTGTGGCGTCGGGCCTTGGCGAGGCGCCATCGCTGGGCTTGATGCGCGGGAGCTGCCGAGGCTGGCGCGCGCTGCCTGCCGGGTGGCTGTTGGGAAGGGCTCGGACACTGGGTAACCCAGTGTCGGTGGTGTAGCTTGGCGTGACTTATGGCTTGCCTTGGCGAGCCTTGGCTAGAATTCCAGAATATTTTGGCATTTTGGAACTTGTTCTTGGCACAACTTTTGGCTCGCCTTGTCATGGTTTGGCTTGAACTTTGGTCCTTAACGCCTTGGCCTATAAAATAGGAATTTTTAAACATAAAAACCCAAGAATTACAACAAACCTAAAATTAATTGAACTCATTTAACCCAATTAAATACAAAATCAAAATGAAACACGAAAAATAATAAAACTAGAAAAATAACTAATCGACTCAAAAACTAATAAAAACAATATAAGATCATAATTAAAAACACGAGAAAAACACCACAATTACATGCAAAATAGCCATATATGAGTAGCGTGGTCTCTTTCTCTCTTGTGGTGGTGGTAACCTTTTAATGGTTTCATAAACATCTGCGAACTAGTGCAAAAGAGTTTGCACCTGGTCACATGTTGTAGCCATCGTATTTGAGGCTTCCAAAATCACCGTTAGACTTGAAAGAGCAACAATGGATTCTCCCACAACCAATTTGCGTAGACTACTATATTGAACCGGATCTATCTGTGGACCACACTCCCCCTTCAGCATGATTGTAGCATTATTCACCTGAAATTACATTGTTAAATCTTTATAATTATGGAGAATTGGACCTAATGTGGTAAGTCAAGCCACTCCATTTAATAAATCAGACCCATCTAGGGGTAATACATACAAGTCTGTGACCAAAGTGTACCCTTTCACCTTTAAAGAAATATTTAGGCAAACACCCATCACATACTAAACGTTTGCCATGCCTACAGCAACTAGAATTTTTTCAATGGACTAAATGGGAAGATTTAGAAATTTAGCCTCTCAAAATTAAATGAAATTATGAGTAATACTTCCATCAACGAGAATTTGAACTTGATGGCCAGATAAAGTAGCATCAAAATGAAGGTCAGTCGAAGATTTAACACCAGACATTGCATGGGAAAGACACCTCAGAGGAAGTCGGAGAATCAACAATTAGCCCATTACCGGACACTTCACAATCTGAAGGATTAGAAATTACCTTGCCATCAACCTCCACAAAAAAAAAACTTAGGCTGAGATTGACATTGGTGACCGAGAATATATGGATCATCGCAATAGTAACAAAGACCCTTTTCACGGTGATTGAGCATTTCCTTAGAAGTTATGCAACGGGTAGTAATGTTCAACGAAAATTGTGAAGATGGACGTAAAAGTGGTGAAGGAGTAGAGGATTGCGCCGATAAGGGTGGTACAGTTAGAGTGGGCTGAGGATTGTAAATTTGCGATGGTAAAGACTGATAATGGGTAGGTTACTTCTGGTTAGAGCCGAAAGTAGAAAATGGGCAGGGCTGGGAAAGAAATTTGTGTTGTTCGACCAATTCGGCCTCATGAATCCATGCCAAGGAAATTTCACAATGATGCGGGTTGAGCCGCTCGAACCTTTGCCTGAATATCTCTTCAATGACCATAAATAAAACAACTTAAGAAAAACCCAGGAGGAAGGCCTATCGTATGCATTGAAAGTGTTTCAAATTTAGTTATGTAATTATCTACCAAGGATTTCTGAACCAATTTTTCTAAAATGCCTTGCGCATGAAGGCCCAAATCTCATTTCCAAGGCCTGTACAAATTGTTCCCAAGATACTACCTGTCGATTTTTTGTTAACCACTGAAACTACTGTAATGCCTTCCCTTCCATGTGAAATGAACTAATGAACATTTATGGTCTATCGGAACTTGATAGCAATTAAAATAGTGATCAGCCTTAAACATCCAGCTGAGAGGGTCATCACCTTCAAAACGGGGGAAATCCAATTTCCTAGTCCAAACAGAGGGCGAAGACAAATCGTAGGCTAAGAAGGATGGAGTGCTGATAGGAGGCGCTATGTAGACAGACCCAGGAGGCGTCATAGGACTTAAGGGAGGTAAAAAAATCATCGGAAATGATGGAGGACCATGTTTACTGGCTACGGATGAAAAGAGCGGGACATAGCTGGAAAAGATGATAATTGGGGTGCCGATTGAGGATCGAACTGGGAGACAGTTGGAGATGGGAAAGATCCTGATGGACAAAATACCAGAGCAGAAGACATGCGAGCGGATGTAGAAAGCAATAGTGGTGATGGAATCAACGACATTTAAGAGGAAACAAGGGGGTTTGCGAGCACTTGTTGAAACCCACTCTCCAATTTAGTGTCGAGCATCGTAAACTTTGGAATGATTTCCCCCAGCAATAATTGTTGTGCGAAAAGATGATCGGAGTGAGAATCCGAAATTACCTAAAAAAAACACCGCGTCATCAAGAGTTTCGAGATGAGTTCCGTTAGCCATGAACGCCGACGAATCAATGAAAGCACCAATTGTTATGAATGTAATTAATTAGAAAAGAGGAAAAGAGAAGATATTAAGAGAATTAGATGAAAATATGCGCGCCCCCTCATTATCTTCATTTGTCGGTTTAATCTCAATTGCTAACAGTATGTCTTAGGGCCTAATCATAATTACATCACAAAATCATTAACATATTTGGGCCTAATTATCATCCTTACCCCTCTCCTTGGTCCATTATTGTCACATTGGGCCTCTTAAGCATTTGGGCTATTCATGCCATTAGGGTTCCTTCCCATGGACTAGATGTTAAATCTAAATTTATTTATTTACTTTCTAAATTCTTATAGATTGGGTTCATATTTTACACATTTTTTTTAAACTTTAAAATAGACAAATTCCAAATAGCTTTATTAACTCATGCGATTTACTCAGTCAGTTGTAACCATAAATTTGCAGAATATTATTCTTTCATTTGAATGCCCACGATGACCTTCATATTACCGAAATAGATTTTGAGAGCTCGAATGAAATCAAATCAAAGGGAAAAGAAAAATGAAATCACAAAATAGTAATGAGGAAGAAGTCGAATAGTACATGACCAGGAGACTCAATATGCCAAACTCTATCCGTCTGATCAACTGAAATCACACTCAGATTCATGCCTCAGAAACGAAATCAATTCATATACAACTTCTCAGTCGTTACTCTTCATCAAGCTAGTATTCATCCTGATTTGGAGATTTCTATGTTGATATGTCTTGAATCTCTCGCTTCGCAATGTTTGTACTGGGGTCTCGCTGCTGTTTTGGAGATTCAAGTCAATGTGGAGTTTTGGGCCTTAAGCCCAATTTTGGTGTATTCTCTCAATACTATATTTATGGTTTTTGAGATCGGTAATCTGTAACCCTAATCAGTTAATAAAATTTGTTCCCCTCTCTGTCTGTGGATGTAGCCAATTTGGTGAACCACGTAAATATGTGTCTTCTTTACGCTTTTTATTTATTGCTTTATAATCATATTCATTCATAACAAACTGGTATCAAGAGCCTAGTCGATTCGGTCAGGGTATTTCCGCACTGTTAAGATTTTCTTTAGTGACCGAGAATGTCCGCTTTCAACGTAAAGGTTGACAAATTCACCGGGAGAAACAGTTTTGGCTTATGGCAGATCAAGATGCGATCTCTGCTGAAGCAGCAGGGTCTGTGGGCGCCGCTATCAGAAAAACCTAAATTTAAGGACGTATATGAAAATTTGTGGAATAATCGAGAAGAAAAGGCCCACTCGACGATCATGGTATGTCTGTCTGACAATGTTATCATCGAGGTTGCTGATCAGGAAACTGCCACTGGTCTCTGGAAGAAGTTAGAGAATCTCTACATGACGAAGTCTCTAACCAACAATTTGCTCTTGAAGCAACGTCTGTTCCATTTAAGCATGCAGAAAGGTACTCCCCTTCATGATCATCTAGACAAATTAAATAAAATTTTACTAGACATGCGTAATATTGATGTTAAAGTAGAAGGTGAGGACGCTACTTTAATTTTGTTAGTATCTTTGCCTGAATTGTATGAGAATTTAGTTGAATTGTTTATTACTAGGAAAGATACTCTATCTCTGGAAGATGTTTGATCTTCCCTCCACAGCAGAGAAGACCGTCAACAGGCAACTGGCTCCGCCAAAGAAATCAGGCATCAGGGTTGTTTGTCACAGGTAAGTAAAAAAGGATATTTGGGAAGAAAACTTGGAAGCCGAATCAAAAGGTTCAAAAGGTCCTAAACCCCAAGATATCTGCAATTACTGTAAAGAACCCAGGCACTAGAAGAATGATCGTCCTAAGAAGAAGAGGAAGCAAGAGAAGAAGGAGGGTGTCGGTGGTTCTACAACTATGGCAGAAACTTATACGAATTTGAAGAAGATCTGGCTTTGGTTGTAGATGGACAGTCACATCGTAATGATGTTTGGGTTCTTGATTTTGGGCCTTCGTACCATATTTTTTCTAACAGGGAGTTCTTCTCGACTTATGAGCAGACAGATGGAGGAAATATTTCCATGGCAAATTGTTGGTGCGACCTGCTCTGGTGACAGGTTATTAAACAACTCGGACAGACCTGGTTGGGATGAGCTGAAATGATGCCTTGGAAAGAGGAAAAATAAGGTAGAACACAAGCCTATAACCTGATAAAGACTGTTCTGACCTCATTCAAAGCCTTGAATAAGGTTTCAAGAGATCAGGTCAAGAATTAGGAGAACTTAGCGACAAAACTGATTTGCTCCCTGGAACAAAGCTTCCAGATCTGGTCGTCTTGAATAACGGCCCAAGATTCATGGGTTTTCTATTTCTAGGATCTCGTAAAGGCCCCACTTGGTGAAAACTGTAAATATCTCAGCCCCAAGGCTGAGATAGGTATGACATTCTAATTATTTCTCTCCTAATTTTGCTTATTTCTAAAACGCTTAACTGACTTAAGCATCGGAGAGGTTTCCATCGGAAAACCCCTGGTGGTCCTTTCTAACGTGTCTTTGTTGGAGCATGTCGGGATAATCTCAGGGAAAGGAGCAGGTGCTATCGGCATAATTTTCAGGGTGAAATAATTGGCGCCGTCTGTGGGAAGGTTGAACAAAGCTAAGACGTAAGAAAGAAGCATGGCATCAGATGGGTGGAATGCCAATCTCCGGGGCGTCAACGGTCATGCCGAAGACAGCAGGACCATCGGCAGTAACCAGGTCGAGCACAGTGCAACCCCCTCCAAGAGGAGACCCGCGAGCTGAAGGAGGATCGCTGAATGATTCCTTTTTGAGGCAATTATCTGACCTTATCGGCAAGGCAGTGGAGAAGAAATTTGTCGAGCTTTCTTCAACACCCCCAAAGTAACCCAGCCGTCGGAAACAGAGCCATCCCGAACTACTCATTACCTGGCCAGAGCTCCCGCCCAAGAGGAGGAAGAAATCTTCTCTGCCTTAGATAGCGACACCTCAAGTAAAACCAACCCAGACATCACTGAGCAGATGCAGAATCTACAGAGACAGGTCAGGGAAGTTAAGAGAAAGATAGCAGGCACGGTTTGCAGGCCAGGCAAGGAGAATCACCCATTCACAGAGGCTGTCATGCGCGATGATCTGTTGGCCTCTTATCGTTCTATGGGCTTTGAATATAATAGGGCGACAGACCCGTGGAATCACTTAAGCCGATCGAGATTGCGGCTACCTTACATAAATTTTCAGATGCTGTTATGTGTCGGGTCTTCCCCACAACCTTCACAAAAAAAAAACTCAACTCTAGTTTAGAAAGCTGCCCCCTCATTCCGTAAGCAACTTTGATGAGTTTAGTACTACATCCTTGCATCAATTCACCAGTTACAGAGAATATCAAAAAATATCGCTAGAACAGTTCAGTTTGAAGCAGAAAGAAAGTGAAAGCCTGCGTGGGTATATCAAGCGATTTACAAATGCCAAATTGGAAGTGCCATTGTAACACCCCAAAAGTTATATCCATTTTAATTGACTTCATAATTTAGGTTTTGAATTTATATATATTTTTTTTTTATCTTGTCACAACGTAAAATATTTTAATTCCAAAATCTCTTAACTCTTATTTAGCCACGATCATTTATTATTTTTAAAGAAGTTGTGATATAAACTTTAGGTGACTTTCATCATATTTTATTTTTCAGTATTATTCTATTTATCTTATATCTACATTACATTCCAAGTCATTTTTATTTAATATATTTGAATAGGTTTTTGGACTTACATCATGTCTAGTCATTTTTCATATATTTTAATCAAACCTATTTTAAATAGTTCAATGTCCCTTTTTTCAAAATCTAAATTATATTCTAAATTGTTTATTGGGCCAAAGACCATTAAAATTATTGCTAAAGTATTTTACTTCTTAATCTTTGCCCATTGAGTTTTGCACATTACAATTTAAAAAAAAATCATTGTAGAGCCCAATTACCTACATCATTCTTTTACAATTCAATTCGTCCARATTCATCTTCTTGATCATTGTCCATTATCTCGGCCACATTCATTTAGCAACTAATATGTTTCTCCTTCCTTAATTACATCACAATAACCCCTCAAATCACTCCCCTAATCTCAAGCAACAAAATATACACGGTCTTTTGATCTATGATTCCATAGAATTATCCCAAATCACTCTTTTACCTTTTAAACAAGCTTATGCAAATCACCGAACACCCAAAAATTCAATCCCTACACACAACGACAACAAACAAGTACAAGAATTGTTCTGGTATTCCTAAAGTTGTTCAAACAGAAAGCCTTCACCACCAGTAACCCTTTCGAAACCGACAACCAACCCCATCGCTGCCGTTTAGTCCCAATTCTGGCAGCCATTGAAACCCATAGGCTGTCGATTCTGATTATATCTAACGCGAACCAACTCACGGCCAAAGCCCAACTGCCTGCGAAATTCCAAGCATCATCTCGCCCAAAACCGACACCACCACCATACCCAACCGGCCGCCAATTTCCAGTCACCAACCATTTGTCGTTGTCAGAGCCGCTGCCAAAAAACCGAACCGCCACGACGACTCGACCCAGGGCCCGGAACTAATCATATCCAATTCCAAGTGCAACACCACCAAAGGCTAGCTTTCGGGCTGCCGTCGACGGTCCATGACAACCCAAAGGCCACAGATACTGCATCAAAACACCAGGAGTCTTTCCGACTACGCTGCCTCAAGCCACCATCAAAAACCCAACAGATCGCCACCATCTCCACGCCTGCTACCGTACCGCCAATCGATCGGCCAAGTTAGGCCAAGCCATCATTTCTCAAACCCACAGCCCATTTTTGCTGCAACGAGTCGCCATAACCAGCCACGACAGCATCCAACTACGGCCCTGCTGCCCAGCACCCTCCGATTCATCTTCGCCACTTGTGGCCCATGATCAACACCGCCATAACCCGATTATTCAAAAACGAGACCCATCAACCCCCACGCCAGACCGATCCGAATTTTCTGCACCCCTGCCGTCGCCATCAATTGCCGAAGCCGATGATGTGGAGGATTCGAAGAAGGGGAAATTACTGCCATCGTTGTGTGACGACATCACTGGAGAACCGCTGAACGACCGGAGGCACCCCCAGGCCAATGTCATCTAGCAACACCACCCGAACAAAACCCAGCGGTCCCACGTGTTGAATCGTCGCCGCCTCGCAAATGCCCCACGCAAAGCAGCCGAGTCGCCTCACCTGCATATGCCGCCGCCCATTTCGCCGAGCCCCACCGGTACGGTCCACAAAATTTGAGGAGAAGGAGATTGGCTTGCTGAATTCTGGAAATTGGAGGAGGTTTCGCCGACGGGACTTGAACGCCGCAGCCCGATTTTGCCATCGCCATCGCCGCCAATCCGCCAGTGTTGTGCTGCGTCATTTTTGAATTGGGAAAGAAAGTCCGCCACATCTGAGATGGGGCGTCATTGTCTTCCGCTGCAGGTAATCGCCGGAAACCACCGCTTGAGGCTGATATGGGTTGCTGCCGCCGACAATCGAAGGAGGAGGAGCTGGTGTTAATCTCTGATCTTCTGAAGAGGAAGGAGAAAGAGGACATACGGGGTTCAACATAAGGGCTGGGTTCTGCCATTTATACCCAGCAGGTTTCCAAAAATTACCAATTGACCCCACTGGCTTTTATCACTTTTTAATTTAGCCCTCAATTTATCAAGAACCCCAATTTAACCCACAGTTTAACCAAAATTCCTATTTCAGCCTCTCAAACTTATGCAACTTTAATTCAGCCATTTTTGTCCCACCATTTAAAGGTAATTATATATCTACACCTTAATTTTATTTTATTCCGCCATTTAACCCTTAATTTCCGAATTGATGATGATGATTGTCAATTAAATTCAAAATTCAGTTTATTCTAGTTATTGTTGGCCTCAACTATCCAAGTTCAAATATCCAAAAGTCACGTTCGAATGTTTTTATTTTTTTTATGTAGGCAAAGAATCAAAGATGACTTAGCATTCATTCATGACATTCATCAAAATTCATTACATTCAAATTACGAGGTAGGGACCACCAATTTATCTTATGCTAAATTTTATTTCTCAATTTTGTGCAATGTGTATCATGTATTCTCGAGTACGACTTATTTCTAAAACCTACTTATATAGCCAAGGGTCATTCCAAACGTGTTATCCACGAATTAAAACTGGTAATCGTACAAGTTGTTATCGCGTTTTAGCTGTAGTCAAAGTAATTTCTAAAACCAATCATGAATTAGAACCGGTGGCCGCAAAAGTTGTCATCGCGTTTCTAGCTGCGCAGTCAAAGTCGACATTCTTCTAAAACCATGAATTAGAACCGGTAGCCGTACAAGTTGTTATCGCGTTTCTAGCTGCAGTCAATGTCTATGTTTTTCCAACATGCTATTCTATGAATTATATGGTTTAATGTGCTATTTTTGAGGTTTATGATTTACGTGAGATATGTCGATATATCTACTGAGCTAGTGGAAAGCTCACCCTATCATTAACAAATTTCAGGTTGAGGAGACCGAGCAACGAGTGACGTTGGAGGTGGATGATTCACTAAGTATAATTTCAATAATTTAAATTATGCCGATTTGACTTCTAGTTCGACATTTTTGCTTCAAATTATACTTAATTCTCTTTATCATTGTTTGCATTTTATTTCAAAAGTGTATATATCAAAGTAGCGCAGCGAAAGCGTGGGCGACAATTTATAAATGTTGATATCCCTACTTTTTTTTAAGTGATATGAGTTTATACTTTGGATATCTCTATTTYTATCCTACTTTTGAGTTATTTATTTATTTTTGAATTGAGGCCTAAAAGTTTCATTTTAAAAAGGGGGCCTAGAAGTTATGATTTCGAGGTGTTTTTAAAATATATATTTTTAAACATTAAAGTCCATATTATATTGTGTTATATTTTACTATTTAAAAAGTGAGTCGTTGGAAAGTGATTTAAACTCGAGACGATTCTACCTTAAACTATCCATCTAAAACTGATTAAAATTGTATTTTTTTTATTACTATATCCGCTGCGTAACTCAATGTTTTATAAAGTTCTATATTTTCTTTTGATTTTACAATTCGATATTTACGTAATGCCAAATCTACTTTATTTATTTTAAAATACAAAATATATATTTTTTTTATTGAAATCGGGGCGTTACAGCCATAAGCATCCGAAAAGCTCTTGGTCAATGCTTTGGCTCAAGGGCTCAGGAAGATGGAGTTCTTCCAATCGTTGGTGGTAAAGCCAGCACTAAGATTTTGAGAGCTCTTGGAAAGAGCAAAAAAGTATATCCACTTGGAGGAGGCCTTGAGGATAAAAGACGATGGAGAGAAGCGAAGGGAACGACCTGACAAAGAAGATAAGACCCTGATAAAGAAGCCCAGGACTGATCTGGTAGGAAGTCATCCTCGAATTGATAGGTACACACCTTTGGCCTCGCCCCAGGGAGAAATTCTGCAAGCAATTGAGCACCACCCCGACCTCAAGTGGCCTAGAACGTATTCCCAGAAACCAAGGAAGGAGAAATCTGATTGGTTTTGCCGGTATCACAACGAATATGGGCACGACACAAATGAGTGAATATATTTAAAGGACGAGATAGAGCGAATGGTGCAAGCGGGTCACCTCAAGAAATTTGTACGGGGAAAGAGGGAATTTCTCAGATTTGATTACTATAAAAAGGACCAATACCAGACTAGATAAAGACGAAATGGTGGGCGTACAAGTACATAAAAGGAGAGCCAATCTCAGGAGGTGCGAGGAAAAATCCTGATGATCACAGGAGGTGAATGGGATGAGCATTCCAGGCGAACCCAGAACAGTTATGTACGGGCTGCGAGAGACCTGACTAGGAGAACGTGTAAATTTGGACAGCTACCACCGAGTCCGAACATTTGCTTCGGATCGGAAGATGAGAACGGCATTCTAGCCGCACACATGGATGCCCTGGTCATAACAGCCACCGTTGCTAACTACAACATGCGACGGATCTTTGTGGACACAAGAAGCTCAGCAGATATTATGTTTTATGATTGCTTCCGGAAGTTGAACTTAAATGTAGAGTTCAAAGAGGTCACGACCTCGTTGGTAGGCTTTGCTGGGGGAGCCCTGAAAAGATAGGAGTAGTGAACCTCCTGGTTACACTAGGGGATGACCCGTTTAGGCAGACCAGGTCGGTGCATTTTTTTATAGTGGACGCGCTCTCCTCATACAACGCCATGCAAGGACGGCCATCTTTAAGTCAATTTCAAGCAGTAATATCTGACTATCACATGAAGCTGAAGTTCCCTGCTTAGGATGGAGTGGGTGAAGTCTGTGGTGATCAATATACGTCGCGACAGACGTATGTGGAGAGTGTTCGGCGCAATGAAGAGGAAAGGCGATTGATCGAAGAATTCTTAGCACTCTAAGAAATCGTCTCCGCAATAGTACGGAGTCGATTGTAGAGCGGTAAGTTTTCCGGGAGTCGTGTCTCTAGAGGATAGATATTATCGGCGATCGGTGTTTTTACTTACTCTCTTGTTAATCTAAATTAAACTAATCTACTCCTAAGAAATCATTAGTCATTGAGTGGATTTTGATGTTTTATGCTAAAGCTTGAGTTTAAAAGGAGACTTTAATTAAAAATGATTGGGTTTAGGGTGTTCGGTTCGTCTCCATGATCAATCGGTTTTTACCGAGCACTTAATCCACGATTCGGGGTTGTCAATCCCAAATTGTCGACCAAGTGTTGTGGTCGTCAATCCCAATTCTCGGGTTTGTCAATCCTGAGTCTCAACAATCTCAGATTAATGGTTCTAAATGAACCTAAACCCTAAACCCGTAATTTCTAAACTAATTGCATCAAATGTAAATTAAAGCTTACTTGAAAGTAATTATTAATGACATTAGTTTAACCTTAATCAAAAGTCTTAAATAAATTAAAACTAGTTGACCAAGAAAAGCTTGCAATTAAAAGAGAAGACATGGAGGGAAAATCAAGCATTTAAATTTGAGAAAAGTCAAAGGCTTTTAAATAGAACAAAACAAATTACCAAAGAATAAGAGTCATACATCTTTCAAGAGCCAAAAGTTTGTCTAACTAAAAGAGGTAAAAAGCTTGAAAATGAAACATGCATGGAGTTTTGCAAGAACAACAAAAACTACAAGCTAGAAAATTAAAAGGAGGAATTGAAATGCAATGAACAACAACATAAACTAAATCTAACAACATACCCTAAGCAAATTCAACTAACAAACTGTAACATCCATACATCCAATGCATATCTATTTAATTATTTATTTATCATCATGCATTAAAAATATGATTCTAGTCCCAAGCTCGTCGCCATAAACGAATTCCTATTTTAGTTTTAAATAATATAAGAATTATATTTAAACGAAATTATAGTTCGTTTTCAAATAAAATTATATTATCAGCTTCTAAGAAATTAGTATAATTATTTAGTAATTTATTTATTTATTTAAATTACTTTTGAGTCGTGTATGAAATAATTCCGATTTCAAAAAATTATTATAATTTATTTATATTATAGTTATCTTACTTATTTAAAATATTATTAGGTCATTCATGGAATTATTCGATTTAAAAATCTAAGATCGTCAATTGGATCGTTCTTTTTGGACTTGAAAACGAGCCCAACGACTGGCCCGAGTCCACTAAGCCTCCACCCTAACTTTCTAAAATTAAATCCTAAGCTTGGTTTATAAGCAAGTCCAAGCCTTTCAGTTTTTATTTTTCACAGTGCATACGGCCGCAAGGTAATCTCCATCTTGTTTTTTTCTAATTCTTTTTCCAAGAACACAAACAAAAACCTTGTAATCCTGATTTCCGGCAGCCATCATAACTGGATCGGCTGCCGATTTCTAATCATCTCGGCCACAAATCACAAACCGACTCCACAGCCCCAATCTCCATCGTCGCCATCCCCACGATCAACACCGCCACGGCAAACCATCCGAATCGCCAACACCAAATGAACTCCCGACGATTCCAGGCCCGAAACCAAACCGTCCGAACCATCCTACCAACCACTACCTCTAACCCGTAAACACGTACGCCTGATCGGAACCCACCACCAACCACCACCAGTCGCCTGCCCTCGCCCGTAGCCACCAAGTTCCACGACCGCCGTCAGTTTTTGAAAAGGACGGAGAGGGCCTACCATTCGGACCTGCCCGTTGCGAGGCGCTGTCACCAGAGGACGCAGCCGATCAGTCCTTTCGGCCGCCGATGACAATCGGGAAAGGAAGGAAATTGGCCGGCCATTTCCCGATTCGCCGGTTCCCAAATTTGGGGAAGAAAACTGCCTGGACCTAGAGAGAGAGAGAGAGGTCACCTTCTGAAAGCCGCTACCCGAACGTTTTCCCCGCCGGTGCTGCGCCGTCCCATCGCCTCCGATTGCCAAATTGCTGTCGCCGTCCGTTTTCTGAATTTGGGAGAAAGAAAGAAAGAGGAAAGGGACGGGTCTGAAGGGCTCAAGGGATGGGTTGTGTCCTTTTATACCCAGCCCACTTTCCCATATTCCCAGATTGACCCCCAGACCTTTAGCCACCTTTCAATTGGACCCCCGATTTTACCATTAAGCCTAAATTCAGCCCTCCGATTTATTAAAAACCTCGATCCAGCCCCTGAAACATTTTATAAAAATACATTCCAGTCCATTTTATTTTATTATTATTATTTATATTATTATTATTATTATTATTATCATTAATATTGTTATTATTATTACTATTATTATTATTATTACTATTTTAAATATGAAAAATACTAATTAAATATATTTTTCAAATTGATTAGGTGACGAGCATTAAGGGGACTTAGGATTTCAACTACGTGCATACCACTAGATTTTCCACGACATTTTTACGAGGTAGGGACCACCGACTTGTCTTATGTTAAATTCTATGTGCTCAAATATATGTGCAATGTATATCATGAAATTCGAAGTTTATAAATTAATATAGTCATGGACCGCAAAAGTTGTCCGTGACCGGGGAAAAGGGTCATTGGGTTTATCCCAGCGTGCTATATCCAATGATTAAAACTAGGGGCCTTATGTGCCTATGACCGGGGAAAAGGGTCATCGGGGAAACCCGCCGCGTTTTAACTGTAGTCAACTGTCTTCCAAAGTAAAATTATGAATTCTATGGTTAATTGTGCTATTTGTGAGTTGTATAATTTTGCACGAGGTATGTCGGTGTAACTATTGAGTACGTTGAACTCATCCCAAATCAACGACGTGTTTTTCAGGTACAAATGAAGATATCGAATGAAAGGGAAACGAGGAGGGGAATAAAACTCTTGATGTTGGATTTATGTCCTTCTAAATTTGTTTTATGTTTTAAATAAAAGTCGTACTTCAAACAAATGCTACATTAACTATTAATTTCAATTGATAGTCTTTGGGTTATTTATATTATTATTTTCCGCTGCGTAAAAGTTGAACCTTTTGAAAATTTTCTATTCTCTTCTGATATTTAAGTTAAAATTTTGAAAATTAGACATTTATTGTGACGCCAAAGTTTCTCCATTTGATTGTTTAAAAAATATAAATCATTTTTCGACTAAAGTGAAATCGGGGCGTTACACAAACACAACAAAACAACATGAACAATAAATCAATAACAAAGCATAAAAATTAAGGGAAAGAAAACTACCAAATTGCATTGAACACGAGATCCACAAATGAGAAAGATTCAACAACACAAGATCCACAAATGAGGGAGGTGTCACTCTCTCTAACACTTGCTTCAAACAACTAACTAACTAACTAAAACTAAACTAAAACTAATCTAAAAATACAAACTAGGGTTCTAAAGCCAAGGAATGAAAAAGGGGGCTTAGAGGAAATGGAACAAGTAAAAATTCCACCAAGGAAAGTTGGATAAGGTTGGAGAAAGATGGGCCTATAAATACAAAGTCACAGGGGTAATATTGTCAAAAAGGGATAAAATTCACGAGTTGGACTGCGACTCAGTCGATCGACTGGCAGTCGATCGACTAAGTGTAACACCCGAGCATCAATTGCATATTTTTATATTTCTATTTATCGTCATGCATTAAAATATAATTTTAGTCCCAAGTTCGTCACCATAAGCGATTTTATATTTTATTCTAAATAGTCAAAGAACTCTATTTTGAACGGATCGATAGTTCGTTTGCCAAATAAATTATATATCTCAACTTTTAAAACTAATATAACTTATTAATATTTTATTATTTAATTATTTATTATCAATCCTAATCCTATTGTCCCACTAGCTCAGTAGTTACACCGACATATCTCACGTAAATTATACAACTAAAAAATAGCACATTGAACCATATAATTCGTAATTTTAACGTCGAAGACAGTTGACTGCAGCTAAAACGCGGCGGGTTTCCCCGATGACCCTTTTCCCTGGTCATAGGCACTTTAGGCCCCTGTTTTAATCATTGGATATAGCACGCCGGGTTAAACGCGATGACCCTTTTCCCCGGTCACGGACAACTTTTGTGGTCCACGGCTATATTAATTTATAAACATCGAATTTCATGATATACATTGCATATAGTTTTGAGCACGTAGAATTTAACATAAGACAAAGCCGGTGGTCGACAAACGACGAAGTTGGCGCAGCACCGGCGATAGCAACTGCCGGGCTCGGTTGGCTTTGCACAGGCGGCATGAACCACGGCGGATACGACTGGGTTTTCCTCCCGATTTCAGAAGTCGGCGATGGCTAAACGGCGCAGCGGCACCATCAAATCGGTGGCGAAGGCGCCGAGAATCCGAGCGGTGGCGTATGTGACAGCATCTATTGAGGGCAGGCGACGGCTAATTTGGCTGGGTTTTGGGTCGTGGAGGTTTGGGGGTTTGGATTTCGGTTTCCGGATTGTGAACGGCGGTTGGTGATGGTTTGGCAGGTTCCTCGGCCGGTTCTCGTGGGGTTGGTGTCGGTTTGATATGTGTTCTTATCGGCTGTCGTTCTGGGTTTGGTGGTGATGGTTTGAGGTGGCTGCGGTGGTCGTTTTGGCCAGAAAATTTGTGTCTGTTTGGGTTTGGACATAGCCCGATTTGGGCTGTGGTGTTGGGTTCGGGCCTGGGTTAAGGTTTGAAGTGGTTTTCGGGCCTGGGTTAGGGTTTTGAAGTGGTTTCGGCCTGGGTTAGGGTTTGGTGTAGCTGGAATTTTGTTTGGGATTGGATGGCTATTGTTGATGATAATGTTGACAGGGGTTCTTTGAAAACTTAAAAAAAAAAAAAAAAACTAGATTACCTATTTTTCTCGAATTGTATGCAGGAGTTGTGAACAACCTTGGAATAGAAGAGGTTTTGTCTATATATATATATATATATATATATATATATATAATATATATATAAAAATTATATATACTTAAGGTTTAAATCCTATTCCTAAAAGGATTAGGATTGATAAAATAATAAATAATATAAATCCTATTCTCAATAGGATTAGGATTGATAATAAATAATTAAATAATAAAATATTAATAAGTTATATAAGTTTTAAAAGTTGAGATATATAATTTATTTGGCAAATGAACTATCGATCCGTTTAAAATAGAGTTCTTAGACTATTTAAAATAAAATATAAAATCGCTTATTGTGACAAACTTGGGACTAAAATTATATTTTAATGCATGACGATAAATAGAAATATAAAAATATGCAATTGATGCTCGGGTGTTACACTTAGTCGATCGACTGCCCAGTCGATCGACTGAGTCGCAGTCCAACTCGTGAATTTTATCCCTTTTTGACAATATTACCCCTGTGACTTTGTATTTATAGGCCCATCTTTCTCCAACCTTATCCAACTTTCCTTGGTGGAATTTTTACTTGTTCCATTTCCTCTAAGCCCCCTTTTTCATTCCTTGGCTTTAGAACCCTAGTTTGTATTTTTAGATTAGTTTTAGTTTAGTTTTAGTTAGTTTAGTTAGTTGTTTGAAGGCAAGTGTTAGAGAGAGTGACACCTCCCTCATTTGTGGATCTTGTGTTGTTGAATCTTTCTCATTTGTGGATCTCGTGTTCAATGCAATTTGGTAGTTTTCTTTCCCTTAATTTTTATGCTTTGTTATTGATTTATTGTTCATGTTGTTTTGTTGTGTTTGTGTAACGCCCCCGATTTCACTTTAGTCGAAAAATGATTTATATTTTTTAAACAATCAAATGGAGAAACTTTGGCGTCACAATAAATGTCTAATTTTCAAAATTTTAACTTAAATATCAGAAGAGAATAGAAAATTTTCAAAAGGTTCAACTTTTACGCAGCGGAAAATAATAATATAAATAACCCAAAGACTATCAATTGAATTTCATGATATACATTGCACATAGATTTGAGCACGTAGAACTTTAACATAAGACCGAGCCGGTGGTCCGCAAAAGGTTGTCCGTGACCGAGGAAAAGGGTCATCGGGTTTAACCGACGCTGCTATATCCAATGATTAAAACCCAGGGGCCTAAAGTGCCTATGACCGGGAAAAGGGTCATTGGGGGAAACCCGCCGCGTTTTAGCTGCAGTCAACTGTCTTCGACGTTTAAAATTACGAATTCTATGGTTCAATGTGCTATTTTTGAGTTGTATGATTTACCATGGGGTATGTCGGTGTAACTACTGAGCTAGTGGAAAGCTCACCCTATCATTAACAAATTTCAGGTTGAGGAGACCGAGCAACGAGTGACGTTGGAGGTGGATGATTAAGTAAAATTCCAATAACTTTAAATCTATGTCGATTTGACTTCTAGTTCTATTTATCAGTTGTCCACGTTTTATTTCAAAAGGTTATATATCAAAGTAGCGCAGCGAAAGCGTGGGCGAAAATATATAAATATTGATATCCTTACTTTTATTTTTAAAGGATATGTGTTTATACTTTGGATATCTCTATTTAAATCCTACTTTCGGTTTATTTATCTATTTTTTGAAATGGGGCCTAAAAGTTTCATTATAAAAATGGGGCCTAGAAGTTATGATTTCGAGGTGTTTTTCCTTAAAATTATTTTTAAATAGTAAAGTCCATATTATATTATATTTTATTTTACCGTTTAAAAGATGGATCGTTGCAAAGTGATTTAAACCCGAGAAGATTTTTACTTTAAATTACCAATTGATAGAAATTGTATTATTTTCTTATTACTATTTCCGCTGCGTAACTCAAGGTTTTATAAAATTATCTATTTTCTTTTAATTTTACAATTCTATATTTACGTAACGCCAAAATCTACTTTGTTTGATTTTAAAATACAAAACATATATTGGGTTTTTATCGAAATCAGGGCCTTACATTAAGGGTCAGTCGATCGACTGCTTCGCCCAAAATTGCCAAAACTCACTGACGAGCAGTCAATCTGGAGAAGTCCAATCGATTGACTGGATCTTTAGTCGATCGACTGAAAGCCAGTCAATCGATTGGTAATGGTTGCTCCCGGCTCGATTTTCTCATTTCCACTCTAAACGTCCACCGGCTGTCGCTCCTCGTTTGCGCTGTGTTCCCTTGCTTGTCCGTTCCAATCCGAGTCGAGTGGGAATGCCTCCGAACGTGACGTGGGCTTTGCTTGGTCATCCTACGGCCAAAAGTACAAAAAAGAGTAAAAATATATGAAAAACTACTAAAAAACGCACAGAAGCTACAAAAAACCTAAAACTAACAAAATAGGCCAAAACGACTTCTAATACCCATAAATGCAAGCAAAACACATGGCGAATGCGACACAAAAAGGTAACAAAAAATTGTACAGAATGATACAAATCTACCACCCCACACTTAGAATG
>BMAC01000060.1:831164-848934 GCA_014905375.1 Phtheirospermum japonicum | reverse complement strand
TTCGATGTTTATAAATTAATATAGCCGTGCGGCTGGAAATTAATTTCTTTGAGAAAATCTGGAAAAACTAAGACTTAAAACTTACGTTTTTTGCTTGAACACAAAAAGACTTGTGAAAAGAATAGAAATGTGGGCTTCGTTTTTATATATATATAGTTAAGGTTAAATCCTATTCCTAAAAGGATTAGGATTGATAAAATAATAAATAATATAAATCCTATTCTCAATAGGATTAGGATTGATAATAAATAATTAAATAATAAAATATTAATAAGTTATATAAGTTTTAAAAGTTGAGATATATAATTTATTTGGCAAATGAACTATCGATCCGTTTAAAATAGAGTTCTTAGACTATTTAAAATAAAATATAAAATCGCTTATTGTGACAAACTTGGGACTAAAATTATATTTTAATGCATGACGATAAATAGAAATATAAAAATATGCAATTGATGCTCGGGTGTTACAACCTACCCTCCTTAGAAAAATCTTGTCCTCAAAATTATGCACTTGATAAAACATAATGCATTATTTGTAAAAATCAAATAAACAGTGGGCTGAATTTATAAGAAAAAGAATTAGTGAAAATCTTTGTAATAGAGTCATAATGAAATGAAATAATGTAATGAAGTGTGTACCTTGGAAAACCGGCAAGATATGACGAAGGTGGATGGTGATAGTACTATTTTCTTGTAAATTTTGCAAAATAAAAACGAACGAGTCTACAGAAACGAGCTCGCTCTGATACCACTCTGTAACGCCCCGATTTCGATAAAAACCAATATATATTTTATATTTTAAAATCAAACAAATTAGATTTGTCGTTACGTAAATATAGAATTGTAAAATCAAAAGAAAATAGATAATTTTATAAAACCTTGAGTTACGCAGCGGAAATAGTAATAAGAAAATAATACAATTTCTATCAATTGGTATTTTAAAGTAAAATCTTCTCGGGTTTAAATCACTTTGCAACGATCCATCTTTTAAACGGTAAAATAAAATATAATATGGACTTTACTATTTAAAAATAATTTTAAGGAAAAACACCTCGAAATCATAACTTCTAGGCCCCATTTTTATAATAAAACTTTTAGGCCCCATTTCAAAAATAGATAAATAAACCGAAAGTAGGATTTAAATAGAGATATCCAAAGTATAAACACATATCCTTTAAAAATAAAAGTAAGGATATCAATATTTATATATTTTCGCCCACGCTTTCGCTGGCGCTACTTTGATATATAACCTTTTGAAATAAAACATGGACAACTGATAAATAGAACTAGAAGTCAAATCGGCATAGATTTAAAGTTATTGAAATTTTACTTAATCATCCACCTCCAACGTCCACTAGTTGCTCGGTCTCCTCAACCTGAAATTTGTTAATGATAAGGTGAGCTTTCCACTAGCTCAGTAGTTACACCGACATATCTCACGTAAATTATACAACTAAAAAATAGCACATTGAACCATATAATTCGTAATTTTAACGTCGAAGACAGTTGACTGCAGCTAAAACGCGGCGGGTTTCCCCGATGACCCTTTTCCCTGGTCATAGGCACTTTAGGCCCCTGTTTTAATCATTGGATATAGCACGCCGGGTTAAACGCGATGACCCTTTTCCCCGGTCACGGACAACTTTTGTGGTCCACGGCTATATTAATTTATAAACATCGAATTTCATGATATACATTGCATATAGTTTTGAGCACGTAGAATTTAACATAAGACAAAGCCGGTGGTCGACAAACGACGAAGTTGGCGCAGCACCGGCGATAGCAACTGCCGGGCTCGGTTGGCTTTGCACAGGCGGCATGAACCACGGCGGATACGACTGGGTTTTCCTCCCGATTTCAGAAGTCGGGCGATGGCTAAACGGCGCAGCGGCACCATCAAATCGGTGGCGAAGGCGCCGAGAATCCGAGCGGTGGCGTATGTGACAGCATCTATTGAGGGCAGGCGACGGCTAATTTGGCTGGGTTTTGGGTCGTGGAGGTTTGGGGGTTTGGATTTCGGTTTCCGGATTGTGAACGGCGGTTGGTGATGGTTTGGCAGGTTCCTCGGCCGGTTAATCCTAATCCTATTGAGAATAGGATTTATATTATTTATTATTTTATCAATCCTAATCCTTTTAGGAATAGGATTTAACCTTAACTATATATATATAAAAACGAAGCCCACATTTCTATTCTTTTCACAAGTCTTTTGTGTTTCAAGCAAAAAACGTAAGTTTTAAGTCTTAGTTTTCCAGATTTTCTCAAAGAAATTAATTTCCAGCCGCACGGCTATATTAATTTATAAACATCGAATTTCATGATATACATTGCACATAGATTTGAGCACGTAGAATTTAACATAAGACAAGCCGGTGGTCCGCAAAAGTTGTCCGTGACCGAGGAAAAGGGTCATCGGGTTTAACCCGACGTGCTATATCCAATGATTAAAACCAGGGGCCTAAAGTGCCTATGACCGGGGAAAAGGGTCATTGGGGAAACCCGCCGCGTTTTAGCTGCAGTCAACTGTCTTCGACGTTAAAATTACGAATTCTATGGTTCAATGTGTTATTTTTGAGTTGTATGATTTACGTGAGATATGTCGGTGTAACTACTGAGCTAGTGGAAAGCTCACCCTATCATTAACAAATTTCAGGTTGAGGAGACTGAGCAACGAGTGACGTTGGAGGTGGATGATTAAGTAAAATCTCAATAACTTTAAATCTATGCCGATTTGACTTCTAYTTCTATTTATCAGTTGTCCACGTTTTATTTCAAAAGGTTATATATCAAAGTAGCGCAGCGAAAGCGTGGGCGAAAATATATAAATATTGATATCCTTACTTTTATTTTTAAAGGATATGTGTTTATACTTTGGATATCTCTATTTAAATCCTACTTTCGGTTTATTTATCTATTTTTTAAATGGGGCCTGAAAGTTTCATTATAAAAATGGGGCCTAGAAGTTATGATTTCGAGGTGTTTTTCCTTAAAATTATTTTTAAATAGTAAAGTCCATATTATATTTTATTTTATTTTACCGTTTAAAAGATGGATCGTTGTAAAGTGATTTAAACCCGAGAAGATTTTACTTTAAATTACCAATTGATAGAAATTGTATTATTTTCTTATTACTATTTCCGCTGCGTAACTCAAGGTTTTATAAAATTATCTATTTTCTTTTAATTTTACAATTCTATAATTACATAACGCCAAATCTACTTTGTTTGATTTTAAAATACAAAACATATATTGGTTTTATCGAAATCAGGGCCTTACATTAAGGGTCAGTCGATCGACTGCTTCGCCCAAAATTGCCAAACTCACTGACGAGCAGTCAATCTGGAGAAGTCCAATCGATTGACTGGATCTTTAGTCGATCGACTGAAAGCCAGTCAATCGATTGGTATGGTTGCTCCCGGCTCGATTTTCTCATTTCCACTCTAAACGTCCACCGGCTGTCGCTCCTCGTTTGCGCTGTGTTCCCTTGCTTGTCCGTTCCAATCCGAGTCGAGTGGGATGCCTCCGAACGTGCGTGGGCTTTGCTTGGTCATCCTACGGCCAAAAGTACAAAAAAGAGTAAAAATATATGAAAAACTACTAAAAAACGCACAGAAGCTACAAAAACCTAAAACTAACAAAATAGGCCAAAACGACTTCTAATACCCATAAATGCAAGCAAAACACATGCGAATGCGACACAAAAAGGTAACAAAAAATTGTACAGAATGATACAAATCTACCACCCCACACTTAGAATGATTGCTTGTCCTCAAGCAATACTAATCTAGAATTGCAAAACTACCCCTGGGTGATCCTAATTTAATGCACAAAAACCTAATTTGAGGCGTTGTATGCTAAAATGCTCGTTAGCTCGACTAAAAGAACGATAAAAATGTATTGACAAAGAAAGTTTAGATCGACTCCCGAAACCCAAAAGTACTAGGTAAACCTCAAAGTCGGTCCCCTCGTCCTTGCCCTGGCTAAAGTCTATCCACGGTCGAACCGTTAATCGGCTCCCTACTAGCCCTAATCGTCTACAACTCTCTTTAACAAACAAAATCTAAAAAGAAGGAGAAAGAGGAAACGTACAAGATTTGCACGTTTTAATACTTAATAACTACAAGGATTTATAACTTATCCTTATTTTATTCATCATCATTTTTTTTTCATTTTCTTCTTTTTTTCGGATTTTTTTTTCTTTTTTATTTCTTTTTTTTTTATTTTTTTTTCTTTTTTTGTTTTAGTACCCAAGGAAATAAGGTACTTAAATACAAGATATATACAAAGAGAAATCAACGGCTCTGACCACTCGTTGCTACTAGCAACTTACAATGTTTTCGATCGAGCACATGGAGCAACTGACGACTCCAAAACGCAAAACAAAAATCCTATAGAGAGTGTTCGACGACGAGGCTAGTTGAGGCACTAGTTCTATATGAGCTCAAGGATAGCACGAAGCTAAAGCCAAATAAAGTTCCCAATGAGTCAAATTACCTAAGTACACTAAATTCGATCGAAAATCTAAACTCCCTAACCAAATCATCAAAATCGTGTCACTTCGCCAAGGATCCAAGCAAAAATAACACACACGCTACTCAAATTAACACAAGCATGCATGCATCAACTTAAAAATCCTAAGACGAACCCTAACCACCACCCCACACTTAAAACCTAGAAATGTCCTCATTGCATATTAAACTAGAAAAATGCGGTAAAAAGTATAAGGGAAAAGAAAATGCCTCTATCTCCGAGCTTGTGATGACGTGGTCGTGCATAAGTCCTCTCCGGGAGTCGAGGAAAGCGATCTAAAAAAATGAACAAACGGGGGTTGCAAAAACAAGTTATATAAAAAAAAGGTGAAAATCTTTTTTTTTTATGTTTTTTTTTTGTTTTCTTTAATTGGGTTGCCTCCCAATAAGCGCTACTTTAACGTATATAGCTCGACGGTTTATACAATTGACGCTATCCGGGATCCAAGAAGAGGTGGCGATCGTGCCACGCCTTGGTGTTCTCGAGTAGACACACAGGGTGACAAAAATCACCAAGGCGGGCAAGTCGGGCAAGCCGGAAGGTCGAACTATCAAGAGCGCGGGCTTGCTTCGGTGGTCGGAAGAGGGAGTAGTCGACCACCAAAATGTGATCATCCAAAAATGGGTCGACATACTCCTTCGTCTTCCCGACCGTCATCTCTTCTCTCTCGACTTTAGAAGTAGTCGTAGTCGGGCATGAGAGAGTAGGATCCAACACATCCCCCACTACCTCTTCCACCTCCACTTGTTCGAGTAAACAAACGGTGTCGGGTGGTGGTAAAAGAGGCTCGATCAACTCCACATCCTCCAAAAACGGCACAACTTCATCATTCTCACCAAGAGCGAGTGAATTCAACATTCCAAGTGTCGTTGGAATCCCCAAAGGCGACTCCCCCCTCACTTTACACTTCAACATCTTCAAAAAACACGAGAGGGGTAACGCTAATCTCCGACCCATTCTCCTCACCCTCTATCTCCACCTTCGTGCACACCTCTTTCAAAAGACCGTCAAAAGTTGCATTACCAACAACGGTGGGATCCACCACATCGAATATGGGCATCTCATCAAGACACGGTCTTTTAAACTCATCCACTTCATTGGAAATTTGCTCTACTTGAGTCTCCATGCGAGCAAGGCATTCATCCAATTGTCGAATCGCCTCCACGAGCTCGGATGAGAGAGGCTCAAAGTCCGGGAGTTAGGGCATAGACGAATCTTGAGAAAGTGAGGCATAAGGGTCATCGCTCGAAGTGTACGAGCTCGGGGTGGGTAGATTATAAAAATCGTAGATCCAAGAATATGAATCATAAATTGGTGGAGCATACGAGTCAAAACTTGGGTAAGAAAAAGGCGGGGAGAGTTGAGCATATGAATCGTCAAAACTCGGATCAAAAGAGTCACGAGTCGGTGCATACGGGTCCATGTTCGGGTTATGGGGATATGAAATCGGGGGAGAATATGGAGGGTTTGGGCCGAAATAGTCGAAAGAGTGGGCCCATTCTTTACCGATCGAAGCATACGGGTCATCATATGTCGAGGGGACCCGATAGCTTGGGGGAGTGGTGTACGGATCTGGATATTCGGGAGTTTGGATATAAGGGTTGGGGTATTCGGGAGTTTGGATATTAGGGTCCTCGTATGGCAAACTAACTCGGTAGTTTGCCATCCTCGGACGGATCAATTGAGCGACGGAGGCATCCTTTGATTATCGTGAGTGTGGGCGAGCGGCATCGGGCTTCCCGAATGAGTACCCTGCAAACACAACACTCAACAAAGGATTACGAGCATCGAAAGTAAAACAACAATTTAAACTAACTACTAACTAAAATAACAAGAGAGATAATTAAAAACACCATTAGCCTTAATAAATCCCCGGCAACGGCACCAAAATTTGATCGAGAATTTCTTAGCACTCTAAGATATCTTCTCCGCAATAGTACGGAATCGATTGTAGAGCGGTAAGTTTTCCCGAGTCGTGTTTCTCGAGGATAGATATTATCGGCGGTCGGTGTTTTCACTTACTCTCTTGTTAATCAAAATTACACTAAATCTACACTAGGAAAGCCTTAATCTATCCCCGGAAACGGCGCCAAAATTTGATCGAAGAATTCTTAGCACTCTAAGAAATCATCTCCACAATAGTACGGAGTCGATTGTAGAGCGGTAAGTTTTCCCGAGTCGTGTCTCTCGAGGATAGATATTATCGGCGGTCGGTGTTTTTACTTACTCTCTTGTTAATCTAAATTAAACTAATCTACTCCTAAGAAAGCATTACTCATTGAGTGGATTTTGATGTTTTATGCTAAAGCTTGAGTTTAAAATGAGACTTTAATTAAAAATGATTGGGTTTAGGGTGTTCGGTTCGTCTCCATGATCAATCAGTTTTTGCAGAGCACTTAATCCACGATTCGGGGTTGTCAATCCCAAATTGTCGACCAAGTGATGGGGTCGTCAATCCCAATTCTCGGGTTTGTCAATCTCGAGTCACAACAATCTCCGATTAATGGTTCTAAATGAACCTAAACCCTAAACCCATAATTTCTAAACTAATTGCATCAAATGTAAATTAAAGCTTGCTTGAAAGTAATTATTAAAGACATTAGTTTAACCTTAATTAAAAGCCTTAAATAAATTAAAACTAGTTGATCAATAAAAGCTTGCAATTAAAAGAGAAGACATGGAGGGAAAATCAAGCATTTAAATTTGAGAAAAGTCAAAGGCTTTTAAATAGAACAAGACAAATTAACAAAGAGGAAAAGTTCATACATCTTTCAAATGTCAAACGTTTGTCTAACTAAAAGAGGTAAAAAGCTTGAAAATAAAAGCATCCATGAAGTTTTGCAAGAACAACAAAAACTACAAGCTAGAAAATTTGAAAGAAGGAATTGAAATGCAATGAACAACAACACAAACTAAATCTAACAACATACCTTAAGCAAATTCAACCAACAAACACAACAAAACAACATGAACAATAAATCAATAACAAAGCTTAAAAATTAAGGGAAAGAAAACTACCAAATTGCATTGAACACGAGATCCACAAATAAGAAAGATTCAACAACACAAGATCCACAAATGAGGGAGGTGTCACTCTCTCCAACACTTGCTTGAAACAACTAACTAACTAACTAAAACTAAACTAAAACTAATCTAAGAATTACAAACTAGGGTTCTAAAGCCAAGGAATGAAAAAGGGGGCTTGGAGGAAATGGAACAAGTCCAAATTCCACCAAGGAAAGTTGGATAAGATTGGAGAAAGATGGGCCTATAAATAAAAAGTCACATGGGTAAAATTGTCAAAAAGGGATAAAATTCACGAGCTGAACTGCGACTCAGTCTATCGACTGAGGAGCAGTCGATCGACTGGCAAGCGATCGACTTCGATCGACTGCTTCGCCCAAAATCGCCAAACTCACTGCCAAGCAGTCGATCTAGAGAGGTCCAGTCGATCGACTGGATCTTCAGTCGATCGACTGAAAGCCAGTCGATCGATTAGTACGGCTGCTCCCGGCTCAGTTTTCTCATTTCCGCTCTAAACGTCCGCCGGCTGTTGCTCCTCGTTCGCGATGTGTTCCCTTGCTTGTCCGTTCCAATCCGAGTCGAGTGGGATGCCTCCAAATGTGCGCGGACTCCGCTTGGTCATCCTGCGGCCAAAAGTACTAAAAAGAGTGAAAATATACGAAAAACTACTAAAAACAGCACAGAAGCTACAAAAACCTAAAACTAACAAAATAGGCCAAAACGACTCCTAATACCCATAAATGAAAGCAAAATACACGCGAATGCGACACAAAAAGGTAACAAAAAAGTGTACAAAAAGGTACAAATCTGCGATGCAAAAGGGCAAGAATAGAGGAGGCCGGGCCTGAGCTAAATTAGCGAGAGGAAAACCTGATGTCAGTAGAGGTAATCCCGGGAGATGATAATCGAACCCTGTGGGAAGGAATGACCCTGAGTTCGGATGTGTTGGTAGAGCTTTTTTCATTTTTGAGAGACAATGCAGACGTCTTTGTCTGGTCTCCCCAATATTTAGTAGGGATAGACCCGACCGTAGCCAAGCATCACCTCAACATCAGCCCCAAGGTGAAGCCGGTGAAAAAGAGGAAACACATTTTCGGTCCGGAGAAGGAATCCATTATTGAGAAAGAGGTAGAGATATTGCTATGAGCCAAGCATATTCCAGAAATACAATTCCCAAAATGGATATCTAATGCAGTGTTGGTACCAAACACTCGGGACGATTGGCGAATGTGTATAGATTTCAGAGATTCCAATCGCGCCTGTCCCAAGGACCACTACCCGCTGCTCAAGATAGACCAGTTGGTGGATTCCACATTAGGCTGTGAACTTTTAAGCATGATGGACGCCTCGCAAGGATATCACCAGATCAGGCTGGCCGAAGAAGACTGGAAACGGGTTAGTTTCATAACCCCAAGAGGAACTTATTGCTATGTGGTCATGCCATTTGGGCTCAAGAACGCAGGCGCCACGTATCAGCGACTGGTGGATAAAATGTTCAAGGCCCAGTGAATCGAACTTTTTACACCTACTTTTTATATAAAATTAAAAAGCTCGTCCATAAGAGAACGGAGCAGCTGTATGTGGTAAGTTGGACTCGAGTCGAATCACAAGGAAGACTAATTTTGAAGTTATATCGGTGTTTGGTTTTACGAATGAGAAAATGAAGAAAATGAATAAATTAAACACACGATCAATTTTGGTTTCAGAATTTCTAACATCTAATGCGATGAATTAAAGCGCGAGAAATAAAATCAAAAGCTTGAAACGATTAAGAAAGCAAAGGTTCTAGTGCGCTAAAATCATCTCCACGATCACTCGGGCATTTCATCGAGCACCTTGCCAATGAGACAGGGTTGTCAATCCCGACTTGTCGATCAAGCGTCGAATCATCCCGAGAGATGGTTCTAAGTAACTCTAGGCACTAGACCGTCAAATTCAAGCCGACAAACATTAACTTATTCAATAACATAATTTAAATGCAAGCAAGAACACGAACGATATTAAAACTCTGAACAAGCATCAATGGAATTGAAAAGAATTATTACTCTAACAAACATACAATTAAAGACCTGCAAATTACTTAGCATCGAGACAACTAACATTATGAGAAATCTTAACTAATCTACTGAAGCAAAATAAGAAATTTAAATTGCAGAAATGAAGAAATGAAAACTTACGAATTACTAAGAAAAGTAACAGTGTTCCAACCAGAAATTAAACTATGACTACGAACTAATCTAATTAGCATCTGAAATCTAAGAAACTAAATTTTAAAAACTGAAAAAGGGAACGAAGAAACGGAGACAAACGAGGACACGATGATTTGAACTTGCGATCTTCAACTCTTCATCTCGAATCTTGCATGTGATTGAAAGGGGGCAAGAACCGAGGGGTCTCTGCAATTTTCGAACCTTCCTCTAAGTTCCAGCACTCGTTTTTCGAAGACATCAACGAGTTTATATAGATTCTTCGAAAAATAACTGCTCAAACTGCCGGAGCATCGACCGGCGTGGTCAGAGCATTGGCATCGACGCGTGCCAAGGTTGTCCTGTCTACTAGGCAGTGCGTCGATCAATGCAAGACAGGATCAATGCAACTGCAAGTTTGCGTTGACCAAGCATCGACTGACGGAGCAAGTGTCGGCGCTTCAGAGAGTTAGCATCGGTCGACGCGGGTGGCTCATGGCGTCGATGCGGGCGCTGCATTACGGTGCCTACAGGGCTTCGGCATGTCGCTCGTCCTTTCTTTTTTGTTTTGAACTGAAACACGAAAATAAAGCAAAATTAGATTATTACTTATAAAATAAAGTAGAAAAACATTAAATACGATACGAAACAAAAAATATCAAAATTGTTTAGCTCATCCCCAGCCATTAGGGGGGGACTAATTGGTGCGACCTTATCTGATAACAGGTTATTAAACAACTCGGACAGACCTGATTAAGACGAGCTGAACTAATGCCTTGTAAAGGGGAAAAATAATGTAGAAGACGATCCTATAGCCTAATTAAGACTGCCCTGACCTCATTCGAAGCCTTGAATAAGGTTTCAAGAGATCAGTTCAAGAATTAGGAGAACATAGCGACAAAATTGATTTGTTGCCTAGAAGGAAGTTTCCAGGTCAGGTCGTCTTGAATAACGGCCCGAGATTTGCAGGTTTTCTATTTCTGGGATCTCAGAAAGGCCCCACTTGGCGAAAATTATAAATATCCCAGCCCCAAGGCTAGGAGAGGTAGGACATTCTAAGCATTTCTCTCTTGATTTTGCTTATTCCGATCTAAAACTCTTAACTGACTTAAGCATTAGAGAGGTTTCTACCGGAATACCCCCGGTGGTCCTTTCTAACGTGTGTTTGTTGGAGCAGGTCGGGATATTCTTAGGGAAATGAGCAGGTGCTATCGGCATAATTTTCAGGGTGAAACAACAGTGCTGTCTGCAAAGTGGTTGGAATTGGCTCTGTCAGGATACGGACAAATGATGGGGTATTCTGCACCTTGAATGAAGTCAGGCATGTTCCACGGATGATGAAAAATCTGATATCATTGAGTCTTCTTGACAGAAAGGGTTTCAGTTTTAACGGTGAAGGTGGAGTTATGTATGTCTGACAAGGTTCAAAGGTGGTTCTAACAGGCTTGAAACGTGATACCTTATATTATCTGCAAGGTTCCACTGTGACGGGTTCTGCTGATGTTGCATCATCCGAGGTTCAGACCACGGATATAATCAGGCTGTGGCATATGAGGCTCGGTCATATGGGAGAAATAGGGATGCAGATTTTGTCAAAGCGGGATCTTCTTTATGGGCATAAAGTGTAGAAGCTTGAATTTTGCGAACATTGTGTGTTTGGGAAGCTTCATCGGCGCAAGTTACCAAAGAAGGTCGTTCATCAGATCAAGGGGACTCTTGACTACATTTATATGGATTGTTGGGGTCCGTCACATGTTGAGTCTATTGGAGGCCACATATATTTTGTATCTATGATTGATGATTACTCAAGGAGGACTTGGGTAATTATGATGAAGAACAAAAGTGAAGCGTTCAAGGGATTTAAGCAGTGGAAGACATTGGTAGAAAATCAGACTGGGAAAGAAGATCAAGCGAATGCGAACTGATAATAGTCTGGAATTCTGTTCGTCTGAGTTCCATGAGTTCTGCAAGGATGAAGGGATTGCTCTACACCTCACTATATGACACACACCGCAGCAGAATGGTTTGGTAGAGCACATGAATCAGACATTGCTGGAAAGAGCGAGATGCATGCTCTCGAATGTTGTTTTGGCTAGAAAGTTCTTGGCAGAAGCAGAAAATACGGCGTGCTATCTGATCAATCGTGGTCCTCACACTGGCATTGATTTCAAGACACCTTACGAGGTACGGTCTAATAAACCTTCAGATTATTCGTTGTTGAAGGTTTTTGGGTGTACTGTTTACTATCATGTTATTGAGGGTAAATTATAACCAATAGCTAAGAAGGGTATATTTGTTGGTTACGGATATGGAGTTAATATTTATCAGAAACGTGATTTTTGATGAGAGTTCTATGCTTAACCCCGCTGTGAAGTCTACTGGTGCAGAAATTGTAGTAGTGTTGATAAACAGGTGGAGCTGCAAGTCACTCTCGATGAAAGCAAATCACAACTCCAAGGTGGAGAAGATCAACATACTATTGCTGAAAGTACAAGTTTAGATGTTCATCTAGAAGCTCACCAGACAAGCATAGCTGTTGATAGAGCTAGAAGAACAGGCGTGAAGCTTCCTGTGCGATACGGTTTTGAGGATATGGTGATTTATGCATTACAAGTCGTTGACGAGGTGGAAGAGGAAGAACCATCTGTAGGTGAACCGTTCACATACAGAGAGGTTGTTTCAGGTAGTCATTTGGCTCAATGGCTCACTAAAATGAGAGAAGAGATGGAATCACTTGACAAGAACCTGACATGGGAGCTGGTCTAACGGCGTAAGAGGGAGGAAGATTGTTACTTGCAAATGAATATTCAAGAAGAAGGAAGAAACCACATCTGGTGAGGGTGTGAGATACAAGGCTCGACTAGTTGCAAGAGGGCTCACACAAAAGGAGGGGGTTGACTATAATGACATATTCTCACCAGTGGTTAGACACACTTCCATTAGAGTGTTACTAGAAATGGTTGCACAACAGGATTTAGAACTTGAGCAACTGGATGTAAAGACAGCTTTTCTACATGGAATGCTCGAAAACGATATTTACATGACTCAACCAGAGGGGTTCTAGGTTCCAGGGAAGGAAGATTATGTTTGCAAGTTGAAGAGGGCCTTATATGGGCTAAAGTAGTCTCCAAGGAAGTGGTATAAGAGGTTTGACAATTACATGATCCTGTTGGGATACAACGGGAGTTCACATGATTGTTGTGTGTATCACGACAAAGCTGATGATGTTTCCATGATCTATCTTGTTTTGTATGTGGATGATATGCAAAGTCCAAGTCTGATATTCAGAAGCTGATCTGCTCAGTGCTGAGTTCGATATGAAGGATTTAGGTGCTGCCAAGAAAATTCTGGGCATGGATATATATAGGCAATGTTCTAAAATTTGGTAGGCGGCTGCTAGGCGCCAGGCCAGTGCCTAGCGCATAGGGCACCTAGGCGGGGCTTAGAATTTGAGAATAAATACCCTAATTTATAACATTACATCCAACCATTTAATAGTTCAACATAATACCTGCTACACAATAAAATCTATGACAATTCAAAAGTAATGATCACAAGTTAAAATTCACAAGTTTAAAATTATTGTTCAATTCAAAGTTCAAAACAACATAGATCCATAAATTCATTAGTCAAATAACAATACATAGCATACATTACAAAATCAAAATAATCAAAAAATAGGCCCAAAAACGACGTTGTTTTAGGCCAGAAAAATTAAAAATAAAAATAAAAAACTGGCATGGCGCCGACTTGGGCGCCGAGGGCGCCTAGGCAGCGCCTAGGGCGCCCGACGATTTATTTGGTCGATTTTCAAAAATCGTAGGTGGATTGGTGGCGCCTAGCGCCTAGTCGGCGCCTAGGGCAATTTTTAGAACAGAGTATGTAGGGAAAGAGAAAATAAGAAGCTCTTCGTGTTACAGAAGAGTTACATTAAGAAGATCTTGTCTAGATTTGGCATGTCTACCGCCAAGCCTATTGATACCCCAAGTGCTACAAATATTAATTTATCTGCTGATTATACACCGAAGTCTGAAGCTGAGCAGGTGTACATGTCTCGAGTCCCATAGTCTAATTCAGTAGGGAGTTTGATGTATGCTATGATCTGCACTAGACCAGATCTTGCACATGTTGTGAGTGTTGTCAGCAGGTTCATGGGACGACCTGGAAAGGAGCATTGGCAAGCTGTGAAGAGGATTTTTTTTGTTATCTTAGAGGTACGTCTGATGTTGGTCTCTTGTATGGAGGTGATGCTCACGGTTCTGTGACTGGTTACTCTGACTCTGACTATGCTGGAGATGTTGATAAGAGAAGATCTATGACTGGTTATGTCTTCGCTCTTGGTGGTTCTATTGTTAGTTGGAAGGCAACTCTACAGTTACTCCGTCTACAACTGAAGCAAAATATATGGCACTGACAGAAGCTACTAAAGTGGGAATTTGGTTGAAAGGGCTTGTAGGTGATCTTGGTCTACATCATGATCAAGTTATTGTGTTTTGTGACAGTCTGAGTGCAATCTGTTTGACCAAAGATCAGGTCCATCATGAGAGGACCAAACATATTGATGTGAGGTATCATTTTCTGAGGAATGAGCAGAGAATCAAGGTGATGAAAGTAGGTACTGCTAATTATCCTGCTGACATGTTCACCAAGCTGGTCCCACATAGAAAGTTTTGACATTGTCTGGACTTGTTAAACGTCAAAAGCTGTTAGTTGCCCAAGGAGGGCAAATCTGAGGCAGAAAGAAGGAGTTTGTTCATCTGGCATTGTAATGATGCATCTGCAAGGAAGATTCAAGTTAAGGTGGAGATTTGTTGATTTGTCTTGAATCTCTCGCTTCGCAATGTTTGCACGAGGGTCTCACTGCTATTTTGGAGATTCAAGTCAAGGTGGAATTTTGGGCCTTAAACCCAATTTTGATATATTCTCTCAATACTATATTTATTGTGTTTGAGATCGAAAATCTGTAACCCTAATCAGTTAATAAAATTCGTTCCTCTCTGCCCGTGGATGTAGCCAATTTGGTGAACCACGTAAATCTGTGTCTTCTTTACGTTTTTTGTTTATTGCTTTATAATCCTATTCATTCGTAACTATGAATCTGGAGGAGCTCCTCTATCCCCGACCACTATCGATTCCATCCACCGTCTTCCTC
The DNA here is from genome assembly GCA_014905375.1 of Phtheirospermum japonicum. Classification (NCBI taxonomy): domain Eukaryota; kingdom Viridiplantae; phylum Streptophyta; class Magnoliopsida; order Lamiales; family Orobanchaceae; genus Phtheirospermum; species Phtheirospermum japonicum. The sequence goes on along the minus strand of BMAC01000060.1, from coordinate 834,040 downwards.
ATGTGAGAGCCGCTATTTTTGTCACTAGATCTGGCCACAAACAATTCATGACAACAATCCATCAATTGTAATAATTATGAAATGAGTTTGTGTTTTTTACCTTAGATCAACGATGAACAATGTATTAAATTGAAAATCCGACTTAAAATTTGTAATGAGGGTGAAAAGATTCTTAAAATGACCTAATACTTATCGATTTATGATGTCGGCGTAGTATGCGGCTGCGGCAATAGTGGCCACCGAGAGAAATAAGTATGTGGTGCTTGTGTACAAGAGAAAGAATTGGAGATAAATCTGATGTTTCTCGAATGGGCGTTAAAAAAGTATGATAAAGTCCAAGAGAGTTAATTTCGTCAATTGAACCAAAAGAAGGGTATTTCTTGAAGTTTTCCAAAAATATAAATGATTAAACATAAAATAAAATCGAAATCCCTAACATGGAAGGCAGGGCAATTTATTAGGTGGACCTGGGTGCACCTTGCTAGGTGCACCCTGTTTAGGTGATAATATATGATAGTTATACGTGATGATATATGACAGTTATATGTGATGATATATGGTAGTTATATATGATGTGTGTCAAAAATTATGAGTTTAAGGTTTAATTTTCCATTTTATGGTTTAGTTTTACATTTTAAGGATTAGTTTTCAATTTTTAGGGTTTAATATTTCATTTTAAGGTTTTATTTTTTATTTTTTTATTTAAATTTCCATTTTAGGGTCTCGGGAAAAATCTATCATTCTGCTAGTTATATGTGATGGTACGTGTTAGTTATATGTGATGATATGTGTCAGTTATATATGATGATATATGATAGAAATTTAGAGTTTAATATTCAATTTCAGAGTTTAGTTTTTTATTTTAGGATTAATTTTTTATTTTTAGAGTTTAATTTTTGTTTTTGGTTTATTTTTTTTTAATTTTAGGATTTTAAATCTTAAATTTAGAATTTCAATTACTTGTGATGATATGTATCAGTTATATGTGATGATATGTACTAGTTATATGTGATGATATATGTCAGTTGTATGCGATGATAAGTTAAATTATAGGGTGCACCTTACAAAGTGCATCTGGATCCATGGTATACTCTCTCGGAAGGCAGATGGACCAAATTGTTAGACCGCATGGGCTTTACCAATTTCTCAATAACAAATATAAGATAAACTAGTTTGAAAACATGCATTTACGTAGACATTGATAAGAGAAACATTAAAGCTCAATATTTGTTAAAAAAAATGTTAATTTAAGAAAATAAATAAATACAAAGTTAAAAAAAATTGATCACTTTAGGTTTGGAAAAATTACCTTATAGACTACATATTAAAACAAGGATGTTGAGATATAATATATCAATTTCAAAAACTGAATTATTCATACAAAGAAGAAGAATTATTCACTTTAAATTTGAAAAAGCTTATTGCAGCCCACATTAACTATTTTATTTTTATTTACGTTGAAGCAAATAATCTCAAAAATTATTTTCGCCTCTTAATTCTTAATAATGCGATATAAAGATAATATGTATATTGCAAGAGAATTATAATAATACACTTTTGAAAATTTGGTTAATTATAATAATAAAAAATTGATAAACACGTGTATTTCAAATAAATTTGAATATCTTATTTTCTATTGTTTCATGATAGGCTCCACGATCTCCATGCAATCAAGTTCGGAGGCTAACGATCCCCATAAAGAGTATTGTTCCATCTAAATAAATCAAGGACATAATGATCTCCAGTTATACAAAATTAATATTTAAAATACTTTTAATAAATATTTTTTAAAGATAATTACAAAAACTACCTTTGGGGTTTGACTAAATGATTAAAAGAAATTATATCTGAGCGTGTATTTGTAAAACAAAAAAGGATCAAAGGGTATTTTGAAATTAGATTAAACATCTGAGCAATTATTGTAATTACCTAAAAAGATTCAATACCTTCTAAAATGACAAAAAAATCTTTCTAGGTGTGCAATTGTTAAACAAAAAAAATGATAGAGGGGCATTTCGTAATTAGTTAGACATCTGTGCAATTATTGCATTACAATTAACCGAAAAAGTTCAATACCTTATTAAATACCCATGTTCAAACTATAAAAAGAAAGTCTAATTGAGGGTGCAATTTGTAGAACTAAATTAGATAAAGGGGTATTTTGTAATTAAGTTAAACATCTAGGTAATTAATATAATTAGCAAAAAAAGATTCAATACCATACAAAATATCCATCTTCGGTCATTTAAAACAAAATTTTTAAAGAATATTATAAGAAATAGTGATTTAAAATAACTACCCTTGAAATCTGTAATTTCTTAACAAACTCCCTATTGAGGATGACATTTTTAAAACATAAACAAATTTCTATGAGATACTTGTTATTGTGTAAGATAAAGGGCCATTTTGTATTAAACACCAGTATAACTGCTGTAATTAACAATAAAACAAAAGGATTTAATATCTTATACAATATGTATGTTCAGAAATATCATGCGATTATTTGTAATTTTGAAAGACACAAGGGCATTTCATAATTATGTTAAAACATCTAGGAAAATTATTGAAATTAACAAAAAAAAAAAAAAAGAATCAATACCATGTAAAACATCCATGTTCAGCAATCTAGTCCCAATTTCTCACACGGAGCAAGCCAATCACTAACAGAAGCCCATCCTAATTTCTCGCGCGGAGAGAAGTCAATCATAGGGCACATTCAACTATCTCAAAATTACTCACAACATACATACAATTTTAAGTACTTGGCAACCTCTCAAGAAGCTCATGTGAGACAAACAAATGGAACTGAATACTAAAGCATGACAAAACACTATTACCTTGTAGAACACACTGAATGATATGCTCATCATCAGTAA
>BMAC01000060.1:785225-815824 GCA_014905375.1 Phtheirospermum japonicum | reverse complement strand
AATTTGAGTCGACCAAATAAGCCGTTTAAGTTCATGGGCCGGTTTGTTTTTAAATTAAAATGTCTTGGTTTTATTTTGGCCCAAACTTCCTCAAGCCCACAATGTTTTTGTTTTATTTTATTCGGCCCAACCTCCTCCTTTAAGCCCATGGGTTTGGGTTTTGTTTAAATAAAAAAAAAAAAAAAAAGGTTTTGTTAATTGGGCTTGTTGAGCCCATTTAGCTTTTAATTAAAAAATTAAAACAAAACAAAGCTTGGCAGAATACGGTTTTTTAAAAAGGGGAACTAAGAGTTTGTGTTTGAAGAACAACAGCAAAAACCTTTTTTCGGAAAAGAAGAAAACCCTAGCAGCCAAAGCCCCAGCCGTCCACCTTGGCCACCGCCGCTTGCCGCCGGCCGCCGTCACACCGAATCGTTCGGTTTTCTCCGTCGTTTCTCAATCTCACGACGAGACTAGTGCCTCGTTGCGAGTACGTCGGGCAATACGGTGTGTGACACCGATAGCCGGAGATGCATCGACGAAGCCGCCTCGCTGCCCTCCTCGACTCGCCGCTGCCGTTCCGATCGCAGCCGCCGGACCACTATCGTCGCGTCACAAACGGTTTGTGCTGCCGACCTGGACCGTAGCCGCTGACTGCTGTGCCGCGCCGAGACGCCCGCCGCTGCCGCTGGAGACGAACCTTTAGCCGTCGCAAAGCCGCCTCCCTCTGCCGAGAGAAAATGGCCGCTCCCGACGGTGTCGTTTCCGTCCAAACTGCCGCGCCGGATGCCGTGACTGCACCGCCGCCGTCATCGCGCTATTGCTGGACCGAAGCGCCTGTTCCGAACAGCCGCCACCTCTTCCGACAGCGCCACCGCTTCCGACAGCGCCACCGCCTACGCGTCGCATCTTCTGCGTCGTACCGATCGCCGAGCTGCTGCCAAGCGGGCTTTGTCGCAGCCCGTTGGACCTGCCGGACATCTCGCCGCCAAGCCGACGTCACATCCGTGCCGAAGCTCCTCTGCCGGGACGTGATGTGCAAGGTATGGCCGATCATTTATATATATATATATGATATATATATARTGTATGTTATATAAACATGCTGCTTAAATATATATATATGCGTGAGGTTTATATATATATATGTAGTTTATATATATGTACTTTGAGTGTGCTGTACTTGAAYCGTGAGTATGCACTGCATATATAAGTGTGATGTGAAAGTTATGCATGTGTGTGAYTTGCATGCTGTTYTAGTATATATGTATAATATAAATGTTGTAATGCAAACATGAGTTTAATGCATGGTAAATATTATATATATTATATATTGTTTGTTGCATGTTAAAGTGAGTTGTTTACATGCTGTAATATATATATATATATATATATATATATTTAGTTAATGTATGCATGGTTGTTATGTATATATTATATAATTAATATATTATATATATATAAATGTTATATATATAAGTTTAATATGTTAATATATATATATATATATAATTGTTATATATAATTATGTTTAATAAAAACGTAACATGCTCGTTCGATTTTGAGAAAATCGAATTGTTTCATTTATTAAAACATTGTTTGAATTAATTGATTATAAAATTGGACCGTCGTCAAATTTGAATACGATTCAAATTACTTTAATTTTAAAAATTTTTGTTTTCCGCTGCGCGACGGTACCACCGATTCCCAACACAAATAAGATAGAAAATAAAAAAATACGATATTGCGACATGAACACGGCACAGTAACACAATTTTCCACCGCTAGATATAAGTCATCTAATAATGAGGCAGAACATGAGGCGGTGATGCAGGGTGTAAAAATGGCAAGCGACTTGGGAGAAAGGAAAGTGAGAGCGTAAACAGATTCTCAACTGGTAGCCCATCAGTTCGACGGGTATTTTGAAGCAAAAGAGGAACGTATGGCTGTGTATCTAAATAATATATGGGAAGAGGTTATGAGTTTTGAAGAATTTAAGTTGGAACATCGACCGCGGGCTGATAATACTCGAGCTGATCAGCTCGCTCGAATTGGAAGTGCGCTGGGAACTTGTGATACCAGAAAAATCACATTGATGGAGTTGAGTCATAGTAGTGTGGATAAAGGAAAAGAATTGATGGAGATAGAAGCAAAAGACGATTGGCATACGCCTATATGGGAGGTCCTCGTTAAGGCAAAAGAGGGCGAGGTACAGTTGTTAACAAAAGAAGCTAGAACAGCGGCTTGGTTTTTTTGTTATAAACGAAGAATTGTAAAAAAGGTCACGCTTTGGAACCTTTTTAAAATGCTTGGCCAAGGAGGAAGGATTGGAGGTATTGATAGAAATACATGAAGGGTACTGTGGTGATCACGTAAAAAGCAGGGTGCTGGTTGGGATAACGCAGCGGGCTGGTTTCTTTTTTACAGGAATGAAATGTATGGCGGGCGACCTGATTAGAACTTGTAAAAGGTGTCAGATGCACGCACTAGTCAGTCATATACCGGCTAAAGACATGATGGTTATGATATCGCCTTGTCCCTTTGCGCAGTGGGGAATCGATGTTGTGGGACCTTTTCCAAAAACACTGGGCAATAAACAATATTTGGTGGTTGCAGTTGATTATTTTACGAAATGGGTGGAAGCAGAGGCAGTGACGGGCATAGGCGAGTAGGACATGATATATTTTATTTTTAACAATATTCTTTGCAGGTTTGGTGTTCCACGGGTGCCAGTTTAAAATAACGGAACCCAATTCAATGGGCATAAAACCCAAGATTGGTGCAAGGAAATAGGGATGAAGCAACGTTTTGCTTTTGTGGCGCATCCCCAGGCTAACAGACAGGTCGATGTTACTAACAACATTATTGTGCAGGGAATTAAGCTGCGGTTGGAAAAAGCAGGGGGACTTTTGGAGGAAGAGCTCGCGTCGGTCTTATGGGCTTATCAAACGACTCCTCAAACCTCTACAGGGGAGTCACTGTTTAGCTTGGTTTATGGAATGGAAGCTACCATCCCAGCTGAAATAGTAGGGGGCTCACAACGTTTGTCAATGTTTAATGTGGAAGACAATGAAAGGCTAGAAAGAGGAGCAATCGCGACGATCGATGAAATACGAGATAAGGCTGCAGCCCGGGTGGAACGATACAAACAGAAAATCTAGGCGGCTTTTAACAAACATTTCAAATATCGATTTTTTAAGGTTGGAGACCTAGTATGGAAGAGAGTTGATGCAATACACAATACCAGGAAGCTGGATCCAAACTGGATCAGGCCGTTCAAAGTAATCAAGGTGTTACGTGGGGGAGCGTACGTACTCGAAAATGCTCAAGGAAAATCTCTACCTAGAAGCTGGAATATTTTTCATCTGAAGAAATATTACACCTAAAAGGCGGGTCTATGAGGTGGGAGTATGTTTTGCAATAGTATTTTTATTATGAACCTATGCTTGCGCAGGTCGTCTGCTGTTTTATGTACCCTTAGGGGCGGATAGTTGTTTTATGTACCCTCAGGGGCGAAGATTTGTTTTATGTGCCCTCAGGGGTGGAGATTTGCTTTATGTACCCTTTGGGGTGGATGGTTGTTTTATTACCCTTTGGGGCAGAAAGTTGTTTTATTATACATTCAGGGGCGACCACCTAATTGTTACCCTCAGAGGTGGATATTTACTATTGTACCCTCCGGGGCGGATATCTATTTACGATAAATAATGTAGACTTTTGGGAACACTTTACAGCTTTTATGGTTTTTATGAATGGTTGAGTAAGGAACATATTCTTTGTGATTTTAAGTATGTTTGATTTAAGTACTTGAGGTCACTTTCGGGAAGGATATGTTTGACTTACATATATTTCCCAAGTATTGAAATTCTGTGTGTCTTATTAGAAGAACATATTTGACTTATATGTTCTTTTACTAGGACTTAATCCTGGTTCTCAGTGTTGTGATTGATCATATTGTGGCTTATATATGATTTGTGGGGTTTTGATATAAACATTTTTGATTTACATGCTATATGCGATCTATATTGAAGTTGTGGTTTTACATATGGAGGTTCTAATCATAGGTTATGGTTATTGGAAATTGTAAAGTTTTTGGGTTTTGGATGTTCATTAGTTTTGAAGTTGACTTATATGGTTAAAACAGAGATTGTTGTTACTTTGAGATGATTTGATATGGTAGGTTAATATATAATAAACATAAAGCTGCGAATTGTTCATACAAGAAATCCAGAGGAAAATAAGTTTACAAAGTCAGGCAGTATTGCGGTCAGGCACAAAATCCTCGAGAGGTGACTCTAGCTTGGCCCCTAGCTTGGCTCACAACATAGCTCGGCCCTGGCAGGATAGCCACCACTTGGCCTGCGGGGACTTCTTCATGTCGCCCTTCCAGAAGGAGAACAGCGGAAGACTATTCACGACGGCTTTGACATCCGGATCGAAAGAGACGTTCATGCCTGCGAGCTAGATTTTGATTTTGTCCACGGCTTGGTGGACCCACTGCTACCTCTGGCCATCTTGCTGAAGTATATGGATGACTTTTTATAGGCTGCCAGTAGCTCTTCTCTATACGCATCCATGAATTTCTTGCCCATGTCACTCCTCAAGAAGGTGTGGCGACCTTCAACTATGCCTTGTTCGCGAGCAACCTGGATGGAACCGTCCCTCTCCTCATGATCTTTTTGCATTTGGATTTCCACCTCTGTCAGGTGATCTCCTAAATGGGCTACTTCGTCTTTCAGCATTTCCAGGCGAGAGACTTCATATTTTAATGTTTCCACCTGATTTCTGGAAACATTCAGCTCTTCTTCGCGAGCAGCCCATTGCTGGCATGTCGTGTCCAACTCCCCTTGAGTAAGAGATAGTTGCTGGGTCAGTTTTTCCGCCTGGATCGTCAGTTCATCACAGGTCTTCAGGAGGTCAGATTCGGTTGACCGGGCCAATAATTAGGTGGATAAGGTGGAGAACAGGGGCTTCAGATGTATTCGAAGATGGTGTGAATATTTGTATATGGTTGATTTTGTATTAAAGAGAATTGCATTCAAGTAAAGTTACCTGGGCCATGGCGCGCTCTTGGAGAAGAGCTCTAACCTTCTCCGCATCATCGCACTGAGCTAGATCTTTTTCCAGATCTGGAGAGATGGATATGGCAGCATCATAAGTCTTGCGAAGTCGTCGACGTTTTGGAGCTGGGGGTGCTTGTTTTGGAGAGATGCGACCTCGACTGGTCCTCTTCCCTTTGGACAGAATGGTTGACAGCGGTAGGTGCTCCTCCGCATCAGCGACCTCCTCAAGGTCATCCCTTACAGTAAGGGCGACCTCCACCTCTTCGTCTACATCGACAATAGGAGGTCGCGGTGCTGATGTGGTTGCTGGGCTCGGGTCAGTCGGCGCAGTGGCTTTCTCCGAGCTCGATGATATATAGCTACCAATAAAATCATCTGTAAATGGAAATGCATGGATAAATCAGATTGTATTATTGATAATGTGGAGTATGGGAAAGCTTATAATACCTACCAAATTTAGATCTAGTTAAAGGATGGTCATTAGGTCGAATGTTGAGACCTACGTATGCGAAAGGCCTCTCTCGCCTGGTAAGTTGCACCACGTTAAAAGGGCGCTTACTTCATTCACCGAGATAATCAGAGTATTTTTTGAAAAGTATGGGAAAGGTTTTGGGGGTAGGAGGATTATTTTGTTTGGGAGTATGGAACCGTAGCTCGGTGTTAAAAGGCTAGGGTTTTGTGTTGTGAATGAGAATGAGGTTCTTTCGCCAATCAGGCACTTTTGATGAAGGATTCACCAAGAAGCGTGGTTTCCCGAGGCAGGCTGAAAAATAGAAGGAATTCTTTTGGTATTTCACTTGAAAACAAAAATGGAAAAAGCCTGGGTTGGGCTGGACATTATAATATGTACACAGGAGCATATATCCAACCATGAACCTCATTGAGTTTAGGGTTAGCTAGAGGAGAGGAATTTTAAAAATGTTTGCAGTTTGGATAAAAAACTGGTGAGCAGGAAATCTAAAACCTGCTCTGAGGAGCTCGTCAAAAAACACGATGTGATTAGAAGGGGGATTGTTGGGGTAAAGTTGAAGGACATTCGGGGTGACTAAAGTAGCTATAGCAGAAAGGTTAAGTTCCTGCTTAAGTTCTTCGAGTTTTTCAGGGCTTGGGAGCAACCAATAATTATCTCCGACTACCCTAATAGCTCGGGGTAGAAGGATTAGGGCGGCAACAGTAAAAGGAGATGCTACTGTTACTGGATTCTCTAGGAAATGCTCGGATTGAGATGTGGAGGGCATATTGTGTACGATTAGAGGGATGCCCTCTGGGATGGTTTCATTTTCAGGTTGGGTTAAAGGGTCTTCGGGTATGTTTTCAGTTAAGGCTTTAGCCTCGGTATAAGCCTTAGTTTGGGCCTCAAGCTCGTGCAAACTGACATCACCTTCTGGTTCATCGTATAGGCGCGACTGTGGTGAAGAGGGTTGTTTTCGTCTTCTTTTTAAAATAAAGGTGTTTTCAATAGGGTCAGAATCGGGGGAAAGGTCTGGGTTTTGAGAATTGGGAGTGGAGGATGCTGGGTTCATCATCAAATTAATTATCATAGAAAAAGAGAGAAAACATAAAACAATAACACAGAAATGCATTTAGCGAATGTAATAAATTGCAGGTCGAAATTAAAGTAATTACTATCGGGATGAAAGATTATGGGGACTTACTCATTATTGCAGTTGATGGCTTTGGAGATGAATCCTGGTATGCTGTGAGATTTTTTGCAGAACTCTGTGGGAGAGTAAGCTTTTTTGCAGAGTAAAAATGGAGTTTTTGCTTGTATTTTTTGGTAAAGTGAGGGTGAATTGAAATGAAAGGGTTTAATATGTTTTGGGGCGGCGTGAAAAGCTAAAGAGACATAAAGAAGCGGAAAGTTGGTAGGGTCTTTGTGAATTATTTTAGGCCTTTCATTTCTGGCCCAATATGTTTAATATATTACGAGAAGATGGGGGAATGACACGTGTCCGACCTGTTATCACGGGGCATTTAATGATCTTTAAAGGGATGTGATGGCTGGGAGTGGTGTGTTTGGACTACTTAAAAAAGGTCATGATTGTATTTTGTTGGATTATTGTACACGCGTAAGACTCTAGGTCGGCAAAGGGTGATTTTTATAGGTCGACAGGTATTTCAGGTCGATAGGCATATATATTGGGGACTTATAAGCGACCTCTTCTCCTGGAAGGTGCATTCTTTCTGGAGGCTGAGCGAGCTGATTTTTGAAGGTCGCAATTACATATAGCGATCTCTCGTTGGATCATAAATGTTATGGCTCGGTATCGAGAGCTGGATTATTGTGAGTTATAGTGTAATGTCTTGTTGAGCTAATAGAGTGATTAAGCGGGGTTTTATGGTAAAGTTTTTGGTTCAGGTATGTGGTTGATGCATTCTTTTTACTTTTTAAATATTCTACCTGATCTCGTGCCTCAATCAATCAGAATATGGGGGACTAGCTGATACGATATTAAATATTCATGCAAGCTATATGCCAGTATTTATGGTAGGCAGCCTCATTTCTTGGAAGGATCATTCTTTCTAAGAGTTGGGTGAGTTGTTTTATAGAGTAGTGACTTGGGGTATGGGAGTGGCTAGCTCTCATATAGGGTAGCGATCTCTTATGGTTTTCACCAACTCAGCGCTGGGTGTTGGGCTTTATAATTATTGGGCTCGAACGGGCCAACATGGATAGTATTGTGGGGTCCCGATGAACTTTATTTAAAGAATCACAGGCCCAAGACTATTCTGGTAATTTAAGCGAGAGATCTATTATTTATGGGGGAAAATAGCAATTTCTGTCCTGTAAGTTTGATCTATTTTAATTTTTAACCTGTAAATATAAGAAGTTCTAAAATTGTCCTATATCATTAAGATCTTCGCATTTTATGTCCTCTAAATATAGGAGGTTCGAGAATTGTCCTGTATCATAAAGAATTTTTGCGTTTTATGTCCTCTGAGACCATAAAATGCGAAGATTTAGAGGACAAAAAATGCGAAGATTTTTAAAATACAGGATAATTTCTGAACTGCCTATAATTAGAGGACATAAAACGCGAAGATTTTAAAAATATAGGACAATTTTCGAACCGCCTATATTTACAGGATAAAAATTAAAATGAGTCAAACTTACAGGACAAAAAATGCGATTTTCCCTATTTATGGGGACTTAACATACAGGAGAAATCCTAATTCTAAGTTGGTTGCGGTATTTATGGAATTATAGTGGGAGAAGGTAACCCTATCTTGGGGAATACATCTCTTGTCTATATAAAGGGGTTCAGGCCTCACTTTTATTTTGAGTTGTTTTATCACGGTTTGAGCTCTTGAAATATCTCTCGCACTTTCTGACTTAAGCATCAGAGGACCTTCGTCGGGGCTGTCCACCGCCTTGGCTGAGGTATTGTTTTGCAGGACCGATCAGGTCGCCAGGAGGCTCTTGGAGATCAATTAGGTCGCTGCGACGCAGTTTAAAGCTATTAAGGTTGCTGATCTCGTTTTTGAGGATAGTATCCCATATTCTTGAGCACCAATTTTTTTGGTCGCATCAAGACCCATATTCGATCCCAACCTAAACAATAAAAATAGTAAATATATCAATGTAATTCCCATTTCGAACATCTTGATAGGTTGCTTATCATTATGTGTGCAAGCGCCCAAATAATCCTAAAAGAAAAAGCCTAACGTGTAAAATAAGATCGTATCTTCTGGAACCACAAAAAAATAGGCTTATCAGACCACGCCCTAAGCAGAATCGAGATGCCCAACACGATAATGACAGAAAGATAGTACCCACTTTAATCACATCCGGTTTAGTTCAGTTTCCGAGGACCATGGATTAGTATGTCAAGGTCAAGTTCCAAGAGCTCAAAAACAAGATGAAAGCCTTCCGCGTCATCATACACATCAAGTACCCTGCTTAGAATGAGTAAATGGAACAATTCCTTTAGTTTGAATATTAGCAACGGAGCCCAACAGAATTACACAAATTTGCAAAAACTCACCCAATGTCACACACACAAAATGCACTCTATCAGCAGCAAAAACAACTAATTCACCATCAATTACTCCCTAGGCTCACTACAGTTACCCCACCCCACTCAGTCAAATTAATCAGCTCAAGTCTCGGGAAGAAGTAAAATAGTAATTAAAAAACTCATAAACATAACTATAGCCCCTTAAAACTTAAAACTTAATATTATGAATCAGACACAAAATCTATAGAAAAAAATCGATCAATTGTCCATGAACCCCAAAATCAATCAAAACTCTAAAATTGAAAAAAATAATTGAACAAAACCTAAAATCCTTAGTTGAAAAGAACATAATCGAGAAGGCTTTAGACACGTAGCCATGATGTAGAAGGAAGATTAAGAGGAGAGCGAGATACTAAGAAACTCATCGACATCCAATGGTGGTGGGCGGTGGTCTCGTGAAAGTCAGATTGGGCAGTAAAAATGGGGAAAAGATAGAGAAAGTGGGTTTGATTTTTTGTAGTTGATGGAGGTGTTAGGGTACGGAGGTGGCGTCGAGTATTCGTGTTGGTGTTACGTAGCGTTTAGCTGCTGATGTTGGTCGGGGATTTTGGATGAGATTTTAGCCGGGGATTTTCAGAGGAAAGGATGAAGGAGACGGGTGAGTTTCAGAGGCGAGAATTTTTAACACGAAAGGAGTGGTTGAGACGCAGTTGATCGACTTCTAGGGTTTGGGGCACTGGGAGAAGAAAAGGAAGAGAAAAAAAATAAAGAATAAAAGTGAGGGATTTATGGTTGATTCTGCCTTTATATGAAACCTATTTATTTAAACAGGTTCGGTTTAGGGCTCCTTCAGATGGTGAGGGGTTGTTTGAACTAGGTTTCGTTGAAATTTTGAATCTTGGTATTCAGAATCTTGAATATTCAAGATTATGTAAATAGTAACAATCTTTGTTTGTTATAGGATTCAAGATCCTTTACTTTTTACTGTAAATGTCAAATCATGTCTGAAAAGCGGATGATAATGTATTTTTATATTGTATTTGATATCAAATCATGTTTGAAAAGTGGATGAAAATGTATTATTATATTATATTTAGTAATATTTAATTTTTTAAATATAATGATGATGTAGTAAAAAAAATGAGTGTGAGATTAAATGTAAGAAATTGCTGATTATAACTTAAAATTTTGATTCATAGAATAAATAAGGATTGAGATTTAAAATTACAATCCTAATATTTGCATTCACGTAGTTATAACCACGTCACTCTAACATTTGAATGTTTGGAAAAAAAAAAAAAAAGGTTTTCATACTTGTACATGTTGATTGGGACAGCCGTGTGCCATAATATACTTCTCTAACCATAAAGACATACAATTCATAGAAATATGTTTTAAACCCACATGACTAATTGATTAAAAATATTTAAAATAGATAAAAAGTTAATCAAACTTATTTTTCATTAAATACTAGTTTGGTAGGAGATTTTTTTGGTTGGATTCGAGTTAATAGGTATTAAAAAAAGTAATTTATTTGTTTATTTTTGGGATCTGAGATATAAACGTGTATTCCGGTTTTTTTCTTTTTTTAATCAAAAGAGCAAGTGGGTCACACAGCTTAAAAATATTTTAATTAACAATGCAAATTAACTTAGGGAACAAACTTCATATATTTAAATCGAAGACTTTAATAGACGAAGAACAAGCACAGCTGTATCTGCAGGAAAATGTTTTATTAGGTGTGTGCACATTTAATTAGGTAACTTTGTTTTATTATTTAAACTTGGTTGATTGTGTGAAAGTGATGCAACTTTATTTTTTTTCCTTATTTTAATTTGTGCTTTTTTTCTAATTATTATATTTCTTAACTAAGAAGAGAAATTGGGAAAAAATTTCATGGGAACCTTTGCTAGTTTCACAATTTGGCATATAAATTATTATTTGTAATAAATCATGATATAAATTATATGTAATTTACAATTTACTCCTTATACCAGAATTTAGAGGTTCCGCAACACGTTACATGGTTATGCAGTGGTATTTTTGAGTTTTCATAAAGGCAAAAAAAATAAAAATTATCCACCAAATTATCATCATTTTCACATATCATAATCTAAACTACGCATGCTTTGCAATTGACCCTCACATACCAGAATTTTAGTGGTATTTGGTTACCTCACCCGATTTCGAAGGTTTTCTTTTTTTCTTTTTCTTTTAAATAAAACGCATAAATATTTAAAAATAAATGTAAATTAGTAATAAATTGTCTCTTTTAATTAAGGAGAAATTATTTAAAATATCTAAAAAACAATTTTTCCTTTGTAATTACTACTAATTTTAAAATAAAATTATATATTGATAAATAAAAATATGTTTCATCTCCATCCTAAATTCCTAAAAAAATATTTCTAAAATCAAAATTTTATCAATAATAATTAGGGGTGTGCATGGTTCCAATGGCTTGGTAATTTGAAAATCTCCGAAACTGTACCGAATTTCAGAGATTTGTAGTGTTAAATCTCCAAAATCATACAAATATTCGGAGAGGTTTGATTCAGAGATTTCTTATTTCGAACCAATTTGGTACGAATATTCAAATGTAATGATTTGGTTAAGTCAGGAGAATTAGAGAACTTATCTTGTTTACATTATTAAACGATTCAATTAAACTAAATGTATTAAAATTAAACCAAAGTCAAATAAAAAATAATGAAATATGAATCAAAATGAAAATGACATATTAAATTATAATATCTTTAAGTATTATATTAATTTAATTAAGTGAATAACAATTTAATTATAAATATGAAAGTAACTTCTTAAATGTGTAATTATTCATTATAGAAATTTAAATATTATAAGTTAAATATCGTAAAAATATTTATTATCAAATACTGTGTAGTTAGTATTCCTTCTTAAAATATGAATTAAAATATATATATATATATATAGGGTTGGGTTCAAATGAGAACCCGTCATTATATGTGAACCTAGGGACTCATCTTGACCATTAGATTGGATAATCTTGATGGTTGAGATCATGACATGTCAGCATGGTAATAATATAAAAAAATACATTAATTAATTAAAAATGGTATTTTGGACATATATCAACGTTTACAAAAAGCACTACATTGCTCTTTGGAAAGCACAATAGATTAAGAAAAAAAATACTACGATCGTATACAAAATGTATCACAAATTTTGTCTATAAACTGCAAATTCAAAATTTTAAAATGAAACTCAAATKTTCAACAAACCATAATTTTTTCAAATTTTATTCGTTTTGAATGAAATATATATCAAATTAATCACATTCTCAAGATCTACAACTTAAGATACATATTGCATGTTTTAAATGTAAAAAAATATATATATATAATTAAATTAAAAAAACTGGACTGATTTTAGCACTACAGTACTGTCTAAAAAGCACAATGAACCTGGACATATAATTGCACTGTGCAATATTAGATCTAAGGTCAGGATTAGTCCCTAGGTTCACATATAATGACGGGGTTCTCATTTGAAGCCAATCCTATATATATATATATATATATACACACCACACATGCTAATAAGACAATAGTAAAAATCAAGGGAATATAAAAATAGCAATGTAAAAATATAAATAGCATTTTGCATTATTTAAATTAGCATCACATATAATGTAATATATCCCACCTAGGGACTTGGTTCTCACAAGATCCTAATCCTATTTATATATATATATATATATATATATATATATATATAGGATTAGGTTCAAATGAGAACCATGTTCCTATATGTGAACCTAAGGTCAATTATTAGCCTTAGATCTAATTAAATGGATGGATCAAATTTTTTGTGTATTTTCTTATTTAACTAAAATCATTAGGATTGTATAAAAGCACTACTGGTGTATATAACTGAAAATATTAATAAAGCACTGTGATTGTATAATAAAAATACTGCTGGTATATAATAAAAGCACTAGTTCGCAGGTTCGCATATAATGACATGGTTCCATGTGTGTGTGTGTGTGTGTGTGTTTGTGTGTGTTTGTGTTTGTATGTATGTATGGGGTGGGTTTACATGGTAACCAATCCCTGTGTGAGAACTAAGAAACCTGCAATATTACATAGGATGTGATGCTATTTATGAATTATGTACATGCTAATTAAAATAATAGTAAAAATCAAGGGAACATACAAATAGCAATGTGAAAATGTAAATAGCATTTTTCATTATTTAAATTAATATCAAATATAATGTAATATAACGGCTCTTAGGTTTACCTAAGGAATTGGTTTTCACATGATCCTCTCTCTCTCTTTCCACCTCCCTCCCTCTCTCTCTCTCTCTCTCTCTCTCTCTATCTATCTATCTATCTATATATATGTGTGTGTGTGTGTGTGTGTGTGTGTGTGTGTGTGTGTGTGTGTGTGTGAAAAAATCTTAAAATTTTGTTCTAATTTTAGTACGGGTATTTATCAATATCTAATAATATATGATAAAAAAATATCTTATCCATCTCGAATTTTAGATACAATGATGAAGATTCAAAATTACAATTCTTCAAAGTTCGTACATTTTTGGATATTTGAAAATCCTCGAACTATTAGAACTATGCACACTCTTAGTTTTAATTTATACATTTTTATTAAAAAATTGATAAAAAATATTCTCAATTTCAATTTAAAAATAAAATAAGATATATCAGTCGGATTATAAGAGAAAGATGAAATATATTTTTCTTTATCAATATTTAACTTTATTTTTAAATTAGTTTAGGCAAGTACTTACAAAGGAAAAACAAAAAAAAAAGGGTATTTTTATTTATTTTCACTTAAAATAAGGGAAACTTTGTTTATTTATTAATTTATATTTTATTTTTAAAAGGTAGGGTGAGGTGTTCAATACCGCTAATATCCTTAGTAAATGGGTGTAAATTGGAAAACACGCAAAGCTTATATGTTGATCTGTGAAAATAATGACAGTTTGCTGGGTCCCTTTATAAAAACCAAAATACCCCTCACGAAACCAATAAAATTCTTGTATAAGAAGTAAATTGTAAATCCCGCTAAATTAATATGACGAGTTTTAAAAATAATATTTTATATGACAAATTATGAAAAATGTGATAGTTAAATAGAAATTTTTATTCCAGAAAAGTGAGTGTCGTATACCAAATTCAAATTTACTAGTCATTTTAGTTATTTCTATTGAAAATAAACTAAATCCTATATACATATAGCAAGACAAAAAAAAAAAAAACTCGGGTAAATAAAGAAAATGAACGTAAAAATGAGCCAAAATATGTATGCAAAACTATAGTCTGAAGAAGAAAAGATTTTTTTATGTTGTATTCTTAAGCCAATATGATAAACTTTCGAGTATATAATTGCATTACTAGATAATCATGCATATGGTTGCAATCGAAACTGAATCGAGTCAAATTTTTAAAAGTTTGAAATTGACTCATTTATTAATCAACGAACCGAATTTGGGCCTTTTTGTAATCAAATATATTCATGGCTTGCTAGTTTTATTGTACATAATCGACCTTAAATGAGTTCAATAAATATTAATTATACATTGAATTATTCTTCAATTTATTACGAATAAAAAAATTAAACCGCGTAATATATATATATATATTAGAATATTTGAACGAGTAAGTTTAGTTAAATATTTCTATATATGTGTTTCACAAGAACACGTATTTAAATTAAAATTAAAATCAAGCTGTTAATTTAATCTATGTGAGCTTAGTAACAAGTCTGCTCACAAACTCACAAACTAGTTTGCTTATGAGCTAACGACGCTAATATTATTAAACTTGAGTTTTGTTCGCATATTTTAGCGAGTTTTTTGAAAACGGTGTCCAACGAGTTTTTTCATGTTGAAAACCAAATAAATCGCAAGGAGCTTATTTCATTTTGAGTCCTTTATTATTAAGACTCACACACAAGAAAAAAGACACTTATTGAATTCATAAAATTTGCAGATGTGCAAATTACATTTTTACTTAGGCCAGTTTTGAATCTTGGAAACCTAAACCCACACCCTCAACCCCTCAATGAAATGAGTGATACATGAAAGCTGTTCAAGAGAGAAGGATAAATCTTGAATTTCTTGGATTACAAAAAGAAGCAAAATTTTGAAACCAAGTGGCCAGACATTAATAAGGATAGAATAGTTTGTGACTTGATGCATTGAAACCGAGATAGAGGGCTTATATTATTTATGGGGTAATAAATATATAATATATATTTTAATTTAAATTGAATAAATAATATACATGCTGGAGAAATAAATAAATAAAAAAAAGTACCGGGACGCTGTTGTTACTAGCGTTTCGAGATGAATTTGCAAAAAAATAAATAAAAAATTTCGAGAAACTAGTGGGAACAGTGTCCCAAAAACATTTTATAATAACCAAAATACACAAAATTAGAACTGTTGCTTAACGCAATTTTTATCGGAGATGATTTAACAAAATACTACCATATGCTTAATTTTACGACATGTTTCTTTTATTTATTGTTTTATTTAAATAGTATATTGTTTAAATAAAAAAAAATGTCTTTACTATTTATCTAATATACTTATCTATTAAAATATAAACTACTAAATGCTTTAAGAATGTATTTTTAAATAAAAATAATAAATAAAAGAAATATGCACGTAAAATTAGGCCTATGGTAGTATTTTTGTTCTATCATCTTCCATAAAATCAAGAGTAGGGGATTCTTTTTTTCAAATTCACCACGGGACACTGTGACAAGACAAATCAAATAAAAAATATTTTAAAATTTAAAATAAATATAATAAATAATAGATATATGCCCATGAAACTACCATCTCCCGTATAAATTGCGTCAAACAGTAGTCCCGTATTCACTTTTTACAAAATAAATAAATAAATAAATTTTAAATTCACTACAAAAATTGTGTCAAGAAATAGTGCCGCATTTGTGTATTTTGGTTTTTACATATTGAATTTTTTCTTTTCAAATTCACCAACGCTGGTGGCATGGGAAATCAAATAAAAAAAGTAGTTATTAAAATCTCAAACAAAATATATTTTAAAATTTTAAATAAAAATAATAAATAAAAGAAACTTGCCTGTAAAAGTAGACGTATTTGGTATTTTATCGTGTCATCTCCCATAAAAATTGCGTGAAGTAGTCCCACATTTTATGTAGTTTGGTATTTTACAAAATGACCCTACGACATTATTGTCACCAGCATCCCGAATTATTTTTTTAATTGACTTGGGGACGCTGGTGGTAACAGCGTTCTGGTCGTTTTTTTAATTTTTCCACATATATATTATTTATTCAACTTATATATATATATATATATATATATATATATATATATATATATATATATATATATATATATATATATATAATTTCCCCTTATTTATGGTCCAGTACACCAGGGTATATGTTAAACTAGGGTTGAGAAAAGATTTGCAAGCAAGTTAATTAAATGGCCCAGTTTTAGGAATATTATCGGCAAATCTTATTAATATTCTTTTTATGGGGCCCATGAATATATCATTGTACATTTAATTATAAACATAAGATCATTTTAACGGATAAGTAGTGTGGTAGGTTAATGGATATAAATGTAGGTGGTGGGGGGCATGGTGCCTACACGTCACCGTAGTCATTTCTCAAAACAAAACATAAGCTAGACAGCCCCGGCAGAGGACCTCCGATGCTAAAGTCAGTACCTGTTTATGATGACAACGAGAGCTTAAAAGTAGGATTAAATCAACTTAAAATAGAAGTGAGTCCCTTGTTCTCTTTATATACACAAAAGATGTATTCCCAATCTAAGATTTTCGTCTCCTACTCACACAATAATTCCCTCGACTTTGAATTAGGATTTCTCCTTTATGTTAAGTTCTCATAATTGTTGAAACTCTCATGTTTTTTCAAGTTACCATAATAACCATGGGCCAATAATCATCTTATACACTCAGCCCGCCGAGGCCCATACCATGCCAACCATACCAGCTCGTCGGGACCCATACCATAACCATAAAGCCCAGCTCTCCCGGCCGACCTAATTTATAAATGTAAACACCATTTTCTTATAAGAGTTCGAAAATCCCATAAAATAGGTCTTCTCACCGACCTAACTCAACGTGCATGCCGACCTGGATATTGATGTCGTATCAGCTAGTGCCTCACATTCTACCAGATTATGGTAGAAAATCAATTAAAATGTAAACACATGCGTCTTGAAATCAGTCCCTACGTGACTTTTGGAAAAAGAGTAAGCCATCAAAACATCCCAAGCGTTAGTCATTAAATGCATACAACCGTTATGTAGGACACCTATCACATGTCGTTTTTCCGTAAAAAAGTAATCTCGAGGGCCCAGAAACAAAAGGCCCATAATTAAACCTAAATACATACAGTCACCATCCCCAACTCTTTAACTTTTTCACCTTCCCTTCTTTGTAAAACAATTTTACTTTCTGCCATTGACAAATACCAAAACCCTCAAGCAAACAAATCATCATCTAACTACTTGACCAGTAAACCAGCTCGACGATCCCTCAAACTTATGATACCATGGGTAAGTCCCCCTAATTCTTATTAATTTAATTAAATTTCCTCATTTACGATTTACTCTACTATGTTCTAAATGTAATTCCTTCGGCCCCAATTCTCCCATAGATCTCGCCGCCACTCTAAATACCTTATATGACTGCGAATTTGTCGAAGCCCCCCTCAACAGAAAGAATAGTATAAAGAACCCTAATCGACCTAAGACCGGTCTCATAAATGAGCCAGGGGGAGATTCGACCTGGGCTAAATTAGAAATGCATACCCGGTTATTAACCAGAGAGATCCCCGAAGCCATCCTCTTACCTCAATCACAAACTTTCCCTTCTCCTTCGAACCTACGCTACTACCATCCTAACCCTGTAACCGTAGTTCTCTCTTCCTTCCACACCGACCTACCTCCTCTACCACAAACTACTGGGGCCACCATAGAAAACCATTGGGTCCTTCCTGACCTTGCACTTCTCCCTATTTCTATAAAAACCTCCATCTTCCCAACATAATGATCCCAGCCCTTCTCGGGGCTGGCAAAAATGACGTCAATAACCCCCTAGCTGGACAAATCACCATTTTTGAGGATCACATCGCAGCAAGAATTAGATTCCGTTTGCACCCTTTCATGGTCATCCTAGCTATGAAATATAGAGTCTCCCTCCTTTAAATTACCCCAAATGCTATCTGCTTTATTATCAACTACCTAATCTGATATCAGTTCTATAAGGTACATCAAGACGTAGATTATTCCTTTCTAATATCAATTAAAAATCCAAAAAATGATCATTTTACCTCTCCTCCCGTAAAGGAGACCATTCCCTTGTCAAACCTTCTTACAAGTCTCGCGAATGGCGAGCAAGATTTTCCTACGACCCACAAAAAATACAAGGACCTAGTCACAAAGTGCAATAAACATCCCTGTAAAGTGGTGAGACTTACCAAGTCTGATGACGAAAGAATATATCAAAACCATTCCATAACTAACAAAAAGAGTTTCTTTTCATATAAATAAGATTAGTCGGTAGTTGACATTCCTAATAAATTTAATTTAATTATTAGTACCAATGCCGAAATTCAAAGGCTTCTAACCTATTCGTATAATTTACACGTGGAGTGTTTCTTTATTATGCCCGAAATTACATGATATGGAACAAGGAATTTTAATTTGTAAAAGGTCAAATTAATGCCAATTAGATATATCATGTAATGACTTGGTTATTTACACACCGACCTCTTGACCCAATGTCAGAGTCAGAGTTCAGTACGTCAATGTCCTTTAAGTCTTCAATTCTTATTGGTTCATATTATAATGATACTAGCCGTCTCTTTTATTTTGAAGAGAAAATCGTGTTCGACTGCTCTTCCAGCTCAGAAGATACTAAAATTGTCCTCCAACCACAATCAGCCCATGCCGAAACATCAGCAGCCCGAGCCATATATCCAGAGGTTGAAATGGAGGTCACCCCTGTTTCAGTCAACCAAGAAGTTGAGATTATTGACACAATGGATGATCAATTGCCTAGAAAAACAACTGGTAGGGTCAAGAAAAAGAAGACAATTCATGGTTGATCTCGAGCTTAGTAATATTTTATCGCTTCTGATCATGAGGTCACTATTTTCAATCCCCAACCTACATCTCCTCCACCTGTTAAGCACCGACGTGCCCAAGGAGCATCCAGCTTGGCCTTTCCTTCCTTATCGGGAAGCCTTCTGAACTGCGAGGACATGGATCAATTCTAACCATTTCTGTAAGGCCGGAAACTGACGCCTGATAAGGATTTCTGACAACTTTCAGTATCCTAGATCATGTGGTCTTGATGTCTCAACACTTCATGCAGGTAACTATCTTCCTTAGTATACTGTTGCTAACTCATATGTTTCTTCTTTTCTTACTTTTAGCTATGTTTATCTAGATGCAGTTGGAACCCATCTCTATCGAACCACTTTCTAGCAGCTAATAATGAAGAGATGTCATTGGAAAATTGAAGAAGATTGCTAGAGAGCTAGCACAGCGGGCCAGTAAGAAAACTAAGCAGCTCTCCCTGACTCAAGGTGAACGTGTCAGACCCAGCAATAGATAGCAGCTAGGGAAGAAGAAATAGATGTCATGCATTTCCATTGGGAGACATCAAATTCAAGATCATTCTATTACACCAGAGCTTCACAACTCCAAGGAGAGTCACCAGACCGAGCTGGAGACCTTTAAGTCGAGTTATAAAAGAAGGGAATTGGAAGCTCGTGTCCATGGATAAAAGGATAGTCGAGCTCGCAAAATTAGCGAAGGTCGTTGCACCATCCGGGAGAGAGTAATAGGTCGGAGATTTCTTGAAGTGTACAGAATCAACTTAACATCGACCTATCTCCACACCACCAACTTCCTTCAGAAGGTGAGAGAAGGTGTTAAGTTGTACTTCCGTACTTCCAACGAGGGAGCTAATCGACAGATCCAAGTGGCAGGTTTAAAATTTTAGGTGGACCTGAAAGAAGCTTAGAAGGACCCCCCCCCCCCCCCCCCCCTGAATTTGAAAGGTCGACATTAAACAAGATAAAAAAGCGACCTGGTGGGACAAATGCGTAGCTCAAGCGATTTTCTCACCTTAACTAAGCTCCGAGGTAGATGTTTCCTTAGATGAGTTTGTTTGTCAAGTTCCCCCAGCTGCCCCCTGATTGTAACTCATGAATTATTTATTCTTCATCCTGTATTACATATTGGATTCTATTATTTTCTAGCTCAGTCATGTTTCCTCGACTTGCAACCATAGTTTTGATTATTTCATGAATATAATTAAATCATAACACAAGTATAAAAACCTTGGACCATCAAAACTCTTTATAAGTATAAAAACATGCGACCATCAAACCCTTCATAAAATTATAAATTTAAACAATAAAGTTATTATTCTAACTTAAAATAACTCTATCAAGAATTATGCCAAAAACCAAAAACCATCTCGCGTTGAATTATCATCATAAAAAATTCTAAACCTAAAAACCATAAAATCATAACCCATAAACTATACCTTAACTTAAGCAAGCATCAACCCATAACCATTAACCATAAATCATTGCCGATATAAAGAAGCACCGACCCATAACCATAAAACCACGAACCATCGCCGATATAAACAAGCATCAGCCCATAACCATAAAACCATAAACCATAGATGACCTAAACAAGTGTCAGCCCATAACTATAAAGCCATAATGCATAAACCATCGCTGACCTAAAAAAGTGTCAGCACATAAACATAAAATCATAAACCATAAACCATCATCGACTTAAACAAGCATCAGCCCTTAACCATTAAACCATAAACTATCGCCAACCTAATCAAGCGTGAACCCATAACTGTAAAACCATAAACCATCACCGACCTAAACAAGCGTCAATCCATAGTTCCATAATCATAACTTCCATTCCATTAATCCCCTTCCGACCTAAATAAGCGTCAGACAAAGTAATATATAACCATAATTGTTACCATATCTCATACCTCTTTTTAAGCTAGGCATAGTACTTCTTCAGATGACAGATGTTCCAGATTCTCGGCACCGCCTCACGTTTATTATCTTCCAATACGTACGCTCCTCCTTTCAATACTTTAGTCACCTTGAATTGTCCTACCCAATATGGATCAATATCCCCCATATTATATATCAAATCGGCTTTAATCCATACCAAATCACCGACCTAAAACCTTTTTCTCTTTACCTTTTGATTATATGATGCCTGGATTCTTTGCTTATACATTTCCACCTTAATTGCCACTTCTTGTCTCATCGATTGCCTCCAAATCTCCCCTGGCCAATCTTTCGTTTTCCGTGGGGTTGAAAGTTGTCAATCGGTACGATCCTTCTGCTATCTCTACTAAAATGATAGCTTCCATACTGTAGATTAGACTAAGGGTCACTCCCATGTAATAGTTCGCGGGGTCGTCCGATAAGACCATGAACAGATCGAGGTTACTAATAGAATTATAGTGCAGGGGAGAAAGTTAAGGCTGGAGAAAATAGGTGGATTATGGCTCGAAGAATTCTCATCTGTTCTACTAAAATGATAGCTTCCATACTGTAGATTAGACTAAGGGTCACTCCCATGTAATAGTTCGCGGGGTCGTCCGATAAGACCATGAACAGATGAGAATTCTTCGAGCCATAATCCACCTATTTTCTCCAGCCTTAACTTTCTCCCCTGCACTATAATTCTATTAGTAACCTCGATCTGTTCATGGTCTTATCGGACGACCCCGCGAACTATTACATGGGAGTGACCCTTAGTCTAATCTACAGTATGGAAGCTATCATTTTAGTAGAACAGATGAGAATTCTTCGAGCCATAATCCACCTATTTTCTCCAGCCTTAACTTTCTCCCCTGCACTATAATTCTATTAGTAACCTCGATCTGTCCATTAGGGATGTGCCACTAAAGCCAATCTTTACTTCATTCCCATTGTCTTGCACCATTCTTGCATCATGTTTTCATTGAATTGCGTACCATTGTATAAGATCAGCATTCGAGGCACCCGGTACCTGAAAAAATGTTGTCAAAGATAAAATCCATCATCGTCTACTTGGCTTTTTGGTCACAGTCGCGGCCTCCATCCACATCGTAAAATAATACACCGCGACCAACAGGTATGGGTGTGCAAAAATAGCCCTGATTAGACTAAACCGGTGATAATCCGATCTGGTCTATGGTCCAAAAAAACTGGGACTTTCTAAGTTCTGGTCTGGTCCGGTTCAAACCCATAACTTTTCAGTCATGATCGCAATTGGACCCGTTTTTTTTTTTAATTTATTCATTTATTACATTTAAAGAATAAATATTGTAGGTTATTTATATTGTCCATATAAACTAAGATCATGAGTTGTTTATTATTTTATACTATAGTGTGATTTATTATTTAATTGAAATATCTTTCCTATTATTATATAAATTTGTGGTACAATTAAATATTTAGTGTGTGTAATGTTATATACTATTATTTATTATTATATTATAACATTAATAGTAATACAAAAAAATATTTTTATACCATTTACTATTAGATCATATTTAATTTGAAACCTCCCATGATTTTTATAATCAAATTACATAAAACTAGTTTGTTAAAAAAATTAAAAAAATTGGTCCAAACCAGTTTTGACCGGACAGGACCGCAATTAGACCAGAATTTACGGTCTTGGTCTGTTCCTATCTTCGGTCCAAGGCTTTTCTTAATTTTGGTCCACGTGTCCGGACCAGGATTTTAAATTCTGGTTTGGTTCGGTCCGATCTGGACCAAATGCACATCCCTGTCACCGGGTACTTCTTGCAAGGTGTCCTTGGCAGTGGTCTTACGATACCCATCCCCCATTTCGTGAATGGGGCGGGTGAGCTCATTACCATCATATCCTGCTATTAAATAGATTATTGGTGCATGCATCTGATATTCTTGTAGGTCATCACGAGCTCGCCTGCCATCACCTTCATTCCTGGCATTCTAGATTAGTGACTTGCTCTTTGCATGATCTCCACAGTATCAGTCATGTATATCTCGTAACACTCCTAACCCTTCTTTTGACGTAAAACATTTCAGATAAGGCCCAAAGCGTGACCTCTTGTATAAGTTTCTATCCATCAAGCAGAATCGAGCTGCTACCCTAGCCTCCTTGGTGGATAAATGTATCTCGTCCTTCTCCTCTATTTCCATCACCTTATTTCCGTGCTCTAAACTACTAGTAGGCAGTCCCATTAAAGTAACAGTCCTCATCCTGCAGTCCTCCAAGGCCCCTGCCATCTTGGAGAGATGATCTGCCCTTGTGTTTTCAGCTCACGATAGGTATTCTAATTTGAACTCCTTGAATTGAGTTACCCTTTACTTAATTTTCCTTAAATACTCTTGCATGTGTTATTCCCTTGCCTCAAAAGAAACTCCATACAAGCGAGCTACTAGCTGGGAGTTTGTATATGCCTTTAATCATTCACTCTTAGGTTGTCTTCCATTTTAACCCCCTGTAGTAACACTTCATACTCGGCTTCATTGTTTGAGGCTTTAAACTCAAATTTTACCGCAACATCTCATTTTTCCACTTTTGGGCTAGTTAAAATAATTCCTAGCCCTGCACCATTTACCATGGTCGATCCATCTACGTGCAATAACCATGCCTTGTGCTTAACGCCCTTCTTCTCAGAGCGCGACATCTCTTGCAGAAAATTTGCTAGTACATGTGCCTTAATTGTTGTCCTCGACTCATACACCACGTCATATTTGTTGACTCTATCACCTACTTTGCCAATCTCTTGGATACTATTAGTTTGCATATACTTGTTTAAGTGTTAGATTGGCCCTCACCTTAATCTGATGACTCAGAAAGTAAGGTCGTAGTTTCCTCATTGTATAGATCAATGGAAACACTCCCTTATCCAACTCCAAATATTTCTGCTCGACACCTTTCAACATATGACTTATGTAATAAATGGGCCTATGACTCTCGGCCTCTACTCAAATAGATATTGAACTCACTACGACCTCCTTCACAGATATGTATATAATCAAATCCTCTCCTGGCATTGGTATTGTTAATAGTGGGATCTCGGCCAAGTACTTCATTAATTTTTCAAAGTCATCGATTGCTTCCTCTGTCTATTCAAACCATCATCCTTTCCTCATAGTCTTGAAAAAAGAAAAACCCTTATAAGTAGACCTAGAGATGAGTCAGCTAAGATCTTCTATGCGACCTGTTAACACCTGCACCTCTCTCATAGTTTGAGGGTAAGGAATCTCCATCACAACCCGCAACTTCTCTGAATTCAACTCAATGCATCTTTCCATCACCATGTATCCTAAAAACTTCTCTGATCGAACCCAAAAAGAACACTTTCTGGGATTCAGCTTCATCCTATACTACCTAAATATTGTATAAGCCTTCTTCAAGTCCTCCTTGTTAGACTCCACCCTCTTACTCTTCACCAACATGTCATTCACGTAGACCTCCATGATTGATCCCAAAAAATCCTTACACATCTTGTCCATAAACCTTTGGTGGGTTGCCCTTGGAATTTTTAACCCAAACGACATGGAAACAAAATAATACATATTGTTGAGGTGACAAATCTCACCTTAGGCTGATCTTTCTTTGCCAATGGGATCTGATGGTATCCCTATGATGTATCCATCATGCTGAACATCTCGCACCCTGAAGTTGAATCCATCAGCTGGTCAATATGTGGTAATAGATAGTGTTATTTTAGACATGCCTTGTTCAGCTCGTTGAAATCAACACACATCCTCCACTTATCTATTGGTTTTGGCACCATAATCACGTTAGAAAAATACTTTGTGAATTAGATCTATCGGATATGACCTGCTTTTAGCATCTTCTATACCTCCTTGTTTATTACCTTGTCCAATTCTTCTCTAAAATGTCTTCTTTTGTGCCGCACTGGTCTGGCCTGTGGATATACATTTAAGTGATGCTGTGTGACCTCAGGAGCTACCCCCGACAACTCCCTGTCCCCAAAAGAAAATATATCCCAAAATTCCTTCAGCAGAGTGACGAGCTCCATCTTTATGCCTTCCGACAACTGGCTAACTATCCTTGTTGTATACCCCTACCTACTCTAACTCGATCTCCATAAGTTCTTCATGAGGTCGGACAAAACCCTCTTCCTCCTTAAACTTCTTACACTTAGTATCCCCTCTTAGATTTCACTCCTCCACTCTCTCTTCCATTCACTCATCCTTTTTCTTAAAGTTATTTGATAACAAGATTGTGCTACCTATTGGTCTAATATAATCTCACCAACCTTATCCCCTGATGGATAATTAACTCAAGTGGTATGTAGATGTAACTGTTTAAAACTCATTGAGTGCAGGTCAACCCAGTATGATTTTATAAGCTGAGTTGGCCTTGATTATTTGGAGCTTTATCTTCTTCCCCACTCATAGCTTGTCGCTTCCCCAGAAAATTTGTAAAAAAAAAAAAACTTCTCATTCTGTGATGACTTTGCTCCATTCAAAGCATATACTGGTGTCTACACCAACTTTATTTTTATTTTCAGATTCATTTGTTCTAAAAATTCCTGATATATGATGTTGTCCAAGCTCCCATTGTCCACCGACACCCTTCCTACATCATATCCAGTCACCTCTACTTGGATTACCAATGCATCGTTATGTTCTATCTGCAGCTGATCCGAACTTTTATGTTTCAAAATTAAAATCCAAGTTAAACCATGCGCGTCTACGTTTGAAAACAAGTTAGTTCACCCAAAAGATAACGGGGTCACTCGTAGATTGGCAAGTTAAACCAGGTCGGTTCTCTTGAGGAGTGGAAATACGGAGTCAACGATGTTTATTATGAATAAAAAAACACAAGTTCTAATTCTAAACACGCGATCAAAGGGGGTTTTTGTTCTGAAAACTTCGAAAGAACTAAATTTAAGAAAACTCGATGAACCTATTCGAGGGCGTCAACCTATTCGCAAGAGAAGTTTTATCAATTCTCGAACTCAACAATAACTATTATTACTCGATCTAAGGACTAATCCACCAAATATCATTCACACATTTCATCAAACAATAGATATTGTTATGAATGAATATGATTATAAAGCAATAAACATAAAACGTAAAGAAGATACAGATTTACGTGGTTTACCAAATTGGCTACATCCACGGGCAGAGAGAAGAACGGATTTTATTACTTATTAGGGTTACAGATTTCTGATCTCAAAGACCATATTTATAGTATTGAGAGAATACACCAAATTGGGCTTAAGGCCCAAAACTGCATACTGTTTGGGCCGGGGGCGACTCCTCCCCCCCGGACCCCCAAGAAAGGGGGACTTCACCCCCCCTTAACCCCCCCAACTCACCGAAGCGAGGGATTCAAGACATATCAACAGATATGCATTCTTAAAACATTATCCAAAAGCAATTCTAATTAAAAATAACACACTTATCAAAATCGGAATAGTACTAATCCACTAATTATCATAAAACAATCCATCACCAAACCGTTCATAAAAACATAACCATAAATGATTCACAAGAAATATCCAAACATGATATCAAAAGATTACTATCTAACATGAATCACCAAACTAATTAACGAGATAAAAGTTTAGAGTTTACTAAATCATGAGAAAACTCAATCACGTTACTACGATGAATCCTTGCTAAATCCAGCTATTCTGGGAAATGAAATGAATCTCACTGAATTCGGGAAGCTTGTCACAAACCTCCATCTCAAGCGGTTATCACGAACCAGTCAAACTTCTAAATGAATTTGCCGTAAGGGCTATAAGTCAAAGGTTGAGAAAGTTATCAATTCTCTCTTCCAATATATATGATCCAGTCTAGGGATGAAAGGATAAACTCACTGAATTCTGGAAGCTTGTCACGAACTTTTGACTCCAGCGGCTAACACGATCTAATCGATCTTCTACAGGTCTTTGCCATAAGGGCTCTAAGTCAAAGGTAAGAGAAAGTTGTAAATTATCTCTTCCAATGGTTTAGGATCCAGTCTAAGGATGAAAGGATGGGTCTTCTCTGAGAATTCCTGAGTTTTAAAGGCTCAATAGACGTTTTGTAACTGAAGAATCCTGAAAATTTGCATTTATAACGTATAAGTCCGATCGGATGATTCATGAGTCCGATCGAAAGAAAGTTTTTGTCCTTTTGTCCAGTTGGGCATAGAGCTTATTCAATCGGTTTGTGCTTTGAAGGTCAATCTGTTCGGTTAGTGGACTCATCCGATCGGACATGTGTTCTTTTGGCTATTTTGAGCACTGAATCCTTTGTCTCCATCTCCCGGTTTTGTCAAGTGACTAAGCTGTAAGAGAAAAATAAGAAAAATGGTCCAAAATGACCAATTATTGAATAAAAAGTCGAAAAGCTAAGCAAAAGGCCAAATAACGCAAAATAGCTTATTCTTGACCTAAGAAGACGGTAAAAAGACTCAAACATGACTCAAAATATGTACAAAAGTGTAACAAAAACATACGAATCAGCAACCCTTGCCTTTCTCTTGGACTAAAATAAATGACCAGCCCAACCAGTGGGGGTCGCCTATTAATGGAAGCGGCCTCAAAAGGTTCAGGATGAGCTTCCATCACATGTTGCTTTTTGGAATTATTTGAGTCCCCATTTGTTGGTCTACCTGAAATCATGTTTATTCTTCTCCTGTTATTTCTAGCCACTCCCCCTTATTATGTCCACCTCTGTTCATCCTGTCTTCATTGTCCTTTTGCTTGTGCCTATGGGGGAAATCCTGGTGGAGGTCTAGCTAGAGCTTTTCTCTAGTCTCGTGGTGCTCCGTCCCTATAAACAACCTCATTCAAATGTCGCGCCTTGATCAACCTCTCTATATCTTCCTTCAGATGTCAGCATCTTTCCGTAGAGTGCCCATAAATGTTATGGAACCTACAAAAGAACTGAGATTTTGGGTTGGTTGGTATCTTTGTGTAATCCTCTGGTCACCTAATGGCATTAGTCACCTGTCTCTCCATGATTGTGAATATCCTAGCTCACGACATTATTAATGGTGTGAAGTTCGACTCTTTTCTCCAATTTCTCCAATTGCTCCTTGCTCCCACTTCCCCTTCCATACATGGCGCCATGATTGCCCTCCATAATCGCCGTACTTTTCTCCTAGGTTCTAGCCTCTTTGTTTGCAGTCTCTCCAAACCTCTAGCCTCTCTCCCAAAATTTATCTTATCTTCCTCTTCTACCTCTTCTATGTGGATATATTTCATACATCGATCTAGGACCTCCTCAAAAGTTCTAGCGGGTCTCTTGGACAATGAGGTCCTTAATTTCCCTATCCGTAGTCCTTGGTTTGGTGCTCCTGCTTTTATATCATCCATTACTATAGGCACTTTCAAGGTAGCTTTGGTAAACTTGGCTACGTAATCCTTCAAAGTTTCCCCAGGTCGTTGCACCACTAAAAAGAGTGATCGTGCCATTTTTGTGTGTATCTTCATGCTACCAAAGTTTGTTAAAAAAACCGATTTTAAAAATTGAAAACTTATGGTTCTCCCTAGAGCTAGCTGATGAAACCAATCCTGCGCCAGCCCTCGTAAGGTAGATAAAAATGCCCTACATGCAATATCATCCATGTATTGCCTCAAGACCACCTCGTTCTCAAGACTTTGAACATGTCGGATATGATTTGAAAATCCTTCATAATAGAAGTCCAATCCTTTGTACCATTGAGGCAAGGTCACCCTCAGTATTCCTTTAGAGAACAGATGGCCTCTTGACTCTTGCCGATCTGCTCCTGCGACCTGCCTTTGAAGTTCACGTACTACCATTTGCTTGTTACTCATTTTGTGAGACGTTAGTATCACCTCCTCCTCATATTTCTCCATATCTTTTCTTGAATTATCTTGATAATATCTCTTTTATGTATTACCACCTAAAAACTGGATGTCATCTTCATCTTCCTCCTCCTCTGATGATGAGTACCTCCATTGAGGTCACTTCCTCTTTGATGCCCGCACCAACTCTGAATCAGGCATCAATTTTTAGGATTTGATGGCACCGTCGCGCAGCGGAACACATAATTTTTTTTAAATAAATTGAATCGAATTCAATTGACGACGACCCATTTTTAATTTCAATTAATTCAAACAATGTTTTAAATTGCTTTATAAATGAAACAATTTGATTTTCGTAAAATCGAATAAGAATGGTCGGTTTCTATTTAATATATTAAACATATACATAACAATTATATATATATATATATATATTAATATATTAATCATATATTACATACATGCATAAATATATATATATAAACATACAAGTAGTACATCTCATATATTATATATATATAACCATCATTCAGCATGCATAATATTATATATATATATATACATATCATTCAGCATGCATACTATTATATATATATACTTATCATTCAGCATGCATAAGCCTCATGCACTCACATATATATGTATATACTAACAGCATATATTCATACATATAAACACACATATATATATCATATATATATATACACGAATCACTCAGCATACATATAAATATATATACAAGAGCAGCCATCGATACCTCACGGCACGGCGGAGGAGCAGCGTGGTGGCCAGAGCTCCGGCGACGAGGCGGCAGCAAGCTCACGACAGTGGCGCAACACTTCCAGTCCGTGGCTGAAGATGTGACGATCACTACAGCGGCAGGCAGCGACCCACTCACAACGGCACGGCGGCAGGCGGTCCTCGGCTGCGGTAACTCCGGCTTGGCAGCAGCCGTGCGGAGACGAAAGGCAGGTGCGGCGCACTGGCGGCGATGGCGCGGCGTTCGGCTGAAAATGTCTCCGATAATTGGTGTCACACACCGAATGACCCAATCTTCTCGCAACGAAGCACTAGATACGTCGAGAGCTCGAGAACGACGGAGAAAAATGAGAAATCCGAACAATTCGGCGGCGGCGGCCGGCGGCTGGAGACGCGGATGGGATGGTTAGGGTTTCTCGTTTGGTTTTGGTGTGTGAGCACTGCTGAACAATTCAACCTTTTGCCTCTTATAAATAAATATGTAACTAAATGCTCCGAAACGATGTGCTGAAAAAAAGGGGCGTGTTTTTTGAATTGTTTTTGAAATGTTCAAAACCTGTGCGTTCTCCCTTTTTTTTTTGTTTTTTTAAGAATTGTTAAAACCCAGCCTATTTTATTTATATAAGCAACGGCCCAACAAAAAATGGGCTTATTGGGCCGGCCCCATTATAAATTAAAACCCAGTCGGAATTAAATCATTTCTCATAAACGATAACTCCGAAAAATATAACAATTATATTTTCGCGTCCAGAATAACTTTCTCATTCATATGAGACTCTTTCCAAAATTCCCGATAGGAATATTCCCGATTCAGTGGTTTTAGTCAAATAAGGAAACTTTTTCCAAAACTTACAAAAATGACTCGGTTTTAGCCCAAATAATTTTCTCGTATTTTTCTCAATTCATAATCACAATTATGAACCTTGGATTCAATCATATTGACATCCAACTATGCTAAAAATT
>BMAC01000060.1:756891-768245 GCA_014905375.1 Phtheirospermum japonicum | reverse complement strand
ATGCGGTGCCGTTGTTATTTTACGATAGTTCTTAAACCACTGTAAAAAGTGACGATTTTTATGGCGGTTCAAGAACCGCCGTAAAAAACAACGGCACTGCATTCTACGATGGTTCCAAAACCGCCGTAAAAAGCGTCTTTTAACCGCCTTAAAATGCGGTTTTTGCAGTAGTGTAAGCTGGAAAATCCCGACGAAAGCCCTCCGATGCTTAAGTCAGTACCTTTTTTATGATGATAAAAGAGAATTCAAATAGTAGGATTAAATAAACTTAAGATAGAAGTGAGGCTTGTGTCCTCTTTATATACACAAGAGATGTATTCTCAATCTAGGCTTTCCATCTCCTATTCACACCATAATTCCACAATCAATCCATTGACTTAGAATTAGGATTTTTCCTTTATGCTAACTTACCATAATTGTTGGAGCTCTTGTATTGTGTTAAGTTACCATAATAACCATTGAAAAATAATCATATCATACCCTCAGCCTGCTGGGGCCTATACCAGACTAACCATACTATCCCGTCGGGGCCCATACCATAACCATAAAGCCCAAATCTCCTAGCCAACCTGATTTATAAACGTAAATACCACTCCAGCCTGTAAAAGCTTGAAAATCCCATAAAAGAGGTTGCCTCACCGACCTATCTCAACAAGCATGCCGACCTTAATATTTAATATCATATCAGAATTAATGGGCACAACATTGATGAAAATAGTTTTGGATATAGATAAAAGATGAAGAAAAAAAAAGAAAAATGTTTTACATTGATAAGAAGATCTGTATGAAGCATTAGAGTACAAATTTAGAAATAAAGCTAAAATTATCAAATAATGAGAATAAAATAATTAAAGTTAAATAACTATCAATAAAAAAAATCATGCTACTAATATTTTAGGAACAACAAAACACTTGAAACAAAATAAGAAACAATCAAAAAGACTTTAATGAATTTATTCGAAAAATGCAATTATTATTCAAATGAAAATATAGTTAATAATTTGTAAAGATACTAGATGAGAAGACAAGTGATAAGAAAAGTATAAAATCAATGCATTAATACAGAGTCGAACTAAAGAACTTTGAGTTTTAAGGAAAACCAACCATTCAACTGAAGACCTTTGAGTTTTCAAGATCTTGTTACATAATTAGCAGTAATGGTGTGTATATTTGTCAAAAACATGAATTATACCTAATTACTATCCTGATCAATAAATTTCAAAATCTCAGTGCGGTCTAGTGCACAACATGTCCTCCCTATGGGTCCGCCTCCTCATCTTATATATGGGTTTCAAACCCAAATGTCTCCAGTTCAGATCTTGATTATTTGATAAAATAGAAAAGAATGGTTACCAAGAATAGAGGACACTAACCTCAAATCTGAGATCAGCGACCTAAAAAAGCCTCCGAATACGTCACAGCGACCTGATAAGCCTCCAAAATTCCTCCTGGCGACCTAGCCGATCCTGCAAAACAACACCTTCAGCCAAGGCGGGGGGCGGCCCCGACGAAGGTCCTCCGATGCTTAAGTTAGATAGTGCGAGAGATAATTTGAGAGATCAATCCGTTATAAACAACTTAAAAATAAAAGAGGGGTATGCACCCCTTTTATATAGACAAGAGAAGTCCTCCCCAAGCCAGGGTTTCCTTCTCCCACCACAATTCCATAAATACCGTGACCGACTTAAAATTAGAATTTCTCTTGTATGCTAAGTTCCCATAGATAGTGGATCTCTCGCTTAAATTACAAGAATAGGCCTGGGTCAGTGATTCTTTCCATACAGTCCGCCGGACCCCATATGAGCCCATTTGGGCTTAATATTTTTAAAGCCCATGACCGAGCAAACAGATAGCGCACAACACAAGCATAAGAGGTCGTGACTCTATATGAGAACTCATTCTCATACTCCAGGTCGCTACTCTTCAAACCCCCTAGAAGATATACTCCTTACAAGAGATGAGGTCGCTTTCCATAAATACCCACGTATATTACGTATAAATTTTTAGTGCCGTATCAGCTAGTCCCCCATGTTCTAGCTGATTTAGGCACGAAATTAGATAGGACATGTAAACAGAAAGTTAAAGAGCACAACCACCCAAAAATAACAATAAAGCATAAACATACATAAATCACCCTGCCATCTCACCAAACCATATTTTAGGATAACCGAGCTTGATATATCGAGCTATAATACCAATTGTCCCATAAGAATTTATCACATAAACCCGCGACCTCAAAAAGATCAGCTCGCTGAGCTCACCTATCCTCCAAGAAGAAGGCTCCTCTCGGAAGAAGAGATCAATGAGTCCCCAGACCAAGTCCCCAGACTTTATATATGACGACCAGAACTTATAGGACCTTTATCCTATGACCTGAAGTTGTAATCGGGTACAATAAGCCAAGAAAATATAATCATAAACAACCCCAAAAAGTCAAAACATGACTTCCTTTGCCCATACCATCCCTTAAAAACCCTAAAAACTCCCACTCCAATCTGTCCCATCAGCCTTCTTGCCGCCCAATACACAAAAACCCCTTCATCTCCCCTCATTCGTCACTTTTGATAAAACCACAAGAAAAACCACCATTCGCTCTGCATAAAAGCTTGCTGACTCTCTGGTTTACCAAAAATTACCAACAGCACAAGGCTCGTCACCAATCTCCACGACTCCAAAAATGTGTAAGTCCTCTGAATCCCCCCTTTTCCATAAGTAATTTATATTTACTGCCATATATGTGTTGCATCTGCTGAGTTGTTGTATTTTTCTGTTGCTTTCTTCTTGTGATATTATAAAAATTGTAAAATTAGCTTCATCCAACCCGAATTCCCAAAATTCAAGCCTTTCCCTCGATTCTAATCCCACCGAAAACTCCTATATTCTTAAGAGAAGACAAAAACAACCTCCTTCTCCCCCTTTCGGCCTTTGCGACGAGCCAGAAGGTGACGTTAGCTGGTCGGAGTTAGAAGCCCAAACTAGAGTTCTTGCTAACGCCCAAGCCTCTCTAGAAAAAATATCCGACGACCACTCTCCTTCCCCCTTGGCCCTTGTAAATATACCAGAGGTCATTCCCGTAGTTAAGCATACGAAACCACCACCTTGCAAGCACTTTCTAGAAAACCCAGTGATTGTAGCTCGCTCCATAAATGCTGCCGACCTACTTCCCTCATCCCTAACAACCAAGGAAATTAAGGATAACTACTGGTTACTCCCTGACCCGAAAAAACTTGAAGAATTCCAACAAACCCTCAACCTCCATGAGACCGCTAAAATGGTTCTGCGCGACATCCTTCACTTAGACTCTATGAAACCATCCCCAAACCACATTACCCTCTTCGACGAGCTACTTAGGGCGAGATTTAGATTCCCGCCACACCAATTTTATATAGAAACCTCCCTCCTGTATAAAGTCTCCCCTTTACAATTGACCCCCAACTCCATAAAACTTATGGCGAGGTACCTCATACTATGTAAATATTATGATACACAACCTGACCCAGGCTTTTTCCATTTCTACTTTGAGATAAAACATCAACAAGATTCCTTTTATCTTTCTGCCCCGCACGGGCAGATCTCATTTTTTAATAAATCCTTCGAATAAAGTTCCTGAATGGAGGAATAATTTCTTCTTCATTCACAACACCGAGGACTAGCCCTTTCCGACTGAGCTGCAATACCACACCCCAAAACAAGCCAAACTTCCAAGTCCCAAACATTTACCCATCTTGTACAAAGAATATTCTGACCAGCTCGCAGAATAGAGTAAGCGCCCGTTCGACGGGGTGCTACTCACCAGCCGTTCAAAAATTTTTAGATTCGTGGGCATCGACTCTCGCCCGGTCGACCCAGATCTCGCCCTGACCCAATCAGAGTTCGGTAGGTCTCCCATGTTTTATAACTTTACACCATCCATTTTTATAATTCAATAATAACGCCTTACTCCTGTTATTGCAGTGGCATTCATTAATAGGTGTGCTTCATCGAGCTCTGAGGAAGTCACAGAGCTAACCAATCCACAGCCCGCCGTTACCTCAGCGCCTCCTCCTCCAGTCAACGTGGATGAAATACTAAACCAAGCCTTTGGAACAGAGGCAGATCAGGAAGAAGACGACCTGGAGGAGGTACAGTTGGTGAAAAGATCCTCACAAGGAAAGGGGAAGCGACCCCTCAAGCCCGATGCCAAGAGCCCAAGCTCTCCTATCCAAAAACATCGCCTCCTCCGCTAGACTCACGCCGCGACATCCTCTAGATCATCCGACCTAAGAAAAGGATTGGCCCAGTGCGACAATGCCAAAAAAATCCATGCTTTCCTAGACGAGCGGATAATCAAACAGGTACTCACTTAAAAACCCCTCTCCTTACCATAATAATATTTGCAAACCCTGATAATCTTTTATGATACAGCCGAGTCCCCTAGTTTCCAAGCTATTTGAGGAGCTGATAGCGAGGTCCATTAAGAGCGAGCTCCCAAAAAAATGCGACAAGATGACCGCCCAAACAGAGCAACAAACCCGACAGCTGTACTTGACCCAAAGAGAATTGGATGGCGCAAACCATCTGCTGAAAGCTCACAAAGAAGAAATACTCATTCTAAAGAGCCAGGTGAACAGCTTGAAGGCTTTAAATAGCTCGCTTGGGCAGTGAGCTTAAAGATGAAAAGAAGCAAGCCTGCCAGATCGAGGAGCAAAATAAGAAGCTCAAGGAATAAAAACAGGTGGTGCATGAGCATGGCGTGGCTGAAGGTCGGCGGACCTTCCTTACGAGCGCAGTGGGCAAGAAGTTCATGGGCGCCTACCGAGAAGAGCTATTGAAAGCCCACAAGAACGCCTCCATATATTTTGGAAAGATGGTCGGTGGGTTTTCAAGGCTGCTGGAATAATCAAGGACCAGCTCGCGGCCCTCAATGTAGCGTACAACTCCGATGTGCCAGCCACCATCAACATGCTACCGCCCTTCAGCACTTTCAAGGGCGACATGAACCAGCCAATCGACGCTGAGTGGTGGTTGTCTTACCAGGGTCGAGCTGTGCTATCCGCCAAACTAATTGCCGAACTGGGCACACCCCTGGAGGACTTTGTCCCCACTCTTGGGCCGAGCGCGACCTCATGGCTTGTCACTTTCTTTAGACTTCCCAACCTGTAACCTCTACGCTTAATTTACGAACAATATTTGCTCATATGTATGAACAATTCCCTTTTTATTTATTATATGCATAGCTCTTCCATCTCAAACCATATATGAACCTGTAATTTAAACTATTTAAAAACCAAACCATAAACCATGTAAAAAACAAAACCATGTATAAAATAAACCCATAAGTTAATATAGGTTGCGTGAATTTATAACCAATCACAATCATACTTCCTACCCTCATAAGACCATGAGATCCAAGAAAAATGATCACACCACGAATCATAAATAATCTAATGGAGCTAAAGTAAGCTCGCAGATAAAGATTAAACATATTAGCCCGCCAAGGCACAACCATCATAATATAAGAACACAACAGCTCGACATAGATATGTAAATCAAACATATCCCTCCGAAACATGTAAAACAACAATCATACCCTTTAACCATATGTAAAACCCATAAGTAGTTCGCCAAGTTTAATTATGTATTAGAAAAAAGATATCCACCCCTAAGTACATCATAAAACCGCACACAGCCCGCCCCGAAGGGTAATAAAACAACCGCCCCGAAGGTTAAAACACACATAGCCTGCCCCAAAGGGTAATGAAACAACCGCCCCGAAGGGTAAAACACACATAGCATGCCTCGAAGGGTAATGAAACAACCGCCCCGAAGGATAATAAAACAACCGCCCCGAAGGGTAAAACGCACACAACCCGCCCCGAAGGGTAATAAATCAACCACCCCGATAGGCAACACAATCAGCCCGCCACCTAAGCGTAATATTTCTGCAAGTGACACACATTCCAACTCCTAGGTAGAACTTTTCTAGCAGCATTCTCGAGTATATACGCCCCTCCACGTAGCACCTTTATAACTTTGAACGGACCGACCCAATTTGGATCCAACTTCCTGGTCTTACGCAGTGCATCAGCTTGCCTCCATACCGAATCACCAACCTGAAAACAGCGATGCTTAACACGTTTGTTAAAGGCAGATTGTATCATTTGCTTGTAATGTTCAACACGGGCCGCAACCTTCCCTCGTATCTCATCAATTGTTTCGATTGCCCCTCTTGCCAACCTTTCATTTTCCTCCACATTAAACGGCACTAAGCGCTGCGATCCCACTACTATCTCGGCTGGAATAACTGCCTCCATCCCATAGACTAAACTGAATGGCGACTCCCCTGTGGAAGTTCGGGGAGTTGTTCGATATTCCCATAAAACCGATGCGAGCTCCTCTTCCCAGAGCCCGCCTTCTTTCTCCAACCATAATTTAATACCATGTACAATGATACGATTAGTCACTTTAACTTGCCCATTAGTTTGGGGATGTGCCACATAAGCAAATCGCTGCTTCATCCCCATTTTCTTACACCAATCCTGGATCTTCTGCCCATTGAATTGGGTTCCATTATCAGACACCAACACTCGCGGGACACCAAACCTGCAAAAAATATTGTCAAAAATAAAATCCATCATATTCTGCTCGCTTATGCCCGTAACTGCTTCAGTCTCCACCCACTTTGTGAAATAATCAACTTCCACCACCAGATATTCTTTATTGCTCGGAGTCTTTGGAAAAGGTCCCATGATGTCAATTCCTCATTGTGCAAATGGCAAGGAGAGCTCATAACCATCATCTCTTCGGCCGGTATATGAATAACCGGAGCATGCATCTGGCACTTCTTACACAATCTAACCAAGTCGCCAGCCATGCTTTTCATTCGTGGCCAAAAGAAGCCCACTCGCAATGTTATGCCAACCAACGATCTACCCTTCGCATGATCACCAAATATCCTTCATGTATCTCCTTCAGCACGTCCAATCCCTGTTCCTCAGCCAAGCATTTCAAAAAAGGCCCAACGCGTGACCTCTTGTACAACTCCTCAATTATGACGCAAAAAACAAGCCGCTGTTTTAGCTTCCTTCGTTGTCAACCGCTCTTCTCCCTCCTTTGCTTTAATGAGAGTAACCCATATAGGCGTGCGCGAATCATCCTTAAATTTGAGTTCCATTACCTCTTTTACT
Organism: Phtheirospermum japonicum; assembly: GCA_014905375.1. Lineage (NCBI taxonomy): Eukaryota > Viridiplantae > Streptophyta > Magnoliopsida > Lamiales > Orobanchaceae > Phtheirospermum > Phtheirospermum japonicum. Next base: position 761,079 of record BMAC01000060.1, on the reverse strand, counting down.
TTCTCCACACTACTATGAATCAGTTCCATCAGTGTGATTTTTTGAGTATCACAGGTCCCCAACGCTCCTGCAATCTGAGCGAGCTGATCAGCCCGAGTGTTTTCAGCTTGCGGCAAGTGCTCTAGTTTAAACTCCTCAAAGCGCGCTACCTCTTCTCGTAATTTATTTAAGTATACCGCCATGAGTTCCTCCTTAGCTTCAAAAGAACCATCGAACTGACAATCTATCAACCGGGAATCCGTGTATGCCCATACCTTTCCTGCCCCTAGATCGCTCGCCATTTTCACACCCTGCAGCACAACTTCATACTCAACCTCATTGTTAGATGCCTTATAACCCAGTTTAATCGCGAATTCCAGATTTCCCCCTTCCGGACTGGTTAACACAATACCCAACCCTGCTCCTGACACCATAGTTGATCCATCAGTATGCAATACCCATGCCTTTACCTCGTCGCTTGCCTCATATGGACACACCATTTCCTGCAAAAAATCTGCCAACACTTGGGCCTTGATGGCTACCCTAAGTTCATACACTACATCGTACTCTCTTAACTCCACAACCCACTTCACCAACCTTCCAGGTACATTTGGATTACTCAGGACCTGCTTGAGATCTAAATTGGTACGTACTCTCACCCTGTGGCTCAAAAAGTACGGCCGTAGTTTCATTGCTGTACAAATCAGCGCAAAACCCCCTTTTTCTAGCTCGGCATAATTCGGCTCAGCCCCCCGCAGCATCCTGCTGATATAATAAATAGGTTTTTGTATACCTGCTTCTTCTCTGATTAGCACCGAACTTATTACGACCTCCCCAACCGATATGTATAAAATCAGGTCTTCTCCAGGCATTGGCTTAGTCAACAATGGTATTTCTGCCAAGTATTTTTTCAATTCCTCAAACGCATCCACTGCCTCTTTTGTCTATTCGAACTTGGACCCCTTTTGGAGTGCTCTGAAAAAGGGGACACCCCTCTCTGCCGACCTGTAAATAAAACGATTAAGCCCTGCAATGCGACCTGTAATCACCTGTACGTCGCGCACCATCCGAGGATGTGGCATTTCCAGAACAGCCCGTACCTTCTCCGGATTAACCTCAATACCCCTCTCTGTCACCATATATCCCAAGAATTTTCCAGAACGTACACCAAACACACACTTTTTTGGGTTAAGCTTCATCCCATATCGCCTTAATAAGAAATGTCTTCCCCAAGTCCTCCACGTGGGATTATGCTTTCTTGCTCTTCACCAACATATCATCGATGTAAACCTCCATAGTGGACCCCAACAGGTCCTTGAACATTCGATCAACCAACCTTTGATAGGTCGCTCCAGCATTCTTCAGGTCGAAGGGCATGGATACGAAATAATACGTCCCCGTAGAAGTAACGAAGCTCACCTTGGGCTGATCCTCCTTTGCAAGAGGTATTTGGTTATACCCCTGTGAAGCATCCATCATGCTCAGCAGCTCGCATCCTGAGGTTGAATCCACCAATTGATCAATCCGCGACAAAGGGTAATGATCCTTTGGACAAGCTTTATTCAAATCGCGGAAGTCCACACACATGATCCACTTTTGTCCCGGCTTTGGCACTATCACAACATTAGATAAGTACTCAAGAAATTGGATTTCCCGAATGTGGCCAGCCTTCAGAAATTTATGCACCTCCTCTTCAATTACCTTGCCCAATTCAGGCCCAAAATGCCTCCTCTTCTGCTTAACCGACCTCGCCTCCGGGTCTGCATTCAAATGATGTTGTGCAACCTCCGGAGACACTCCTGTCAACTCCCCATCCCCAAAAGCAAAGACATCCCAAAATTCCTTCGACAGTTTTACCAACTCTTCTCTCAATGTCTCTGCCTTTAAGTTTCCGATCCGCGAAATGTACTTCGGGCGACCTTCCTTTAACAAAATCTCCATCAAATCCTCATGTGGTTGAACAGAGTTCTCCTATTCTTTCACCTTCTTTGAACTAAGTACCCCTTCTGGAAAATCATCTTCCCTTCTACGCTTATTCTCAATCAACCCTTTCCTGACCATCATTTGGTAACACGAACTTGTGACATATTGTTCAGAAATAACTTCTCCAACTCTATCTCCCACCGGATACTTGATACTCTGTGATAAGTCGATGTCACTACCTGGAATGCGTTGAGGGCAGGTCGGCCTAATATTTTGTTATATGCCGACCTTCCCCAGACTATCAAAAACTTCAAATATCTCCTCACCTGTAACTCATCCTTCCCCAATACCACTGCCAGCGTCAACTCTCCTTCAGTAATCACTTGTGCCCCCATTAAACGCGTATATGGGCGTATTCACATGTCGCACCTTGGTCTCTAACTTCATTTGCTCCAGAGAATCTGTGTATATTATATTGACCGAGCTCCCATTATCCATAAAAATTCTGCCAACCTCGTACCCCTCCACCTCAGCTTCAATTACCAATGCATCATTGTGATCCTCCTGCATCCCGCATCGCTCATTGGGACCAAAAGAGATGACTGGTCCAACTATCTGCGGGCGTCGACTCACAATAATGACCTCCCATGTTCCCGGCGAGCTATCTTAACATGCTTCTTCCGTGCACTATTGTATCACCATTTGTTGGTCCACCCGAAATCATATTTATTCTCCCCTTATTTCTTATCGGACCATTATTTCCCTGATTTCCTTGTTGTGGATATCTTGCGACCTGGTCCTGAGGCGGGTCCCTTGGTGGTGGTGGAGGCAATGGCTGCTTCGGCTCCCTCGTCTCTCTATCTCTGTAAACAAATTTCTTCAAATGTCCTGCTCTTATGAGTCTTTCAATTTCATCCTTAAGGTGCCTACACCTCTCCGTGGAGTGACCATAATTATTGTGAAAGAAATAAAAGAAATCTGATTCTAGATGAGTAAGGATCGGCGTGCGATTTTATGGCCATTTTATATCATTAGGTACAAGGCGCTACATGATAGTAAACACCTTAGCCCACGGATAGGCCAGTGGTGTAAAATCCTCATTCCTCCAGTTTCGCATATCTATCTCCGGTTTTTCCCTCACCACAGGGCTCGGGATTAAGAGGCTGCGCACTATCCTCCTTGGTTCTATTCTGATCTCCCTCCTTGAAATACTGCCTCCTGTATCGGCGACCTCCCTGCTAAATCGCCCATGATGCTCCTCTTCTGCCTCCTCCACCTGTATGTATTTATGGCATATTTCAGGACCTTATCGTGTGTTCGCGCCTCCTTCTTTACCAATGACTTGCGTAAGTCCTCTCTCCTCAATCCTTGGTGTAAAGCTCCTGCCTTCATCTCGTCTGTTGCGGCGGGCACCCCTAGTGTAGAACTGGTAAATCTGTTAACATACTGCTTCAAGGTTTTGTCAGGTCGCTGTACCATAGTAAAGAGCGATTGGGCGGTCCTCGCACTCTGCCTTGCACGATAAAATTGCTACAAAAAAGCAGCTCGCAACGTCTGAAAACTGGTAATTTTTCCTCGTGGCAATTGGTAGAACCAGCTCTGCACGATTCCCCTCAAAGTAGACACAAAGGCCCGACATGCTACAGCTGTATATCAATGTAACATCCTTTCATTCTGAAAAAGTTGCAAATGTGCTACTGGGTCCGTCATTCCTTGATACTCAAACTCCAACGCCTTATATCCTTTAGGCATCGCAGCTCGCAGCATATCCTCTTAAAGGGGATGCCCCTCATCTTCCTCGAACTTCTCTCCTTCCATCTGTTTTTGTAATTTTATTAAGGCATCTTGCATTTCTCTAAACGCCTTATTCCCTGGTCCGACCTCATTCTCACCATTCCCCTCATGGTACCCACTCCAACTCTTACGCGATTTATCTAGAGACTCCCCATCCGTACTCGAGGTTTGTGTCCCACTCTAACTGGTGTGTTTACTATGCCTCCGACCTCAATGCTTATAATGGTTTTGTTAGAATAAGGTGACCAACAAGCCAACTTGTGGCTATGGTCTGACCATTCTCTTGCAATACAATCATTTTTATTCGTAATAATATCTTTTATATATATTGGCATTCCATATCTTTTGTCCCATGCTAGTTGCATAGTTATGGTCCTGATGAAGTTACTTTATTACGGTAGATTGGTCTAGCAGAACCGTGAGATAATCTAGCACGTAATGTAACTCGTCGAACTTGTTCTTAGTCATAGGGTTACGCCATAATGAGGATAC
>BMAC01000060.1:736649-748318 GCA_014905375.1 Phtheirospermum japonicum | reverse complement strand
CCGTGCCAAAGGTGCCGCCCAGAGCCTTGCCGAGTTGCTGAGCTCGGCACCACGCCGATTTGATATCCGCCCCGAGAGCCGACCTCTCCGCGCACCCGCCGAGGCCTCGCGCCAAAGGTGCCGCCCAGAGCCTTGCCGAGCTGCTGAGCTCGCGGCACCACGCCGAGCAGACGCTCGCCGAACTGATATCCGCCCCGAGAGCCGACCTCTCCGCGCACCTGTCGGGGCCCGCGCCAGAGGTGCCGCCCAGAGCCTTGGCGAGTTGCTGAGCTCGGCACCCACGCCGAGCAGACACTCGGCCTCGGCGTTGACCTCTCCGCACACCTGCCGAGGCCCCGTGCCAAAGGTGCCGCCCAGAGCCTTGCCAAGTTGCTGAGCTCGGCACCACGCCGATTTGATATCCGCCCCGAGAGCCGACCTCTCCGCGCACCCGCCGAGGCCTCGCGCCAAAGTGCCGCCCAGAGCCTTGCCGAGCTGCTGAGCTCGGCACCACGCCGAGCAGACGGGAAAGGAAACTAGATTAAGGAAAGAGATTACCAAATGTTGATTACACAAAAGCTTGAAAGCTGAATGATAAAGCTTGAAAGTTGATGGTTCTTCGCAAAAGATAGCTTGAAACAAAGCTTGAACATAAACTAGCTAAGATCTAAACTTAACTATCCTATCTCTAATTATTGGAATTTTTTTGGAAATTAAAAATAAGCAACAAGATGAAAAAGTGCTTTTTTTTTTTGGTTTTGGAGCAGCTTCCTGGGGAAGAAGCTATCAGGAGCCAAGTTGCAAGTTGTAAGTTGAAATGACGTCTGATGCCTTATATCTTCAAAATTTCTGCTTTTCAGTCGATCGACCGAAAAAGAAGTCGATCGACTGCAGTCGATCGGTGTTGTCGGCAGTCGATCGACTGCCCCGTCAAATTTGGCGTGAAGCCCTGTAATTCAGTCGATCTCTGGGGCTCAGTCGATCGACGGCAGTCGATCGGCCAAGTAGGCAGTCGATCGACTGCCATGTCAAAAACTTCAAAATTCYCTGGAATCCAGTCGATTTCATCCGGTTCAGTCGATCGACCAAAGAAGCAGTCGATCGACTGAACATCCAGTCGGTCGACTGGATTCCAGCGCCCGGCTCGATTTCTCGTCCTTTTCGCGTCCGCCGGTTTATCGAACCTCGTCCGTTGCGCCTCCTTGCTTTGTCTGTCCAATCCCGAGTCGAGTATCAACGATTCCAATAAGCGTGGGCCCCGCTTGGACGTCCTACGGCCAAGAAAAACAGAAACGTAAAAAACTACGAAAATAAATAAGAAAAACGTACAAAAATTAAGAAAATCTAGAAATACGAAAAACGGCCTACCCGACTCCCAAAGTAACAAAAAGCAAGCGAAAAACACGCAACGTGAAACAAAAACGATAATGAAAATATGTACAAAAAGATGCAAATCACCAGTCGATCGACAGACAGTCGATCGACTGATCCACAGTCGATCGACTACGTGTCCGGGAATTAGAATGTTTTGATGAGTTTGACCTTATTAATAACTATATAAACCCCACAACTTGACCTTAGGGATTATCCACTCAATCCCCAACTCTTGCATAAGTATTTGGCTTAATTCTCTCTTCAATTTCTAGATCTACTTTATCTCTCTTAGGTTTTTGATTTAATCTTCATGTTTTGCCTTGGGTTTGTAAGCCTAAGAAGAATCCAAATACTCCTTTGGATTAGTACTTTTGATTGTAATTCAAGCTATTGGATCCTCATCTTTTATTATAGTAAGCTTCCTTTTAATTTCAAGCTTGTTCTTTAATCTTATGCTTTGTTCTTCAATATATGCTTTTTGTCTTACCTCCTTGATTACTTGTTGAAACTTATGATTTGGCTATGTATTCTAGAGGAGTGACACATCTAGATTGTAGATCATGTCATAGATTGTTTAGGTTTTAAGTTGTTCTTGTGCTTTATTTGCAATTTAGTTTTCATGCATAGTTTTGGCTTAAATCCTAGATCTATTGCTTGATACTTGTTATTTCACGTAAAGTTTCGAGCTTTGACGTTAATTTTCATTGCCCTTGCTATTTTTGCTTTTAATTTTTGCTAATATGCATTTTTCAAGTTTTTATGTACATGCAAGCTTAGTTGTACCTTGTGCATGCATGCTTGTACTTGGTGAAACAATGCTTGTTTTTGCTTGTTTCCTTAATTTGCTTGCATTTTCAATTAAGGCAAACGACCGAGGCATCCTACCAACATGAAATTTCAATTTTTAGGATAGTTTAGCTAGTTTAATTGCATTATATTCATTTTATTTTATTTTCCAAAGCTTGAAACACATTGATTCTCTCAATTGAATCGAAATCCGATAATACCAAGCCAATAGAACCTTTTATTTCTAAAACCATGAAAAACTACAGTTCAAAATGGCGCCGTTGCAACATGGCTTGGTTAAGGCCTTCGATTTAATTGTTGTTTCATTGTGTTTTTAGCTTTCTTTTTATTTGACGTTTTCTTTGAGTGTATGCAAGGTTGTCGTTCGCTTTGACACGATTTAGCACCTTATATTTCTAACCCCGAACGATAACGGCGTGTACGACCTCCATTTTATCTTGAATTCAATATGGCGAACAATCTTCCAATTACCGGCCCATTTCTCGACCCTAACGGGAAATCTCCACGCGCCAGTCCTCAAAATTCTAATTCTACCGAGCCCGGAGTTCATGAGGAGCCCGTTTCAAGCGACAAGGCCGGGCCATCGAACCTCGTTCCCCCACCACCTTCCGAGCAAGCACTAGGATTTCAAGGGAGTGGTTCACCACTCAAGGGCACGCCACGGGCCTACACCAAGGTACTGCTTCTTTCCCTAATTCATTTAATGGAGGCTTTGTTCCCAACATGGGAGGGCATGGTGCGAACCATGTTGGGAATGGCGGTGGTTCGGTTAGAATGGGACACATGGGAGGGCAAGGTGCAAACCACGTTGCCCCCAGTTCTTAAGGCTTTGGTCAACCCAGCATTGGAGGCATGGTGCGAACCATGTCAGGTTTAATGGATCCGTTTGTGGTTATGGAGCCCCAACTCCCGGTCCGTATGGTTATGGAGCTCCTCAACATTTTCCAAATGTCCCGAGCCCGAGTTCAGGTCTGTATGGTAGTCATCCCATGCATAACTACAATCCGATGCCGAATATGAATCCGTATGGTTATAATGGTGGCCCCGGGTTCGGAGATGCCATTAATGAGGTCCGAAATGATGTTCTCGATCTTTACGCCCATTTTTGTGGATTGAATCCGCTCATGCTCCCATCCGTACTATGCGAGATGTGAGTAAGGCCTTCGTGGGTGATCCGGTTTCTTCTTGCATTGCCTTGCCCCCCGAGATAATGGCAATTGATATCCGCTCCCTTGATTTCGCTCGACTTCCAATTTTTCATGGGTTTGCAAAAGAAGTTTCTCTCCAATTCCTCCGTCAATTTATGTGGCAAGTCTCGGGTTTCCATCGACAAATTATGATGAGTTTGGAGCATTTACGTCTTCGTTGTTTCTCTTATGCCTTGCAAGATAAAGCATTTTCGTGGTTCATGGGCATTACACCGAATTCGATTCACACATGGGATGAACTCTCGACCTTATTTTTGGATCATTACTACTCTATGGAAAAGACGGCCGCCTTGAGGGTTAAGGTAATTTCGTTCAAACAAATGAAGAATGAACCATTTCATTGGACTTGGGCATGATTTGAGGAACTTCTTGATAGTTGCCCCCACCATCGCTTACCCAAGGAGCTTTTGATCCAAACATTCTATGAGGCCTTAGAACCTCAATTTCAATACATGGTGGATACGACGGCCGGGGGTAACATGATGGAGCAACCCCCTCACGAGATTCTCAAAGTCTTTACCACCCTTGCCAAAAATTTTCAATAAAGGTCATCCCGTGCTTTATATTCGAGTGCTAATGAGGTCAAAGATGTGCATGACATTCCTTTCCCGAGAGAGATTGAGTTGGAGAAGGAGTTTGCCTCTAGTAAAGCTCAAACGGCTAAGGTGTCGCCCCCGACCTTGGATCCTTCTTGTTTGACTTGTGGTATGGTTTGGCATGATACTCTATATTGTCCATCGAATCCTTCCCATTACATGCTGGTGCCTCAATTGGAGGACGTTTGTTGGGTGCAAGGATACAAACCGGGCCATGGTGTTTCTCGTCCACCCTTTGTTCGTCCATCGAATCAAAATCCTCTAAACCATCCGAGCAACCGCATGTATTCGGGTTTTAGATATGCGAACTCTCATATTGGCCCCTCTCGACCGACTCCCCCGACGAATGCTCGACTACCGGCTACCGACCCAACTCTTACTATGATCTTGCAACAATTGCAATCCCTCTCCACCAAGGTGTCCTCTTTTTATACTAGATTGAATGCCATGGATACGAAAACTGGGCAAATGGCTACCAAGGTAAATATGCTCAAGCAAACCAATGAAAAAGGGAAGTTACCGAGCCAACCATCACACGCCCATGCTATCACATCTCTTAGAAGTGGCCGAGTCATTGATAACAAAGTGGATCCACCATCCGAGGGTGAGCAAGTTTCTACTCCTCATATTGTCGCTACTTCCGATTCTACCCTCGTGGGTGCCACCCAGACAAAAAAAAGCCCCAACAGCTTACACAAATCCTCGAACGCTTATAAGCCACCAATTCCAAAGGCCTCCCCGCCTTATCCATCTAAGCTCCAAAACACCAAGAAAGATGATCCATTCCAACGGCTGTACAATACATTGTCTAATGTCAACATCACCCTTCCATTGTTCGATGCCATTCGGGACATGCCCGCTTACTCCCAATTTTTTAAAGAACTTTCTTCCAAGAAGCTCACGAGCACTCCAAATGAGACGATTGTGCTATCTAAAGAGGCGAGTGTTGTTTGTGATCCTTCTATTTTGGCCCTCAAGATGGCGGATCCCGGATCCTTTTGTATCGATATTATGCTCGGGAATGGTAAAGTCATGAACGGTATGCTTAATTCCGGAGCGGGGATAAATTTGATGCCGTCTTTGATTTATGAGCAATTGGAGCTAGCTCCCTTGCAAGAAATGAGAATTTGCTTACAATTGGCCGATAGGTCGATTCGATATCTGAAGGGAGTTGTGAAGGATGTGCTCGTAAAGATTGGAGGGCTCATGGTCCCGATGGATTTTGTTGTTCTTGATGTGGGTATGTTTTCAAACAATGGTGCCGAGCATACCATTCTACTCGGATGCCCCTTTATGGCCACCACACAATGCCTCATTGACGTTGGTAAGAAGAACCTAACCTTGTCCGTGGCGGGTGAGTCGGTTACATTTTTTATGACCAACTTGCCGTCGATTCCTTCAAGCATCTTTCATGCGGATTGTCTTCTCGTTGATGAAATTCAAGAATTGGCTGAGCAAGTTTTCTTGGCAGATGAGTATGATGGGATAATCGAGCCGGAGGATGATGATAGCGGTAATTTTGAGGATTATGGTGGTTATGGGCGTGGCACCGAATTGTGTATGGTAACGAGTCTATTTGAGAGTTCTTTCATAAGTGGTGGGGCTTGTTTATGAGAAATAAGTCGTCGAGCCGATTGAAAAGTTTGACGAATACTTCGAAGGAATGATGGATTTGTTCGTGCTAACTCCCGATGAGGGTGAGAGGAGGCACAAGCCCGAGCTAAAGACTCTCCCATCTCACCTCAAATATGTATTTTTAGGGGAGGAGGAAAGAAAGCCGGTGATTATCTTTGCCAATTTAAATGAAGAGGACGAAGAAAAGTTTATCAAGGTGCTTAAAGCTCACAAAGGTGCTATCGGGTGGAGCCTCGGTGATATAAAAGGAATTAGCCCTTCGATGTGTATGCATCGAATTATCTTGGAGGATGACGCCAAGCCCTCTCGAGAATTCCAAAGGCGATTGAACGCGAACCTTAAAGAGATCTTGAAAGATGAGATACTTGAGTTGTTGAAGGAGGGTTTGATCTTCACAATTGCCGAGAGCGAGTGGGTGAGTCCCGTGCACATGGTCCCCTAAAAGAGCGGTATTACCGTTATGGAGAATGAAAAGGGTGAGTTATTGTCTACACGGGCGACGACGGGGTGGAGGATGTGCATCGATTTTCGAAAGTTGAATGCGTCTACAAAGAAGTATCACTTCCCCCTTCCTTTCATTGATCAAATGTTAGAAAAACTAGTCGGCCACAACTCTTATTGCTTCTTAGATGGATTGTCGGGCTATTATCAAATTGCAATCGCGCCCGAAGATCAAGCCAAAACAACGTTCACATGCCCGTTTAGGACTTTCGCTTTCCGACGGATGCCGTTTAGGCTATGCAATGCCCCGAGGACGTTCCAAAGATGCATGCTATCAATATTCTCCAACATGATCGACAAATACCTTGAAGTCTTCATGTATGACTTTTCCATATACCGGAACATTGAGGAGGTGCTAGCCCGTTTTGAAGAGACAAGCTTGACCTTGAGTTGGGAGAAGAGCCACTTCATGGTTCAAAGTGGGCTACTCTTTATTGCTTGTTATTTTCCTTAAAGTTTTAAACTTTCATGTTAAATTTTCTTGCTCTTTATATCCATGCTTTCAATTTTTGCTAATTTGCATTATTTAGGATTTTATGCATAGTTGTAACTTGTGCTTGCATGCTTGTACTTGGTGAAACAATGCATGTTTTTACTTGTCTTCATTAATTGCTTGCATTTTCATGTTAAGGCATCCGACGAGGCATCCTACCCACTTGCAATTTCATTTCCTAGTTTATTTTAATTAGGTTAATTGCTTTATTTTCATTTTCATTTTATTTCTTAAAGCTCGAAACACATTTATTCTCTCAATCAAATCGAATTCCGATAATACCAAGCCAAGAACCCGTTGATATACTTTCAACACCACTAACAATATGAAAAAAAAATTGCGCCGTTGCGACTCGGCTTGGCTAAGGCTTTCGATTTTCTTGTAGTTTCATTGTGTTTTTAGCTTGCTTTGTTATTTGACGTTTTTTTATTAAGTATGTTAGGTAATTGTAGCTATGGTGGATACATTCCCAACATGGGAGAGAATGGTGCAAACCATGTTGGGAATGAGATGTTGTATAATGGGTATGGAAACGTGGGAGGGCATGGTGCAAACCATGTTGCCAATGGTGGATATGGATATGGGCAACCCGACATGGGAGGGCATGGTGCAAACCATGTCGGGTTTAATGGTTTCTCGGGCATGAATGGTTCCTTGGGTGGTTATGGAGCTCCAAATTCCTATCTGAACGTGCATGCCCCGACTTCCGATCCGTATGGCTATGGTGCTCCTCAACATTCTCCTAATATCCCGAGCCCAAATCCCGGCCCGTATGGAGTCCCCCCGTTTATAATGTCAATCCTATGCCGAATATGTATCCGAGTGGAAATGTGGGTGGTGGAAATCCGAATCCCCGCCCGTATAGCAATTCTCGTACTTCCAATCTCAATCATGCCCCAATTGGTGCCACCAATAGTGTCCCTAAGCACGATCCATATTGGATTTTTTGCTCCAATATCACAAGTCCCCCCCCCCCCCCCCATCCGCACTATGGGGGATGTTAACAAACCTTTTTTGGTATGTGCATTGTGTGGACCGTGTGATCATGATACCAAACCTTTCCCTTCATTCTCCTCGTTCAATATGCCGATGCCTCTTTCGGAGGACGTGTATGGGGGTCATGGACATCATGTGGGTCCCGATTGTGCTATGCCATCTTTTGCTCCACCGCCGACTCATAATCTGGTTGTTACTCCTCATGTGGGCCCTTGTCATTCGACTATCCCGGTGATTGCTCCTACCCTACCTCCCGAGCCAAAGACTTCTCAAGAATTGTACTCTTGTGCTAATGACGTGAACATGGCTTTATCCTCTAAGGAGCTTTAGTTGATAAAGAAGATAGCGGATATGAAGGCTCGACTTGCTACGTTATCTAGCCCGAACCCACTGCCGCCTTATAACTCTCTTGTTACTCCTCACATGGGCCCACTCTTCTCGGAGAATGATCCTACCCCACCCTCCAATCCGAACCTCATGGAATCTTTCCACATTGTGTCGGACTCGCCTGATACTATCCTCAATAAGTGTGGGGTGGTTGCTAATACGGTTGTCTCGCCGTCGGAAGAGGACGTGGCTTCATTTTTGTATGTTTTTCCCTCTCTTGACCCTGTACCTTTTACTTCAAAAGAGTCTTGCGAAGAATGGGTATATATGGACTTCATCAAGGCCACGATCGATCAAGTTTATATGGAGGAAAGGAGCCTTGAGGAGGAGGTTGGCCCGGACGTCGATATTGAGGGATGTTGTGACGGTGAGCTCCTTGTTTTAAATGATGAGCCCATTATGCCTCTATGTGACCCCGATTTGTGTGTCAATGACTCTCGGTGTGTCATTGAGGGAAACAACAACTTTTTAGAGGGGGAGGTAGGGGTTATTGATGATAGGATTGGGGAATTTGAAGATTTTCTTGGGGTGGAGATTGTTGATGAGGGGTTGGGAGTCGATTCCTTCGAGAAGCTTGAAGATTTCCGTGGTGTGGAAATTTTTGATGCTAAGATTAAGGAGTACCATGAAGGTATCGGTGATTTGTTTGAGCTAACGCATACTTATTTGGAGGAAGAGTAGAACAAACCGATTACCATCTTGGAAAATTCGAATCGAGGTGAGGAGGAGAGGAAGGTTAAAAGGCTTGATGTTCTTAAGGGTGCTATTGATTGGATACCGGAAGTGGTTGAGGGAGTTAGTTCTTTGAATTCGAGTCTTGAAGATATGGTGAGAGCCGGGATGTGGAGGGTGTTATTAGAGGGCTTGATGTTCATGATATCCAAAAGCGAGTGGGTAAAGCCCATTGATTTGGTGCCCAAGATGAGCGGCTTGTTAGTTCTTGAAGATGAAGAAGGAGGGTTGTTGGCCATGAGGGTTACAGTGGGATACAGGACGTTGATTGATTTTAAGAAGTTGAAAGTGGCTACCAAGAGAGATCATTTCCCTCCCCGATTTTTCGATAAAAGATTGAACAAGCTAGCCGGCCAATATTCCTTTTGCTTCCTTGATGAGTCGTCGGGGCACTTCAAAACCACCATTCCACCCGAGGACCTAGCCGAGATGAGCTTCAATTGCCCATTTGGAACGTTTGCTTTTTGGCGGATCTTATTAGAGCTATGCAATGCGCCAAGGATATTCCAAAGAATGGATCCTCCCAACAAGGAGGAGATTATTTTGGTGGACCCTCCCGTGATCTTTCCACCTTGACCAAAAGGGAGTACGTCGAGCTAATGACGTAAAACAAGCGCTTCTTGGGAGGAAACCCAAGTTCTTCTCGTTTATTTCTTTTATATTCTTTCTTTCTTACTTTCTTTCTTCTTAAAATGAAAATCCAAAAAACATCTGAAAAATCGAAAACTAAAAAAAATACTTTCATGTTGTCTTTTGGTTCTTTTTGGTCTTTAGTTTCGTTTTGTTTCGTTTCGTGTACATATTTTCTTGTGTTTTTGATTTTATGTGATTTTATTTTCTAGTTTTTTCTTGACTTCAACCTTGGGCGATTGATAAGTTAGTAGTGTTCATGGAGCCGGAAAATACTAGCCATGCTCGACTTTTGCTTGGATTGCTTAGATGCCTAGGTGGACCCCACCGAGCTCGACCAAAACTCGCTCGGTTAAGGAAGTTTCTATTCTCCCTCCTTTTACTTGGTTTTCATTAAAATGCGGGTAATGCATGGTGATAAGTCCAAAAAGTTGAGCTACCAAATATAGGGGGTACTATCCTCAAAATAGAGATCAGCGACCTAAAACTACTTCCAAACACGTTACAGCGACCTGCCAAGCCCTCCACGAATCTTTTGACGACCTCGTTGGTCCTACAAAATAGCGCCTAGGACGGGCCATATTTCGAGCCCGTTAAGGCCCTCCGACGCTTAAGTTAATAAGCGAAATCAAACACTCAATACTTCTCTTCAAATATAAAACAGTAATGCGATAGAGCAATATCGACTTAGCCAATAATGAGAGGTATGCACCTCCTTTTATAGATACAAGAGAAGTCCTCCCCAAGCAAGGGTTACCTTCTCCTACCATAATCCCATAAATACCACAACTGACTTATAATTAGGATTCCTCCCATATGTTAAGTTGCTATAAAAAATAAACCTTTCATTAAATTAATAGAATAGACCTGGGCCCATTATTCTTTCCATACAGTCCACCGAAACCTCATAAACTACATACACTAAGCCCGCAGGCTTGATATTCACAAAAACCAATAACCGAGCTCAAGTACACATCTCAAACCACAAGAGGTCGCGACCCCATATAAGAACTCATCCTTATACTCCAGGTCGCTACTCCACAAACCAACTCGCTCACTTTTCCACTGAAACTATTCAGCTCGCTCACCTCCCAGAGGAACACCCTCTCTAGGAAATGAAGTCACTTACCACAAATACATTCATATATCAAATAATATTACGTATGGACATTTTGGTCCGTATCATCTAGTCCCGCATGTTCTAGCTGATTGAGGCACGAAATCAGGTAGGACATGTAAAACAGAATCAAAGAGCACAACAATCACTAAAAAACAACAATAAAATACGAGCACACATAAATAAACCACTACTCCACTTTACTAGACCGTATCTTAGAATCACACAACTCGACAAATCGAGCTGTAATTCCAATCATCCCACTATAAAATACCAAGTATACCTGCGACCTGCAAAAGTTTAACCTACTGAGCTCGCTTCTTTTAAGATAAAATGATCACCTTGTAAGAGACGACCTACGAGTCCCCAGACCAAGTCCCCAAAACTGTACATATAACAACCTGAAACCACACTACTGTTGTCTTTCGACCTGAAATTATACTCGGATACAAGAAAATACAATCATATGCTTTTGAAAAGTCAAAAACACCACAAGTCATTTACTCGACCTAAAACAGGTCGATCAAGAAAACATTCCATACCACAAATCATAATCATTACTAAAACATCACCTTATAACCATAACAATTTCTATAGCTCGCCAAGACCCCATACAATAATCTATAATATCCTATCAAGGCCCAAGATTGCGTTAACCATAAAGGCACAAAAACCCATAAAACCATAAATCATAAAGATATCATCGACCTAAAATAGGTCGGTCAGAAAACCATTGCACCCCAAAAATTATCGCTGACCTAATAGCGTCAGCCCATTCCACAAACACAATCGCCAAACTGATACAAGTTGGTATATCAAATCAAGCAAAYTCCATATTAAACCAAATATGACCAAGAAAACCACTCAGTCTCCCATGTTTAAACGAAATAGACTATATTGAGTCAAAAATATATCAAATAAACCACTCCAAACCCAAAATAAACCAATACCAAATCTTACAACAGTTCTAAGTTCCCCAATAAACAAACAAGTCCCCCATATGCTAACCAAATAAACAAACCAAACCAAATCAATCAAGTAAACCATATCAACCAAATAAACTCGAACCAACCAAATAAACTCGCTAACCCATATTAGCCAAATAAACCTGACTCGCACATAGGTCGCACGAATTCGTAATCAATCACACTCATACTTCATAGCCTCATAAGACCATCAGATTCGAAAGAATAGCCAAACCATGACTTATACAC
>BMAC01000060.1:717936-735101 GCA_014905375.1 Phtheirospermum japonicum | reverse complement strand
TGGATTGGCGGCAACGGCAGGCGAACTTCGCGGATTGGCAGCAGTGGGGCGTCGGAGACGCTGTCGGGGCGGCAGGTTCCGGTGCGGCTGTGACAGCTCGCCAGCGCCCGTCGTCTCCACGCCGGAGTTCCTCAGCCCCGCCTGCCGCTGCTGAGGAATTGCCGCAGCCTCTTCGCCGTCGTGAGCAGGAGCCTGCCCAAGCGTGAAGACTCCGTGCTGTTGCGAGCATCGCCGCCGTTGCATCCCGCCGCGTAGTCTCCACCCGATTGCCTTACGAACGCCGCAGCCGACTTGCCGTGCGTGAGGTGCAAATGAATGCTATGAATAGTAATTTGTATGTGTGTGCTGTATTTGTACATATACATATTATATGCATGCTGTGTGTAGTGTGTTTGATATATATGTGTGTTAAATGCATGAATTTGTAATGTATTATATATATATAAATATGCATGTTAATGTAGTTGATATATATATATATATATATATATGTGTGTGTGTGTGTGTGTGTGTGCTCATGCATTATGTTTACATAAGTATTATATATATGTATATTTGATATGTGTATATAATATATAGTTAAATATATGATTAATATATTAATATATATATATTAATTGTTATATATAAGTTTAATATATTAATATATATATATATATATTATTATTATATATATATATGATTTATATAAACGTATCATGCTTATTCGTTTTTACAAAAATTGAATTGTTTCATTTGTAAAGCAATTAAAATATTATTTGAATTAATTGATTATTAAAATGGACCGTCGTTATTTTGAATTCGATTCAAAATTCCGTTTATTTAAAAAATTTTGTTTTCCGCTGCGCGACGGCACCATCAAATCCCAACAAATACAACAACCTGAAAAAGATATGTAAATCAGAAATATAGCTCGCCAAACACAACTCTCAAAACACAACAACATTACCTCTCATCATAAACACAACTTTGCAACACTACCTCTCATCACAAACACAACTTCTCAACACAACATCTCACCACAAACACACAACTTCTCACCACCAAAACACAACTTCTCAACACCACTTCTCATCACAAACACACAACTTCTCACCACTAAAACACAACTTCTCAACACTACTTCTTATTAAAATAACACAACTTCTTAAAACTTTCACACCACTTCACAAACCACAATTTCTCACCATTAACCTCGTAAGGGAGAAGTGCCCTCCGGTCCAAAGTTACCTTCTCCCGTCACAAAAACACAACTTAAAAAACACTTTCACACCATCACTAACTCTTGTGCTGGAGAAGTGACCTCCGGTCCAGAGTTACCTTCTCCCGCCACATAACAACCAAATTTTTCTTCGCAACAAACTTTCACATCGCAACAAACTCTTGTGCGGGAGAAGTACCCTCCGGTCCAGAGTTACCTTCTCCCGCCACAAAAACACAACTTCAAGAACTATAAACCCTTCACAAGATCACATGTGCGGGAGAAGTGCCCTCCGGTCCAGAGTTACCTTCTCCCGTCGTAACTTTAAAAACACAAACTCTTCACAAGATCGCACGTGCGGGAGAAGTGCCCTCTGGTCCAGAGTTACCCTTCTCCCCACATTGCCGACCTAAAAGAAGCGTCAGCCCACTGAAACAACAACTTTCATGACGAGAGAGGTGCCCTCCACACAAGAGTTACCCTCTCTCGCCATCGCCGACCTAAAAGAAGCGTCAGCCCACAATAAATTTCACGACGAGAGAGGTGCCCTCCACACAAGAGTTACCCTCTCCCGCCATAGCCGACCTAAAAGAAGCATCAACCCACAACAACTTTAACGACGAGAGAGGTGCCCTCCACACAAGAGTTACCCTCTCCCGCCCCAAACACACCACATCCGCCCTCTAGGCACAATACTTCTTCAAATAATACACATTCCAGCTTCTAGGCAAGACCTTTCCAGCTGCATCCTCAAGTACACGCGCTCCACCTCGAAACACTTTTACAACCTTAAACGGCCCAACCCAACTTGGCTCCAACTTCTTAGTCATTTGTAATGCAACAGATCGCCTCCATACCAGGTCGCTGACCTGAAAATAGCGATGGTTGACCCTTTTATTAAAAATAGCTTGTATTCTTTGTTTAAAGTGCTCAACCCGAGCTGCAACTCTGTCTCGTGGCCAAGCATTTCAGAAAAGGTCCAAAATGCGACCTCTTCTACAACTCCTCATTTATCACACAAAAGCGAGCTACTATTCTGGTCTCCTTCATCGTTAATCTCTTTGTGCCCTCCTTTGCTTTAACAAGGACATCCTATATAGATGTATGCCAATCATCCTTAACTTCTAGCTCCATAACCTCTTTCCCTTCTTCCACACTACTATGACTCAATTCCATCAGTGTAATTTTCGAATATCAAAAGTCCCCAGCACTCCTGCTATCCGAGCGAGCTGATCAGCCCGAGTGTTTTCAGCTCGCAGTAAATGTTCCAACTCGAACTCTTCAAAACGTGTTGTTTCTTCGCATTGGTTTACTCATCTCCGAGTTACATGTCAGGCAACCCACAAGTTAACACTAAGTTAATACGAACTAAACAGGCCCTGCACCCAAATCTGTTAGCATAACCATGGAAAACATCATCCGAATATTGCAACCTTACTTGTGCCAATAACATGTTAACCAAACATTTTGCAAATCAAATATTTCACCTTACCACAACCAGAAATATCATATCACCATCAAGCCTTATGGGATCAGACAAACTTGACACAAGCATTTTCAGCACATATACCAATTTTTAAGATTAAACTACTTTAATAGGTAATGAATTAGAGAACAAACTATATACCAATGGAAAGCCTTAAAGTCTAGTTTCCGACAAAAAAATCGTATCTCTAAAGGGATCAACCAACAGTAAGTTATGACCATTTTACTGGAGTGTGGCACTGCAGTATTTTCATACGGGAATGTGCAAGAATAAGCAATTCTTAGTGTGTTTTCACAATCCTACTCATCCAAAACTCATAATTCTTGGGGGTTAATAAACACTTAATATTTAGTCAAAACTCATCTTGCTTATCTCTAAAAATATAATCATATCCTCATAACCATATAAAATCAAATAAGTACTCCCCAACCAAGTGTTAAACCACATGAATCCATCTTCCACTCTCAACAAAAACATTAGTAGCACATTAATCCAAATATATCCAAACACTCAAATCCCATTAAAATCCCCAGGCATAATTATCCTACTAATTACAAATTTTAATCCTTATCCAAACTCATAATTAATTGTGTGACACCAAAAGAACCTGAATGTCACACGCATACGATCAGACCCATAAAATCGAGCAAATAGGCTAACATATATAAAAGATACATCCACCAAACCAAATAATAGAAAACTTATGTTTTACTTTGAATACCTCCAGGCCCATTCACCTCATTAAATCAACATAGAGGTTTCCCAATTATATTCCGCAGCTATAAACCTTGTACCTTCCTGTTTAGGGGGCAAACTGGACAACGGTAAATCAACCTTAGACCCGCAACCTCATCGATAGTTATCATTTAAGCATCACAACCTTTATTCGCGTCCACAATTATGAAATTAACCTGTTACAAAAGAACTCACCAAAGAAATCAAACTCATCAAGCCTTTTCCGATCTTATAAAACCAATGAGTACCACACATCAATTCGTTAGAATTCGCATACTTACATCCTCATGCAAAATAAACTAAATAATAGAAGAGCCCATTACCAAATACTAGAATCAATTTGTCAAATAACTGGTGGATTTCAAATAAACATGATAATAATGACCGTAGAAAGTAGACACAAAATTCTTATGTAGACCATCCACATAATTAATTATTATTAATCACATAACTATATCAGAGTTTCAACAATCCTGAATAGAGATTTATACATCAAACCTCAGCATCTTCTTCAAAATCCGGAGAGTACAAAATTAGAAACCTCAATCTAATAATTCTCAGATTCCATAATATTCGATCACCTTAACCACTACTAAAATAAATAAATTTCACATGTAAATACGACCTGTGATTACGTCAACAAGGCATAAATAATATATTTGATATTTTTATGCATATTGATTACCAATATCACACCATACTCAATAATTAAACCATAAGTCTACCCCCATGTAAATCGAGTCAATAAGCAAGTATTCCATATGACAACCAAATCAATCAACCAAACCATACCATCATCCTTTAAACACATCACAATTGTCACCTATTATAAACGTATATGAGCCCAATTTGTATATCCTCTATTTTCCAAAAGAAAATAAATATTTATCTTGGATCTTGGTGATTTTGTTGCGTTTGATTCGCATGCAACCTCCTCGCCTCGGATTTTGAGCAACAAAATGAATCGACCTCAAAATATTTGGACACACGACCTCATCGCGTATGTTTGCATTGATCGTTCTCGGGTTAAGGTCCAGGAAACACATAGAGTAACCCTAAAAAATCAATATTAATACAAACTCAACAAATAGACCTCACTCAATCCGTTAGTATATGATCATAAGAATAATCAATTAATAAAATGCAAGCATCGCAACCCTTATAAATAATTTATTAATTTCAATGAATTAACCACCAAACAGACATACAACCTATAGTAGCCCGTATAGCAAAACTGTTATGAATTTGCTACCCAAACAGAATCAAAGTTGAAAAATCACACCACTGCCACCAATTTAATTAAAGCCCATGGGAGCCTATATACTAACAAAATAATTCGAAGTCTTTAATTCCATTAACAGATTGTCAAAAATGCATTATACTTTGCTTCACTCTGGCGAATGTCATTAATTAAGTCATATTTGTAAGAAGTGATCAACAATAAATCATTCCCCACTAACCTTCAGCCATGATAAATCTCCAATGCTAGGTCCCAATTAAATCCTCCTGTAGGGAGATGGCATCTCAATAATATGCAAAACCCTCTAGGTGCTCTCATAAACCAATAATCGTAGTTTAAAACAATTCCATCAATAGCTTCGTACGACACCTCATATACATGTTTGACCAAAAGTCTTCAAATCTTACTCTTGACAAATATTTTTGAAAGATATATTAAAAAGGCCCCCCTGTCAATTCCTTTTCGCATGCATGGAATTAATTGAACACAAAACACAAAGATATACATAATCCCTTCAACATATTTTCTTTTTTTTAACATGTTGTCAGATTTACGTTTTCCAATGAATTCCTTTAATGTCCCTTCCATATAATTCCTTTAACTGAACAGTTCACGCAAATCAATTCGCACTCAATACTCACACCACAGATTTAAAAATAGAAAACTTATCTATATTACGCCTGCCTGCCTGATTTGAAAGCTTCTAATAAATTTGATCATCTTTTTTATTAAATTCCAACGTCTTTTTCTGAAAAACTCGATGTCCCTCTTTCCCAAAGACGACGCTAATTTGATAAGTCCAAAAAGTTGGGCTACCAAATATAGGGGGTACTAACCTCAAAATAGAGATCAGCGACCTGAAATAGATTCCAAACACGTTACAGCGACCTGCGAAGCCCTCCACGAATCTCTTGGAGACCTCGCTGGTCCTGCAAAACAGCGCCTCAGATGGGCCAGATTTCGATCCCGTTAAGGCCCTCCGACGCTTAAGTTAATAAGAGAAATCAAACACTTAATACTTCTCTTCAAATATAAAACAGTAATGCGATAGAGCAATATTGACTTAGCCAATAATGAGAGGTATGCACCTCCTTTTATAGATACAAGAGAAGTCCTCCCCAAGCAAGGGTTACCTTCTCCTACCATAATTCCATAAATACTAAAACTGACTTATAATTAGGATTCCTTACATATGCTAAGTTCCCATAAACAATAAACCTCTCATTAAATTAATAGAATAGGCCAGGGCCCTTTATTCTTTCCATACAGCCCACCGAAACCTCATAAACTACTCACACTAAGCCCGTCGGCTTGATATTCACAAAAACCCATAACCGAGCTCAAGTACACAGCTCAAACCACAAGAGGTCGCGACCCTATATAAGAACTCATCCTTATACTCCAGGTCTCTACTCCACAAACCAACTCGCTCACTCTTCCACTGAAACCATTCAGCTTGCTCACCTCCCAGAAGAACACCCTCTCTAGGAAATGAAGTCACTCACCACAAATACACTCTTATATAAAATAATATTACGTATGGACATTTTGGTCCGTATTCAGAACCTATATTTCTTGGATCGTTTCGTGTACATATTTTCTTGTGTTTTTGATTTTATGTGATTATATTTTCTAGGTTTTTTTTGACTTCAACCGTGGGCGATTGATAAGTTAATAGTGCTCATGAAGCCGGGAAATACTAGCAATCCTTGACCTTCGCTTGGATTGCTTAGATGCCTAGGTTGACCCCACCGAGCTCGACCAAAACTCGCTCGATTAAGGAATTTTCTATTCCCCTTCCTTTTACTTATTTTTCATTAAAATGCGGGTAATGCATGGTTTAAGTGTGGGGTGGGTAGGTGGTTAGGGTCCGGGTTTGTACAAAGCATGTTTTGGAGAAGTGATGCATTCTTGGCGAAGTGACGCTTACTATTTACGCATTTATATGGTTGAGTCGATTTTTGTGTCATTTGTGTCTTTATTACATGTTTAAGCAACTCCACATGCTTTGAAGTTTGAATAATTTACTTGTCGGGTTTTTGCATGTTATGGCCTCTTGTGAGGGGTTGAATTTTTGTGCTTCGTCAAAAACCCGCCTATATATTTATATAATCAACATTTTCTCATGAAAAGATTACAAAGCTCTAAAAGCTCTTTTGATTTCTCTTCCAAATTCGGTCCAAACTAGTGAGTAGCCTTGTGTGATTTATCGGCTTGCTTGCATTTTTATGGAAATTGCATTGAGGATGTTTGATTTTGCTCGTACATGTTTGAATTTGAAAATGACCTCGAGGCACATATATCACCCTTGTTCCACCCATATAAATATATATAAGCTACTTTAAAAAATCCCAAACGAGCCCCCTTGAGCCTATGTCCCGTTTCTTGTTAGCCGAACTCAATTTTAGCTCTTATATCTTCATAATTATGAGGTGAGAGAGTGTATGATTAGTTCACAAGAAATGTGAAGGAAATCGATTGTGGGATTCGGGTTTTGAGTTGCTTATACAAAAAAAAAGAATAATACTCCAACACAAATCATGAAAAGTGATAAAGCGTGCGTCCAAGTGAAAAAGCCTAATTCAAAAATAGGTCTAATTCTAGTAAAAAGAAGCAAATTCAAAAAGCTTCTAAGTATTTTAAAATAAAAGACGGGAAAGTGAGTGTACGAAAGGGTTTCGAATGAAAAGTTTAGTAAATTTGGAAAGGAGAAGCAATCATAAGTTTCGGGTTTTAAAAGATAGGATTTGTTGTGTTATTAATCACGTTTGATCGTGTGTTAGACACTATATCCAAATGTTCCATACCTTACCAAAGAGCCAACATTACAACCCATAATAAGGACCTATTTCGATTCTTATTTGGTTATGTACTATGAGCAATTTTGAGCATTCGATTTGTGAAATCTTGACAAGGTTCATGTATTGACCGACTTGAGCGTAAACATGTCCTATATACACTTGAGCGTATTGAGAGAACACCCTCAAAATTCCATTGGCAAGGAAGTCATAGACTTGATTTGCATTTGAGAAAGAGTAATACGAGCAATGCTTCACGATAGCGAGTTTATGTTGATATTATCATCGTATTAATAAGGATAAGCACAAGGATTTTTCTTTTTACACAATGTTCATTGCATGTACTCTKTCGATTCTTTTCGTAGTTCAAGAATTTCACCAACCATAAAWTAATTAAATCCCTTTAACCCAATTAACATAAAATTATCAAGAAACATGAAAAATAACAAAATAAGAAAAACGACCTAAAAACTTAACAAAAAATGACTCCAAACTACTAAAATCAATATAAAAATCTATTTAAAAACACAAAGAAAAACACAAKAATTACATGCAAAAAAACCCTCCCCTTAATGTGAAAGATGTGAGGAGTTTCCCAGGGCATGCCGGTTTCTATCGACGGTTCATTAAAGATTTTTCGAAAATTGCCCGCCCCTTGTGTCGGTAGTTGAGTAATGAAGTTCCTTTCGAATTAGCGTTGCTTGTAAGGACGCTTTCTTGGCAATTAAGAAGAGCCTCGTGTCTGCCCCCATCGTCGTAGCTCCCGATTGGAGCTTGCCCTTCGCGATTATGTGTGACGCCTCGAGCGAAGCGGTGGGGGTTGTTCTTGGCCAACGCATCGACAAGTTACTAAGGGTGATTTATTACGCGAGTTTGATGCTCAACGATGCCCAAAAGAACTACACAACGACTGAGAGAGAACTTTTGGTCGTGGTCTTTGCTTTTAGAGAAGTTTCGGGCCTACATTGTTGGATCACGAGTCGTGGTGCATAACGATCATGCCGCATTGTGATATTTGTTCTCAAAGCCTCAAGCTAAACCCCGCCTCATTCGATGGATCCTATTACTTGAAGAATTTGACATTGAGATCAAGGATCAGAAAGGATACGAGAATGCGGTGGCCGATCACCTTTCAAGGATGGTCACAAGTGGGTGGGATGGAGCGGATATCGGCAAAAATTTACCCCATGAAAATTTGATGGAAGTAGCTCAAGCACCTTGGTATGCCGACTATGCGAATTATTTGGCTAATGGAGAGCATAGGCCGGATATGGATTGGTAAGAAAAGAAACGCTTCCTATCTATGTGCCAAAGCTTTTATTGGGATGACCCTTTCTTGTATAAGGTTGGGAAAGATGGGGTGATTAGGAGGTGTATCCCCGAAGAGGAAATGCAAGATCTCTTGATGTTTTGCCATGACCACTAAGCCGGAGGCCACTTCGGAGGGAGGAGAACGGCTCTCAAAATCCTAAGATCGGGCTTCTATTCGCCATCCCTCCATTACGATGCTAAAGTCCACGTTCAAACATGTGATAGATGTCAACGGACGGGGAGTATCTCGAAACTGAACGAAATGCCCTTAGTGGGTAACTTGGTGGTCGAGATTTTCGATGTATGGGGGATAGACTTCATGGGCCCGTTTCCAAAGTCGGTTGATGGCTATGAGTACATTCTTGTGGGGGTTGATTATGTTTCTAAATGGGTTGAGGCCATTCCCACAATAAGGAATAACGCCGAGGTTGTTGTCAAGTTCGTGAAAGAGAATATTTGTGCTAGTTCTGGCTTCCCAAAAGTCATAATAAGTGATGGTGGTAGCCATTTTTGTAACAAGCTCTTCGAGAAACTTATGAAGATCTACGAGATCAAGCACAAGATAGCTATGCCATATCATCTCCAAACTTCGGGGCAAGTCGAGACGAGTAATAAGCAAGTGAAGAGTGTGCTAGAGAAAATAGTGCAACCGAATCGAAAGGATTGGTCGAGGAAGTTGAGTGACGCATTTTGGGCCCTTCGGACGACATATAAGACGGTTTTAGGCACGAGCCCTTATCATTTGACATTCGGGAAGTATTGTCACTTACCCGTTGAGATCGATCATAAGGCATTTTGGGCAATGAAAGCCGTCAATATGGATTTGAAAGAGGCCGGTCTTTAGAAAATATTTCAACTAGAGGAGTTGGACGAGCTTAGGGATAATCAATATAACAATGACCGTATTTACAAGGAGAGGACGAAACGAATTCACGACAAGAGGCTAATCCCGAAGAAGCTTGAAGTTAGGATGCCCATTTTGCTCTACAATTCCCGCTTATCTCTCCACCCCGGGAAGTTGAATTCCAAATGGATGGGGCCCTACACTATTTAGTTTGTCAATCCGAGCGGGATGGTAACTTTGATCAACCCAAATTCTAATGATCGTTTCCAATTCAGCGGGCACCGAGTTAAACGCTATCGTCATGGCTTCCTCCTACCGCCCGACGAGGAAGTGGTAGCGTTGGTTGATCTTCCCGCCTCACCTTCTTCATAATTACAAAAGGGAGCCATCGATCTAGTGACGTTAAACAAGCGCTACATGGGAGGCAACCCATGATTTTCTAACCATTTCTTATTTTTCTTTTCTTTCTCCACTATTCTTATTTCGACTTTGTGTATATCATTTCTTTATGTACATTAACTAATATTTTTGAGTTTGTGTAGGTGAAATCTTGAAGATTTTTGAGAGAAGGGGATCGAAAAGGCGAATCAGCTGCACTATTGCATTCGATCGACTCTCGCCATTCGAATCGACTGGTAATCTGTCGATCGACCATAAAATTGACTGAAATCCCCCCGAATCGACTGGAGGACAGTAGCTCAAGGTTTTCAAGGAGCAGTCGATTGACTGACTGAAAGTCGATCGACTGACCAGTTGATCGACTGAGGAGTAGTCGATCGACTGCCCCGCTTGCACAGCCCAGCTGGAAGGTTTTAAAGGCCGATCGATTTTCACCCTCCCTCTCCCATTCGACTGCAACCAAACAAGAAAAAAAAAACAAAGGAGAGACCAAAAACAGAAAAAAGGTGAAAGAAATATAAAAAAAATATATATAAAAATAAAAAAAAGAGAAGTGGAGAAGAGAGAAGTCGATCGACCAATCCTTTGCGCGAGAATCTCAGTTTCTCTTCCGTCGTCAACACAAGCATTTTGGGGGGTTTTTGCACTTTGGCTTTCCATTCCTAAATCCGAGAAATTTCTTGAGGTAATTCGCTAGACCCAACTTCTTGAATCGCTATTTGGTTGAGCTTTGGGGAAGCCTTGGGTTCAAATTTTTCATAAAACTCCTTATTCAAAAAACCACGCCCACCAAGTGTTCGAGGAAATGCCTAAATTAATGTTTTCTTTTGAAACTTCCCCTTTTCTTCCATTTTATTCGTTCTTTGGAATTCTCGGAACCCTTTAACAAAATCCTCGTTTACTCTCGCCCAATTTCAAACCATTCACATGACCGACTACTCTGAAGACGATGCCCCCTATCCCAACCTTGTCGGCAACTACGCCGCCCCCTTTCCTACTTACTCCGAGGTCAAGGGGGAACTTTTTCTAAACCTCTCCCAACGGAACTTCGCCGTTCCGCGTTACGTCACCCTCGATCGCCTCGATGAGTGGGTGGAAAATAGAGATCATCACGGGTTTGGGACACGGGTGCTAAACTACATCGATGCGTTGGGATCCCGATATTTTGCATCTCCTCCGAGCACCGGCCTACCGTGAGTTAATGCTCGAATTTTTCACCACTTACCGGGTCCGCGAGTGCTCGGAGTTCACGGTTCGTCTCGGAGGAAGGGAGTTTCGGATCACCCAAGAGGTGCTCCAAGAGGTCCTCGGGTTGAATTGTGAGGTGTTGTGGGACGAGCGGGCAAGAGAGTTTGGCCCGACGCAATTAGAGTAGATCTAAGATTTAACCTAAAGTTTTAAATCTTAGATCTACTCTTTATTGCTTGTTATTTTCCTTAAAGTTTTAACCTTTCATGTCAAATTTTCTTGCTCTTTAAATCCATGCTTTCAATTTTTGCTAATTTGCATTATTTAGGATTTTATGCATAGTTGTACCTTGTGCTTGCATGCTTGTACTTGGTGAAACAATGCATGTTTTTACTTGTCTTCATTAATTGCTTGCATTTTCATGTTAAGGCATCCGACGAGGCATCCTACCCACTTGAAATTTCATTTCCTAGTTTATTTTAATTAGGTTAATTGCTTTATTTTCATTTTCCTTTTATTTCTTAAAGCTCGAAACACATTTATTCTCTCAATCAAATCGAATTCCGATAATACAAAGCCAAGAACCCGTTGATATACTTTCAACACCACTAAAACTATGAAAAAAAATTGCGCCGTTGCGACTCGGCTTGGCTAAGGCTTTCAATTTTCTTGTAGTTTCATTGTGTTTTTAGCTTGCTTTGTTATTTGACGTTTTTTTGTTAAGTATGTTAGGTAATTGTATTGTAGCTATGGTGGATACATTCCCAACATGGGAGAGCATGGTGCAAACCATGTTGGGAATGAGATGTTGTATAATGGGTATGGCATCGTGGGAGGTCATGGTGCAATCCATGTTGCCAATGGTGGATATGGATATGGGCAACCCGACATGGGAGGGCATGGTGCAAACCATGTCGGGTTTAATGGTTTCTCAGGCATGAATAGTTCCTTGGGTGGTTATGGAGCTCCAAATTCCTATCTGAACGTGCAAGCCCCGATTTCCGATCCATATGGCTATGGTGCTCCTCAACATTTTCTTAATATGCCGAGCCCATATCCCGGCCTGTATGGAGTCCCCCCCGTTTATAATGTCAATCCTATGCCGAATATGTATCCGAGTGGAAATGTGGGTGGTGAAAATCTGAATCCCGGTCCGTATAGCGATTCTCGTACTTCCATTCTCAATCATGCCCCAATTGGTGCCACCAATAGTGTCCCTAAGCATGATCCATATTGGATGTTTGTCTCCAATATCGCAAGTCCCCCAAACTTTTTTTGGATGTGCATGGTGTGGACCGTGTGATCATGATACCAAATCTTGCCCTTCATTCTCCTCGTTCAATATGCCCGATGCCTCTTTCGGAGGACTTGTATGGGGGTCATGGACATCATGTGGGACCCGATTATGCTATACTATCTTTTTCTCCACCGCCGACTCATAATCCGGTTGTTACTCCTCATGTGGGCCCTTGTCATTCGACTATCCCGGTGATTGCTCCTACCCTACCTCCCAAGCCAAAGACTTCTCAAGCAATGTACTCTTGTGCTAATGACGTAAACATGGATTTATCTTCTAAGGATCTTGAGTTGATAAAGAAGATAGCGGATATGAAGGCTCGACTTGCTACGTTATCTAGTCCGAGTCCACTGCCGCCTTATAACGCTCTTGTTACTCCTCACGTGCGCCCACTCTTCTCGGTGAATGATCCTACCCCACCCTCCAATCCGAACCTCATGCAATCTTTCCCCATTGTGTCGGACTCACCCGATACTATCCTCAATATGTGTGGGGTGGTTGCTAATACGGTTGTCTCGCCGTCGGAAGAGGACGTGGCTTCATTTTTGGATGTTTTACCTCTGTTGACCCTTTACCTTTTACTTCAAAAGAGTCTTGCGAAGAATGGGTATATATGGACTTCATCAAGGCCACGATCGATCAAGTTTATATGGAGGAAAGGAGACTTGAGGAGGAGGTTGGCCCGGACGTCGATATTGAGGGATGTTGTGACGATGAGCTCCTTGTTCTAAATGATGAGCCCGTTGTGCCTCTATGTGACCCCGATTTGTGTGTCAATGACTCTCGGTGTGTCGTTGAGAGCAACAACGACTTTTTAGAGGGGGAGGTGGGGGTTATTGATGATAGGATTGAAGAATTTGAAGATTTTCTTGGGGTGGAGATTGTTGATGAGGGGTTGGGAGTCGATTCCTTCGAGAAGCTTGAAGATTTTCGTGGTGTGGAAATTCTTGATGCTAAGATTAAGGAGTACCATGAACGTATCGGTGATTTGTTCGAGCTAACGCATAATTATTTGGAGGAAGAGTAGAACAAACCGATTACCATCTTGGAAAATTCGAACCGAGGTGAGGAGGAGAGGATGGTTAAAGGGCTTGATGTTCTTAAGGGTGCTATTGATTGGATACCGGAATTAGTTGAGGGAGTTAGTTCTTTGAATTCGAGTCTTGAAGATATGGTGAGAGCCGGGATGTGGAGGGTGTTATTAGAGGGCTTGATATTCGTGATATCCAAAAGCGAGTGGGTAAAGCCCATTGATTTGGTGCCCAAGATGAGCGGCTTGTTAGTTTTTGAAGATGAAGAAGGAGGGTTGTTGGCCACGAGGGCTACAGTGGGTTGAGGGACGTTGATTGATTTTAAGAAGTTGAAAGTGGCTACCAAGAGAGATCATTTCCCTCCCCGATTTTTCGATAAAAGATCGAACAAGATAGCCGGCCAATATTCATTTTGCTTCCTTGATGAGTCGTCGGGGCACTTCAAAAACACCATTCCACCCGAGGACCTAGCCGAGATGAGCTTCAATTTCCCATTTGGAACATTTGCTTTTTGGCGGATCTTATTAGATCTATGCAATGCGCCAAGGACATTCCAAAGAATGGATCCTCCCAACAAGGAGGAGATTTTTTTGGTGGAACCTCCCGTGATCTTTCCACCTTGACCAAAAGGGATTACGTCGAGCTAATGACGTAAAACAAGCGCTTCTTGGGAGGCAACCCAAGTTCTTCTCGTTTATTTCTTTTATTTTCTTTCTTTCTTACTTTCTTTCTTCTTAAAATGAAAATTCAAAAAACATTTGAAACATCGAAAACTAAAAAAAATATTTTCATGTTGTCTTTTGGTTCTTTTTGGTCTTTAGTTTCATTTTGTTTCGTTTCGTGTACTTATCTTCTTGTGTTTTTGATTTTATGTGATTTTATTTTCTAGTTTTTTTACTTCAACCTTGGGCGATTGATAAGTTAGTTGTGATTTTATTTTCTAGTTTTTTTACTTCAACCTTTCGGTTAAGGATGTTTCTATTCTCCCTCCTTTTACTTGGTTTTCATTAAAATACGGGTAATGCATAGTGATAAGTCCAAAAAGTTGAGCTACCAAATATTGGAGGTACTAACCTCCAAATAGAGATCAGCAACCTAAAACTGCTTCCAAACACGTCACAGCGATCTGCCAAGTCCTCCACGAATCTCCTGGCGACCTCGTTGGTTCTGCAAAACAGCGCCTCAGACGGGCCGGATTTCGAGCCCGTTAAGGCCCTCCGACGCTTAAGTTAATAAGCGAAATCAAACACTCAATACTTCTCTTCAAATATAAAATAATAATGCGATAGAGCAATATCGAATTAGCCAATAATGAGAGGTATGCACCTCCTTTTATAGATACAAGAGAAGTCCTCCCCAAGCAAGGGTTACCTTCTCCTACCATAATCCCATAAATACCACAACTGACTTATAATTAGGATTCCTCCCATATGCTAAGTTGCCATAAAAAATAAACCTCTCATTAAATTAATAGAATAGACCTGGGCCCATTATTCTTTCCATACAGTCCACCGAAACCTCATAAACTACTCACACTAAGCCCACAGGTTTGATATTCACAAAAACCCATAACCTAGCTCAAGTACACAGTTCAAACCACAAGAGGTCGCGACCCTATATAAGAACTCATCCTTATACTCCAGGTCTCTACTCCACAAACCAACTCGCTCACTCTTCCACTGAAACCATTCAGCTCGCTCACCTCCCAGAGGAACACCCTCTCTAGGAAATGAAGTCACTTACCACAAATACACTCATATATCAAATAATATTACGTATAGACATTTTGGTCCGTATCAGCTAATCCCCAATGTTCTAGCTGATTGAGGCACGAAATCAGGTAGGACATGTAAAACAGAATCAAAGAGCACAACAATCACTAAAAAACAACAATAAAATACGAGCACACATAAATAAACCACTACTCCACTTTACCAGACCGTATCTTAGAATCACACAACTCGACAAATCGAGCTGTAATTCCAATCATCCCACTATAAAATACCAAGTATACCTGCGACCTGCAAAAGTTTAACCTACTGAGCTCGCTTCTTTTAAGATAAAATGATCACCTTGTAAGAGACGACCTACGAGTCCCCAGACCAAGTCCCCAAAACTGTACATATAACAACCTGAAACCACACTACTGTTGTCTTTCGACCTGAAATTATACTCGGATACAAGAAAATACAATCATATGCTTTTGAAAAGTCAAAAACACCACAAGTCATTTACTCGACCTAAAACAGGTCGATCAAGAAAACATTCCATACCACAAATCATAATCATTACTAAAACATCACCTTATAACCATAACAATTTCTATAGCTCGCCAAGACCCCATACAATAATCTATAATATCCTATCAAGGCCCAAGATTGCGTTAACCATAAAGGCACAAAAACCCATAAAACCATAAATCATAAAGATATCATCGACCTAAAATAGGTCGGTCAGAAAACCATTGCACCCCAAAAATTATCGCTGACCTAATAGCGTCAGCCCATTCCACAAACACAATCGCCAAACTGATACAAGTTGGTATATCAAATCAAGCAAAYTCCATATTAAACCAAATATGACCAAGAAAACCACTCAGTCTCCCATGTTTAAACGAAATAGACTATATTGAGTCAAAAATATATCAAATAAACCACTCCAAACCCAAAATAAACCAATACCAAATCTTACAACAGTTCTAAGTTCCCCAATAAACAAACAAGTCCCCCATATGCTAACCAAATAAACAAACCAAACCAAATCAATCAAGTAAACCATATCAACCAAATAAACTCGAACCAACCAAATAAACTCGCTAACCCATATTAGCCAAATAAACCTGACTCGCACATAGGTCGCACGAATTCGTAATCAATCACACTCATACTTCATAGCCTCATAAGACCATCAGATTCGAAAGAATAGCCAAACCATGACTTATACACAATCTAATAGAGCTAAATTTAGCTCGCATATAAAAAATATTAGCTCGCACAGAAACAACCATCCATAACACAATACAACAGCCTAAAAAAGATATGCAAATCAGACATACTCTTCCCAAATCATAAGTAAAACATCATAACCACTTAACCATAAATCATCAATATAGCTAGCCAAACACAACTCTCAAAACACAACAACATTACCTCTCATCACAAACACAACTTCTCAACACAACATCTCATCACAAACATACAACTTCTCACCACCAAAACAAAACTTCTCAACACCACATCTCATCACAAACACACAATTTCTCACCACTAAAACACAACAACTTCTTATCACAAAAAACACAACTTCTTAACACTTTCACACCACTTCACAAACCACAACTTCTCAACACAACTTCTTATTACAAAAAAACAACTTCTTAACACTTTCACACCAATAGTAGTGTGGAAGAAGGGAAAGAGGTTATGGAGCTCGAAGTTAAGGATGATTGGCATACATCTATATGGGATGTCCTTGTTAAAGTAAAGGAGGGCGTAGAGAGATTAACGATGAAGGAGACCAGAATAGTAGCTCGCTTTTGTGTGATAAATGAGGAGTTGTACAAGAGGTCGCATTTTGGACTTTTTCTGAAATATTTGGCTACGAGACAGAGTTGCAGCTCGGGTTGAGCACTTTAA
>BMAC01000060.1:694768-717547 GCA_014905375.1 Phtheirospermum japonicum | reverse complement strand
GACTCAATTCCATCAGTGTAATTTTCGAATATCAAATGTCCCCAATGCTCCTGCTATCCGAGCGAGCTGATCAGCCCGAGTGTTTTCAGCTCGCAGTAAATGTTCCAACTTGAACTCTTCAAAATGTGTTGCTTCTTCGCATAGGTTTACTCATCTCCGAGTTACATGTCAGGCAACCCACAAGTTAACACTAAGTTAATACGAACTAAACAGGCCCTGCACCCAAATCTGTTAGCATAACCATGGAAAACATCATCCAAATATTGCAACCTTACTCGTGCCAATAACATGTTAACCAAACATTTTTCAAATCAAATATTTCCCCTTACCACAACCACGAATATAATATCACCATCAAGCCTTATAGGATCAAACAAACTTGACACAAGCATTTTCAGCACATATACAGACTTTTAAGATTAAACTGCTTTAATCGGTAATGAATTAGAGAACAAACTATATACCACTGGAAAGCCTTAAAGTCTAGTTTCCAACAAAAAAATCGTATCTCAAAAGGGATCAACCAACAGTGAGTTATGACCATTTTACTGGAGTGTGGCAGTGCAGTATTTTCATATGGGAATGTGCAAGAATAAGCAATTCTTAGTGTGTTTTCATAATCCTACTCATCCAAGTACCTTGGGGGTTAATAAACACTTAATATTTAGTCAAAACTCATCTTGCTTATCTCTAAAAATATAAGCATATCCTCATAACCATATAAAATCAAATAAGTACTCCCTAACCAAGTGTCAAACCACATGAATCCATCTTCCACTCTCAACAAAAACATTAGTAGCACATTAATCCAAATATATCCAAACACTCAAATCCCATTAAAAGCCCCGAGTATAATTATCCTACTAATTATAAATTTTAATCCTTATCCAAACTCATAATTAATTGTGTGACACCAAAAGAACCTGAATGTCACACGCATACGATCGGACCCATAAAATCGAGCAAACAGGCTAACATATATAAAAGACACATCCACCAAACCAAATAATAGAAAACTTATCTTTTACTTTGAATACCTCCAGGCCTATTCACCTCATTAAATCAACATAGAGGTTTCCCAATTATATTCCGCAGCTATAAACCTTGTACCTTCTTGTTTAAGGGGAAACTGGACAACGGTAAATAAACCTTAGACCCGAAACCTCATCGATAGTTATCATTTAAGTATCACAACCTTTATTCGCGTCCACAATTATGAAATTAACCTGTTACAAAAGAACTCACCAAAGAAATCAAACTCATCAAGCCTTCTCCGATCTTATAAAATAATGAGTACCACACATCAATTCGTTAGAATTCGCATACTTACATCCTCATGCAAAATAAACTAAATAATAGAAGAGCCCATTACCAAATACTATAATCAAATTTTCAAATAACTGGTGGATTTCAAATAAACATGATAATAATGACCGTAGCATGTAGACACACAATTCTTATGTAGACCATCCACATAATTAATTGTTATTACCACATAACTATATCAGAGTTTCAACAATCCTGAATAGAGATTTATACATCAAACCTCAGCAACCTCAATCTAATAATTCCCAGATTCCATAATATTCGATCACCTTAACAACTACTAAAACAAAATAAATTTCACATGTAAATACGACCTGTGATTACGTCAATGAGGCATAAATAATATATTTGATATTTTTATGGATATTGATTACCAATATCACACCATACTCAATAATTAAATTATAAGTCTACCCCCATGTAAATCGAGTCAATAAGCAAGTATTCCATAGGACAACCAAATCAATCAACCAAACCATACCATCATCCTTGAAACACATCACAATTGTCACCTATTACCAACGTATATGAGCCCAATTTGTATATCCTCGATTTTCCAAAAGAAAATAAATATTTATCTTGGATTTTAGTGATTATGTTGCGTTTGATTCATACGCAACCTCCTCGCCTCATATTTCGAGCAACAAAATGAATCGACCTCAAAATATTTGGACACGTGACCTCATCGCGTATGTTTGCATTGACCGTTCCTGGGTTAAGGTCCAGGCAACACATAGAGTAACCCTAAAAAATCAATATTAATACAAACTCAACAAATAGACCTCACTCAATCCGTTAGTATATGATCATAAGAATAATCAATAAATAAAACGCAAGCATCGCAACCCTTATAAATAATTTATTAATTTCAATTAATTAACAACCAAACGGACATACAACCTATAGTAGCCCGTATAGCAAAACTTATCAATTTGCTACCCAAACAGAATCAAAGTTGAAAAATCACCCCACTGCCACTAGTTTAATTAAAGCCCATGGGAGCCGATATACTAACAAAATAATTCGAAGTCTTTAATTCCATTAACAGATTGTCAAAAAAGCATTATACTTTGCTTCACTCTGGCGAATGTCTTTAATTAAGTCATATTTGTAAGAAGTGATCAACAATAAATCATTCCCCACTAACCTGCAGCCATGATAATTAAAGGAAAACGGTAAGAAGTTATCTCCAATGCTAGGTCCCAATTCAATCCTCCTGTAATGAGATTGTTGGGATTTGGTGGTACCGTCGCGTAGCGGAAAACAAAATTTTTTAAAAATTAAATTAATTGAATCAAATTCAATTGACGACGGTCCAATTTTATAATCAATTAATTCAAACAATGTTTTAATTGCTTTTAATAAATAGAAACAATTTGATTTTCGTAAAATCGAACGAGCATGATAATTTCTATTAAACATATATATATAACAATTATATATATATATTAATATATTAATCATATATTTAATTATATATTATATATATATATATATATCATATATACATATATATATAATATTTATATATACAACATGCATTTAATTATATATATATAATACATAAACATCACGACATGCATGCACATCATATATATATATCTAAGTACACATCAGGCATGCATATAATATTAGATATATGAATATCACATACTGCACACATACATTTAATATTAACACATGCAAAACATACACAGCTCACAACATATATGTTAAATATATACTAAGCACATATATCTCTTAAAATCACTCCTCCTGCATGCGCATATATATATCATATATATATATATTACATGAACAGCCAAATACCTCTCGGCACGGCGTGGACGACGGGGAGCGGAGGCTCACGACGGCAGGGCGCCAGGCGGTCCGGCTTGGCAGCGGCCACGACTGGCTTCGGAGTGGTGTTCGGATGGAGTTTGTCGGCAACAAGAACTCCGGCTGGCGACTCTGACTGGGCAGCAACGCGGATTCGGCGATTGCACAGGCTCCTCGGCTTGACAGCGGTAACGATGGCGCGGCAACCGGACTGTCGGGAATGAGATGTCTGTTTTAATTGCTCACATCTCAGCGAGGCGGAGGCGCTGGGCTCGCACACGATGACAGCTTGGCGTGCGGAACTCCGATGACCGTTCGGAATGGCTGCGACGCGGCTCCGGTGAATCGATATCACACACCGTATTGCCCGACGTACTCGCGATGGAGCACTAGCTCCGTCGAGAGATTGAGAACGACGGAGAAACGAGAAAACGAGGACCGAACGATTCGGTAGGCGGCGGCCGGCGGCAAGCGGCAGCGGGCTGGGGTTGGACGGCTTGGTGGCTAGGGTTTTTAGTTCAAAACTTTTTTCGGAAAATGTTTCCGTCCTGTTGTTGGAGTGTTCTCTGTTCCAAAAAAAAAAACTTCTGTTTTATTTTTATTGTTTTTAATTAAAACTTAAGCCCAAGCCCAAAGGGCTTATAAGGATGTGGGCCATTTAAAAAATAAAAATAAAACAAAGCCTTTACCTTTAAAAGGGAATCAAGCCCAAATTTAATGGGCTGTAAAAGGATGGCCCATTTAATAATTAAAACCAAACTTTTAATTTAATTGGCCAAATTAAAATTAAAAACCCCATCGTAATTAAATCATTTCTCACAAACGATAATTTTGAAAAATATAATAATTATATTTTCGCGTCCAGAATAATTTTCTCGTATTTTTCTCAATTCATAATCACAATTATGAATCTTAGATTCAATCAAATTGACATCTAATTATGCTAAAATTAACAATTAATTTTTAGCTGTCGTTTTCAATAATCAGGAAACACGTGGTGTGACCCTCAATGGTTCAAGTGTAAGCTAGCCGTGGGTTCACAACACTTTGTGATTCGAACAACATTTTGTTCTTATATGAACTCGTCCCTTATAGTTCCTGATTAAATAAAACTCATTTTACTTAATCACTGGTAAGACCAGAACCCAATGAATTATGAGAGGCGTTTAGCAACTACGCATCATAATACCCTAGATACAAATGAAGTGCCTGCAAGAACCTTGTGATATAGCTTATATGTACAGTACYATCCCTTCGCGATCTATGTCCCGATTGAACAAGAGGTATTGGTTCATCGAGACCTCTTTCTAGTTCAATAACTGTGTGTACGTTCTAGATTCAAGATAATCCGTTCGTTTGTGACTTAGAGAAACACATTTCTCCAAACACCCCACTATCAGCTCTGGCCAGAGACTTCGAGGATTTATCAACCATCAGAACACACAGGACATCCATGACTTATCATGCGTCCGAATCCCCTACTACCATGCACAGACTTCCCACTACATTCCCGACTATGCGAACATTGCCCCTTTTGATCGGCCTCCAAGGAGACACAGAGACAGGTCACAACATAGCCTGTCCTCTAGTGAAGTCACGATGAGGTCTGGGTCTTAAGGATTAATGTTGTACACTATACCATAGAAATCATCTACCCGATGAGTGGGAACCACTTAGAGATTTCTAGGTYAGGGAGTTCAGTGAACTCATCTTATGAGCACCTACTTATGTATGTCGATGTCCAGACACCGTGACCGATGAGACGCGGTCCACATACAATAAGTACTAGTCTTAATGGGAAAGGCCTGTATCCTCATTATGGCGTAACCCTTTGACTAGGAACAAGTTCGACAAGTTACATTACGTGATAGATTATCTTACGGTTCTGCTAGACCAATCTACCGTAATAAAGTAACTTCATCTGGACCATATCTATGCAACTAGCAAGGGATAAAAGATATGGAATGCCAATATGTATAAAAGATATTATTACGAATAAAAACCGATTGTATTACAAGAGAATGGTCAGATCAGAACCACAAGTTGGCTTGTTGGTCACTCTATTCTAACAGAGATAGCATCTCAATAATATGCAAAAACCTTTAAGTGCTCTCACAAACCAATAATCAGAGTTTAAAACAATTCCACCAATGGCTTCGTACGACACCTCATATACATGTTTGACCAAAACTCTTCAAATCTTACTCTTGACAAATATTTTTGAAAGATATATTAAAAAGGCCCCCCTGTCAATTCCTTTTCGCACGCATGGAATTGATTGAACACAGAACACAAATATATACATAATCCCTTCAACATATTTTCTTTTTTTTTAACATGTTGTCAGATTTACGTTTTTCCAATGAATTCCTTTAATGTCCCTTCCATATAATTCCTTTAACTGAACAGTTCACACAAATCAATTCGCACTCAATACTCACACCACAGATTTAAAAATAGAAAACTTATCTATATTATGCCTGCCTGCCTGATTCAAAAGCTTCTAATAAATTTGATCATCTTTTTTATTAAATTCCCACGTCTTTTTCTGAAAAACTCGATGTCCCTCTTTCCCACAGACGCCGCCAATTTGATAAGTCCAAAAAGTTGGGCAACCAAATATAGGGGGTACTAATCTCAGCGACCTGAAATAGATTCCAAACACGTTACAGCAACCTGCTAAGCACTCCACCATTCTCTTGGCGACCTCACTAGTCCTGCAAAACAGTGCCTCAGACGGGCCGGATTTTGAGCCCGTTAAGGCCCTCCGACGCTTAAGTTAATAAGCAAAATCAAACACTCAATACTTCTCTTCAAATATAAAACAGTAATGCGATAGATCAATATTGACTTAGCCAATAATGAGAGGTATGCACCTCCTTTTATAGATATAAGAGAAGTCCTCCCCAAGCAAGGGTTACCTTCTTCTACCATAATTTCATAAATACAACAACTGACTTATAATTAGGATTCCTTCCATATTCTAAGTTCCCATAAACAATAAACCTCTCATTAAATGAATAGAATAGGCCAGGGCCCATTATTCTTTCCATACAGTCCACCGAAACCTCATAAACTACTCACACTAAGCCCGCCGGCTTGATATTCACAAAAACCCATAACCGAGCTCAAGTACACAGCTCAAACCACAAGAGGTTGCGACCCTATATCAGAACTCATCTTTATACTCCAGGTCGCTACTCCACAAACCAACTCGCTCACTCTTCCACTGAAACCATTCAGCTTGCTCACCTCCTAGAGGAACACCCTCTCTAGGAAATGAAGTCACTCACCACAAATACACTCATATATCAAATAATATTACGTATGGACATTTTGGTCCGTATTCAGAACCTATATTTTTTAGATCATTTCGTGTACATATTTTCTTGTGTTTTTGATTTTATGTGATTATATTTTCTAGGTTTTTTATTTTGACTTCAACCTTGGGCGATTGATAAGTTAGTAGTGCTCATGAAGCCGTGAAATACTAGCCATGCTCGACTTTTGCTTGGATTGCTTAGATGCCTAGGTGGACCCCACCGAGATCGACCAAAACTCACTCGATTAAGGAAGTTTCTATTCCCCTTCCTTTTACTTATTTTTCATTAAAATGCGGGCAATGCATGGTTTAAGTGTGGGGTGGGTAGGTGGTTAGGGTCTGGGTTTGTACAAAGCATGTTTTGGAGAAGTGACGCATTCTTGGCGAAGTGACGCTTACTATTTGCGTATTTATATGGTTGAGTCGATTTTTGTGTCGTTTGTGTCTTTATTAAATGTTTAAGCAACTCCACATGCTTGGAAGTTAGAATAATTTACTTGTCTGATTTTTGCATGTTATGGCCTCTTGTGAGGGGTTGAATTTTTGTTCTTTGTCCAAAACCCGCCTATATATTTATATAATCAACATTTTCTCATGAAAAGATTACAAATCTCTAAAAGCTCTTTTGATTTCCCTCCCAAATTCGGTGCAAACTAGTNGACTTAGCCAATAATGAGAGGTATGCACCTCCTTTTATAGATACAAGAGAAGTCCTCCCCAAGCAAGGGTTACCTTCTCCTACCATAATTCCATAAATACTAAAACTGACTTATAATTAGGATTCCTTACATATGCTAAGTTCCCATAAACAATAAACCTCTCATTAAATTAATAGAATAGGCCAGGGCCCTTTATTCTTTCCATACAGCCCACCGAAACCTCATAAACTACTCACACTAAGCCCGTCGGCTTGATATTCACAAAAACCCATAACCGAGCTCAAGTACACAGCTCAAACCACAAGAGGTCGCGACCCTATATAAGAACTCATCCTTATACTCCAGGTCTCTACTCCACAAACCAACTCGCTCACTCTTCCACTGAAACCATTCAGCTTGCTCACCTCCCAGAAGAACACCCTCTCTAGGAAATGAAGTCACTCACCACAAATACACTCTTATATAAAATAATATTACGTATGGACATTTTGGTCCGTATTCAGAACCTATATTTCTTGGATCGTTTCGTGTACATATTTTCTTGTGTTTTTGATTTTATGTGATTATATTTTCTAGGTTTTTTTTGACTTCAACCGTGGGCGATTGATAAGTTAATAGTGCTCATGAAGCCGGGAAATACTAGCAATCCTTGACCTTCGCTTGGATTGCTTAGATGCCTAGGTTGACCCCACCGAGCTCGACCAAAACTCGCTCGATTAAGGAATTTTCTATTCCCCTTCCTTTTACTTATTTTTCATTAAAATGCGGGTAATGCATGGTTTAAGTGTGGGGTGGGTAGGTGGTTAGGGTCCGGGTTTGTACAAAGCATGTTTTGGAGAAGTGATGCATTCTTGGCGAAGTGACGCTTACTATTTACGCATTTATATGGTTGAGTCGATTTTTGTGTCATTTGTGTCTTTATTACATGTTTAAGCAACTCCACATGCTTTGAAGTTTGAATAATTTACTTGTCGGGTTTTTGCATGTTATGGCCTCTTGTGAGGGGTTGAATTTTTGTGCTTCGTCAAAAACCCGCCTATATATTTATATAATCAACATTTTCTCATGAAAAGATTACAAAGCTCTAAAAGCTCTTTTGATTTCTCTTCCAAATTCGGTCCAAACTAGTGAGTAGCCTTGTGTGATTTATCGGCTTGCTTGCATTTTTATGGAAATTGCATTGAGGATGTTTGATTTTGCTCGTACATGTTTGAATTTGAAAATGACCTCGAGGCACATATATCACCCTTGTTCCACCCATATAAATATATATAAGCTACTTTAAAAAATCCCAAACGAGCCCCCTTGAGCCTATGTCCCGTTTCTTGTTAGCCGAACTCAATTTTAGCTCTTATATCTTCATAATTATGAGGTGAGAGAGTGTATGATTAGTTCACAAGAAATGTGAAGGAAATCGATTGTGGGATTCGGGTTTTGAGTTGCTTATACAAAAAAAAAGAATAATACTCCAACACAAATCATGAAAAGTGATAAAGCGTGCGTCCAAGTGAAAAAGCCTAATTCAAAAATAGGTCTAATTCTAGTAAAAAGAAGCAAATTCAAAAAGCTTCTAAGTATTTTAAAATAAAAGACGGGAAAGTGAGTGTACGAAAGGGTTTCGAATGAAAAGTTTAGTAAATTTGGAAAGGAGAAGCAATCATAAGTTTCGGGTTTTAAAAGATAGGATTTGTTGTGTTATTAATCACGTTTGATCGTGTGTTAGACACTATATCCAAATGTTCCATACCTTACCAAAGAGCCAACATTACAACCCATAATAAGGACCTATTTCGATTCTTATTTGGTTATGTACTATGAGCAATTTTGAGCATTCGATTTGTGAAATCTTGACAAGGTTCATGTATTGACCGACTTGAGCGTAAACATGTCCTATATACACTTGAGCGTATTGAGAGAACACCCTCAAAATTCCATTGGCAAGGAAGTCATAGACTTGATTTGCATTTGAGAAAGAGTAATACGAGCAATGCTTCACGATAGCGAGTTTATGTTGATATTATCATCGTATTAATAAGGATAAGCACAAGGATTTTTCTTTTTACACAATGTTCATTGCATGTACTCTKTCGATTCTTTTCGTAGTTCAAGAATTTCACCAACCATAAAWTAATTAAATCCCTTTAACCCAATTAACATAAAATTATCAAGAAACATGAAAAATAACAAAATAAGAAAAACGACCTAAAAACTTAACAAAAAATGACTCCAAACTACTAAAATCAATATAAAAATCTATTTAAAAACACAAAGAAAAACACAAKAATTACATGCAAAAAAACCCTCCCCTTAATGTGAAAGATGTGAGGAGTTTCCCAGGGCATGCCGGTTTCTATCGACGGTTCATTAAAGATTTTTCGAAAATTGCCCGCCCCTTGTGTCGGTAGTTGAGTAATGAAGTTCCTTTCGAATTAGCGTTGCTTGTAAGGACGCTTTCTTGGCAATTAAGAAGAGCCTCGTGTCTGCCCCCATCGTCGTAGCTCCCGATTGGAGCTTGCCCTTCGCGATTATGTGTGACGCCTCGAGCGAAGCGGTGGGGGTTGTTCTTGGCCAACGCATCGACAAGTTACTAAGGGTGATTTATTACGCGAGTTTGATGCTCAACGATGCCCAAAAGAACTACACAACGACTGAGAGAGAACTTTTGGTCGTGGTCTTTGCTTTTAGAGAAGTTTCGGGCCTACATTGTTGGATCACGAGTCGTGGTGCATAACGATCATGCCGCATTGTGATATTTGTTCTCAAAGCCTCAAGCTAAACCCCGCCTCATTCGATGGATCCTATTACTTGAAGAATTTGACATTGAGATCAAGGATCAGAAAGGATACGAGAATGCGGTGGCCGATCACCTTTCAAGGATGGTCACAAGTGGGTGGGATGGAGCGGATATCGGCAAAAATTTACCCCATGAAAATTTGATGGAAGTAGCTCAAGCACCTTGGTATGCCGACTATGCGAATTATTTGGCTAATGGAGAGCATAGGCCGGATATGGATTGGTAAGAAAAGAAACGCTTCCTATCTATGTGCCAAAGCTTTTATTGGGATGACCCTTTCTTGTATAAGGTTGGGAAAGATGGGGTGATTAGGAGGTGTATCCCCGAAGAGGAAATGCAAGATCTCTTGATGTTTTGCCATGACCACTAAGCCGGAGGCCACTTCGGAGGGAGGAGAACGGCTCTCAAAATCCTAAGATCGGGCTTCTATTCGCCATCCCTCCATTACGATGCTAAAGTCCACGTTCAAACATGTGATAGATGTCAACGGACGGGGAGTATCTCGAAACTGAACGAAATGCCCTTAGTGGGTAACTTGGTGGTCGAGATTTTCGATGTATGGGGGATAGACTTCATGGGCCCGTTTCCAAAGTCGGTTGATGGCTATGAGTACATTCTTGTGGGGGTTGATTATGTTTCTAAATGGGTTGAGGCCATTCCCACAATAAGGAATAACGCCGAGGTTGTTGTCAAGTTCGTGAAAGAGAATATTTGTGCTAGTTCTGGCTTCCCAAAAGTCATAATAAGTGATGGTGGTAGCCATTTTTGTA
Organism: Phtheirospermum japonicum; assembly: GCA_014905375.1. Taxonomy (NCBI): domain Eukaryota; kingdom Viridiplantae; phylum Streptophyta; class Magnoliopsida; order Lamiales; family Orobanchaceae; genus Phtheirospermum; species Phtheirospermum japonicum. Next base: position 706,858 of record BMAC01000060.1, on the reverse strand, counting down.
ACAAGCTCTTCGAGAAACTTATGAAGATCTACGAGATCAAGCACAAGATAGCTATGCCATATCATCTCCAAACTTCGGGGCAAGTCGAGACGAGTAATAAGCAAGTGAAGAGTGTGCTAGAGAAAATAGTGCAACCGAATCGAAAGGATTGGTCGAGGAAGTTGAGTGACGCATTTTGGGCCCTTCGGACGACATATAAGACGGTTTTAGGCACGAGCCCTTATCATTTGACATTCGGGAAGTATTGTCACTTACCCGTTGAGATCGATCATAAGGCATTTTGGGCAATGAAAGCCGTCAATATGGATTTGAAAGAGGCCGGTCTTTAGAAAATATTTCAACTAGAGGAGTTGGACGAGCTTAGGGATAATCAATATAACAATGACCGTATTTACAAGGAGAGGACGAAACGAATTCACGACAAGAGGCTAATCCCGAAGAAGCTTGAAGTTAGGATGCCCATTTTGCTCTACAATTCCCGCTTATCTCTCCACCCCGGGAAGTTGAATTCCAAATGGATGGGGCCCTACACTATTTAGTTTGTCAATCCGAGCGGGATGGTAACTTTGATCAACCCAAATTCTAATGATCGTTTCCAATTCAGCGGGCACCGAGTTAAACGCTATCGTCATGGCTTCCTCCTACCGCCCGACAAGGAAGTGGTAGCGTTGGTTGATCCTCCCGTCTCACCTCATTCATAATTACAAAAGGGAGCCATCGATCTAGTGACGTTAAACAAGCGCTACATGGGAGGCAACCCATGATTTTCTAACCATTTCTTATTTTTCTTTTCTTTCTCCACTATTCTTCTTTCGATTTTGTGTATATCACTTTTTTATGTACATTAACTAATGTTTTTGAGTTTGTGTAGGTGAAATCTTTAAGATTTTGGAGAGAAGGGGATCGAAAAGGCGAATCAGCTGCACTATTGCATTCGTTCGACTGTCGCCATTCGAATCGACTGGTAAGCTGTCGATCGACCGTAAAATCGACTGAAACCCCCCGAATCGACTGGAGGACAGTAGCTCAAGGTTTTCAAGGAGCAGTCGATCGACTGACCAGTCGATTGACTGAGGAGTAGTCGATCGACTGCCCCACTTGCACAGCCCAGCTGGAAGGTTTTAAAGGCTGGTCAATTTTTACCCTCCCTCTCCCATTCGACTGCAACCAAACAAGAAAAAAAACAAAAGGAGCGACCAAAAATAGAAAAATTGTGAAAGAAATACAAAAAAATATATATATATAAAAAAACGAAAAGAGAAGTGGAGAAGAGAGAAGTCGATCGACCAATCCTTTGCGCGGGAATCTCAATTTCTCTTCCGTCGTCAACACAAGCATTTTTGGGGGTTTTTGCACTTTGGCTTTCGATTCCTAAATTCGAGAAATTTCTTGAGGTAATTCGCTAGAACCAACTTCTTGAATCGTTGTTTGGTTGTTTGGTTAAGCTTTGGGGAGGCCTTGGGTTCAAATTTTTCATAAAACTCCTTATTCAAAAACAACGCCCACCAAGTGTTCGAGGAAATGCCTAAATGAACGTTTTCGTTTGAAACTTCCCCTTTTCTCCAATTTTATTCATTCTTTGGAATTCCCGAAAACCTTTAACACAATCCTCATTTACTCTCGTCCAATTTCAAACCATTCCCATGACCGACTACTCTGACGACGATGCCCCCTATCCCAACCTTGCTGGCAACTACGCCGCCCTCTTTTCTATTTACTCCGAGGTCGAGGAGGAACATTTTCTAAACCTCTCCCAACGGAACTTTGCCGTTCTGTATTACGTCACCCTCGATTTCCTCGATGAGTGGGTGGAAAACAGATATCATCACGAGTTTGGGACACAGGTGCTAAACTACATCGATGCGTTGGGCTCCCGATATTTTGCATCTCCTCCGAGCACCGGCCTACCGTGAGTTAATGCTCGAATTTTTCACCACTTATCGGGTCCGCGAGTGCTCGGAGTTTACGGTTCGTCCCGGAGGAAGGGAGTTTCGGATCACCCAAGAGGTGCTCCAAGAGGTCCTCAAGTTGAATTGCGAGTAGTTGTGGGACGAGCGGGCAAAAGAGTTTGGCCCGATGCAATTCTGGGCATCGATCACGGCGGGCAAGGTACTTCTCGATATCAATCCTCGGCCATCACCGACTTGTCACTATTGGACGAGTACAAGTTTTTCGCTCACGTCTCGATGGGAAAGCACGAGACCACCAACCTCATCCAACACGAGGTCTACATGCTTTGGTGCTTGGTCAATGGGCGTCAACTTCCGTTCTATCCATTCATCCATGTCGGGATTTGGGGAATTACAAAGACGAGAGGCGGGAGTGTAGCCCGGGTTGGAATGGGGCCGATGATTACATTGATAGCCCGTCATTTCGGGTTCGACCCGGAGGCTACTCATATGATGAGGATCGAGCCGATTGAGTTGGGGTCAAAATTGCCGAAGATTTCGACGAACCCCCAACGCTCCCACCGCCGTGGCCAAGAGCAAGAGGAGGAGGACAAGTTTAATAGGTGGCACAACGAGGGAGTTGAGGCCGACGAAGCCCTGAACACCGGTTCGAGCACGTCGTTCGATGAAAGCACGAGCCATGCGAGAATCCCAAAATTCGGAGGCCCGGGCACCGTCCCAGGTCCCGACATGGGTTGGCACGAGTTCCAACGCCAGGTGTTTGCATTATTTTATCGACTCGATGCGGGGCAATAAAGAACCGACCGAGCGCACCGCGCCCTCCATAGTCGCCTCTTGTTGATCGAGAGCCGAATGCATCAAAATGAGGAGAACAAAGAGGAGGAATATGCCGAGGATGAGGAATAAGAGGACAATATTGCCTAGGAGGAAGAAGAATAGGACGATGAAGCAAACTCCAACCCCGACGTCAGAGACGTCATTGATTTTCTTATCCCTTTTGTATTTATTTGGTTGTTTTGTTTTCATAAGACTTGCACTTCATTTTGGTTTGTATTATTTTAATTCGATTATGTTCTTGTATTTCTCATCTATCTCTAAAAAAAACATTTGAAAATCTAAAAATGATAAAAAAACTGTCTTGTCTTTGGATTTTACTTAATCGTGATTTATGTACATATTTTATTGGGTTTTAACTTCGTGTGATTTTATTGTATATATCTCGGTTACCGACTCCAACCTTGGACAAATTGATAGCTTGGTAGCATTCATGAACTCGGGTGATACTATCAATGCTCGGGTTTTACTTGGATTGCTTGATATTTAGGTGGACCCCACCGAGCTCGACCCGAACTCGCTCGGTTGAGGGAGTTTCTATTCACACCCCTTTTACTTATTTCTCATTAAAATGCAATGAGGGCATTGCATGGTCTAAGTGTGGGGTGGGTAGGTGGTTAGGGTCCAGTTTTTATCAAGCATGTTTTGTTGTTCTTAACTCGAGCCTTGGCAAAGTGACGCGTTCTTGGCGAAGTGACGCTTACTATTTGTGCGTTTATATGGTTGAGTCAATTTTTGTGTCGTTCGTGTATTTATTACACTATGGAACAACCTCATATACTTTGAAGTTTGAATAGTTTACTTGTCGAGTTTTTGCATGTTTTTGGCCTCTTGTGTGAGGGGTTGAATTTTTTGTGCTTCGTCCAAACCCGCATATATATATATATATATATATATATATATATTAATCAACATTTTCTCATGAAAAGGTTGCAAAGCTCTAAAAGCTCTTTTGATTTTGCTCCCAAATTCGGTGCAAACTAGTGAGTAGCCTTTTGTGATTTATCGGCTTGCTTGTACTTTTTACGAAAATCGCATTGAGGAGGTTTGATTTTGCTCGTACATGATTGCATTTGAAAATGACCTCAATGCACATATATCACCCTAATTCTGTCCATATCCAAATATATACGCTACTTGAAAATCCCAAATGAGCCCTCTTGGGCCTTTATCCCGTTTCTTGTTAATCGAGCTCAATTTTAGCTCTTGTATCTTCATAATTTGTGCGGTGAGAGGGTATGTTGTTAGTCGACAAGAAATGTGAGGAAATCTATTGTGGGTTTCGGGTTTTGAGTTGCTTATGCAAAAAAAAAAAAACAAAACAAAAAAAAAACAACAACAACAACAACAGCAACAACAACAAATAATAATAATAATAATAATAATACTCCAACACAAATCACGAAAAGTGAAGAAAGCATGCGTTCATGTGTAAAGCCTAACTTAAAGGCTAAGTTTAGCGAAAAGAAGCAAATTCAAAATGCTTCTAAGTGTTGTGAAATAAAAAGTCGGGAACGTGGGTGAACGAAGGGGTTTCGAATGAGAGTTTGGTGAATTGGGAAGGGTGAAGCAATATTAAGCTTTGGGTTTTATAAGTTAGGATTTTTTGTGTGTTATTGATCACGTTTGATCGTGTGTTAGCCACTATATCCAAATATTCCATACCATCTAAAGAGCCAACATTACAAATCATAATAAAGACCTCTTTCGATTCTTATTTGGTCATGTACTGCGAGCAATTTTGAGCGTTCGATTTGCGAAATCTTGACAAGGTGCATGCATTGTTCGACTTGAGCGTATACACATCCCATATCAAACACTTGAGCAAATTGAACGAACACCCTCGAGATGAAAATGGGGTTGATCGCAATAGTTCAAAAGAACCAATTTTGAGGAAGGGCAATAGAAGATATGTACATGCATTTAGCATAATTCCTTGAGATATGCGAGACCACTAAGATGGAAGGGGTCTTAGAAGATGCATTTAAACTCCACCTATTACCTTCTCTTTATGGGATTAGGTGAAGATTTTGTACAACCCGTTAGGCTTTGGAGCCATCGACTTATGGGATGAGATGTGCTAAAGTTTCTACTTAAATTCTTTCCACCAAGCAACACGCTAAAATCCAAGAGCGAGATTACCCAATTTTTACAACTAGATGGAGAGCCATTACACAAAGTGTGGGAAATATATACTAGAGTTATTGAGAAAGTGTCCTCAACATGGTTTTTTGGAAAACTAAAATTTTTGCTACTTTTACAATGGGTTGAGTGAGCGGGCACACGAAAGTGATGGTGGATGATTTATCATGAGGAGCCTTGTTAGCGAAAAGCAACAACGAGGCAGTAAACATATTAGAAGAAATGGCAGTCAATAGCTATTAATGGCTGACGAAATGCTCAATTATCAAGAAAGTTGTTATGGTGGGCGAGAATGATGTGATCACCACTATAACCCAACAATTATCAGAATAGAAAGTTCGACATGTTGATTTCATCAAGCTCGGTAATGTCATCAGGGCAGGAAAGTGGTGTTACTCTACATAAAGTGGTTAAATACGTAAATCTTGTTAACCAAAGAAACTTCAATAATAACTACAAAAGCAACCAAGGTAGAAATTAATACCATTCGGTTGGGCCCCACATGAAGTCACTTGAAACCCAAATCTCATAGTTGTCTACCATCATTAGGATCATCAGAAGAAGACGAGATTTCCAAACAACATGGAAGTAAACCCCAAAGAAGAAAGTGAGTGCAATTTATTTGAGGAGTAGGACGCATTATGAAGGACCGAGGATGTCGATCATTAAACATGAACTTACGAAAGAGGAAAAATATATACTGAGGAAGACATGGTGAAGAAGAACATAAAATAGGAGTTGAGAAGCCAAAGTCTAACTCTACCTTTCTTAACTCTTCTAATTATTTACCTTTTTCACAAATAATTTAAAAAAAAGTGGATGAGCAATTTCTGAAATTTTTAGATATTCTTTGAAAAATCCACATAAACATATCGTTTGTTGATGTTTCAATGCTGATGACTAACTATGGGAGGTTCATGATGGAGTTCATAAGAAGAAAGAGAAGACTTGAAGACTACGAGACCATAAAATTAACAGAAGAATGCAATGTGGTCATTTATAAGAATTTTCCTCTCAAATGCAAGGAACCCAGGAGTTTCAAGATTTCGTATACTATCAGAGGAAGTTTATTAATAACCACCCCCTATGATCTCGGTGCAAGTATAAACCTTATGATGTCGTCGATCTTCAATAAATTGAAGATCGAAAGCATCAAGCTGACAAACATCACGTTTGAAATGGTGGATATATATTTGATGTACCCAAAGGGTATAGTCGAGGATGTACTACTTTAAGTTGATGATTTTTTCTGGATATGGAAGAAGACAAAAATGTTCCATTAATATTGGACCGGCCGTTGGTAGCAACAAGCTGAGCGCTTATTGATGTTGAAAAGGGAGAACTCACATTGCGTATGAATGCTGAGCATAAAGTTTTAAAGAATTATAATTCTATGAGAATATGTGATAATGTGCCACGAATTAAGAAATGTAAGAGATAAACAATTTCAACATTTGTGTTGAATATGTCTTGATTACACCCTCGAATCAATTTGTGCACAACTCCCTTGATTTGTGTGGTGATATTGGTGAAATCGATAACTGCATGTAGTAAGATGAATTAATGAGATGGTGAAGACATCACAATTTAGAAAACAAAACACTTGACACAAGGGAATATTTTGCTAAAGATGTAAAATGAAGCATTGTTTGGGAGGCAACCGAACATTTTAATGTAAATATCCAATTAAAAAAATCAAAATAATTTGAAAAGTTGTGTTTTTTGGACTTGTCGCAATCCCAAGAACAACCACTAACAGTGTCATCACTGCGTGCCCTTTTTACGGCAAGTCGCCGTGACCCTAGTAGTGACCGCTACCAGGATCATTTTTACATGCCTTCTTTATGGCATATGATCATGGCCCAGGTCGTGACTATGTCACAGAGGACAGATTCAAAATAAGAAAATTCAGAAAAAATTAGAAATCTTTCTCTTATTTTTCGACCGAGAACCCCTCCTCATTTTGCAAAGTTTGAGATTTTCTCCAATAATTTATAATTGTTATGTTCTAAAAACAATACAACATCATTCTCTATCCATTTGATTATCAAATTACATTAACAAGGTATGAATTCTTTAAATCCTCTATTAGGGTTCGTCAATTTGAATTTTGGGGATTTTTCGTAATTGGTTGAAATATTTTTAATTAATAATTGATCCTTGTTGCTTATTAGAGTTTAGAATGATGATTATGCTTGAATTTATGGTTTTTATACTTCGATTTTTAATCTTTGGATTAAATGATCATAGAAAAACTTCATCGAACACTTTGAGTGCATGCTTAGTTCTTAATTAACTGAGATCTTATGATCATTGAAGAATGCTATAATTATTTTTGAGTCATTAGAATATGAATTCCTTATTGTTGTCACCATTAGTATTGAATTATTTGATGTTTGAGGAGATATCAATCTGTTTGAAGGAATAATTTTTAATATAATGATAAAATTGGACTTGAATTTCTAAGTTTACTTGAAATTATGCATGGTTGACATGACTGAATGCTATTTGCGTTTAAAAAGTCTATTGTGAGTATGAATGTGACAAGAGTGAGTGTTTTTGAATCATGAACATTTAAATTTTGTTTTCGGGATATAAAACCAGATAATTTTGATTATACTTGGAGTGAAATTGAACTGAAGTCAATTTATGGTATGAAATAAATTCACGATGATCCAAAAACCGAAGAGGAGGCAATTCCTCTCGAGCACACCAAGTGAGGGTTCCAACACCATCATCACCATCCTCGCCTCTTTAATCATCCGACGAGGAAGAGGAATATGCACCAATACGGTGACCAATCCGCAAAGACTCAGGGTACAACTACCCATTTGAGGGCTAAAAAAAGTGGGACCAAAATTGCAAATTAAGGTTCCAAGCAACGAATTATGCAAGGCCGACATGCATGCAAGCACTCGGGGTCGAGGAGGACGTGAATTTACTTTTTTTTAAGGAATAACATCTGGATGAGGGGGACATGGACAATGTATGAAAGATGGTAGTTGGAATTTCCGAGCACCCTGTTTATGTTAAGAGTAACACAACCAATACAAAACAAGAAATAGCAAAAGAGCACCAATCAGATAGTAGAAAACGGATAGGAAAAAGTGCTTAACTTTATTCCTCAAAATCAATTCGGATCAGCCTTGGCCGGTTTCTTTTACATGTGCTTAATATCAAATTACAAGCTTTCTCTCTATAAAGCTCTCTATGTTTCTCTCTCTAAAAAAATTGGGATCCTTCTCTGTCTCTTGGAGAGGCTATTTATAGTTTTCCATTGAAACCCTAATTTGATACCTGTCACTCTCCCATTGGTTCTCCGCAGATTCTGCTCACGTGTTCACGGACTTAATGCCGACCTCAGGAATTTCCCACCGACTCAGAGCCGATCTCAGTTATTTTTCTCACCTTAAGAATTTGAAGACGTCAGTCTTACATCCCAGCTCAGCATTCTCAGGTCAACGACTTTCAGGAAGCATTTTGGTCGCGCCACACGAGCGCAGAGCAAACATGTTCTGCTTGGTACCCCTAGTCTGGCACCGAGCTTGGTGCTGATTGATAAGGCTCAAGCAACGACGTAAGTCCGTGTTCTCTGGTTGGCAACCCATGCTTGGTGTCTCAACTCGGGGAGTTAGGCGAGAGGAGCTCGGCGGTGGTGCCTGATAGCCTTCGCGGGTGCCACCGAAGACCTGGCGCCCTCAGCTTGGCTCTGGGAGTTCGGCAGCAGTGCTCGACAACCCGCGCGAATGCTGGTGAAGAACTAATGCCTTCAGCTCGGCTGCTCAGCTCGTGGAGCTCGACAACAATGCTTGATAGCCCGCGCGGGTGCTGCCGAAGGTTTGATGCCCTCAGCTCGGCTCGAGGAGCTCGGAAACAGTGCTTGATAGCCCACGCGGGTGCTGCCGAAGGTTTGTTTCCCTCAACTCGGTAGCTCGGCTTGGGGAGCTTGACAATAGCGCTTGATAGCCCGCGCGGGTGCTGCTGAAGTTCTGACGCCTTAAGCTCGGCAGCTCGGCCCGGGGAGCTCGGCAGTCGTGCTTGATAGCCCACGTGGGTACCGCCGAAGACCTGATGCCCTCAGCTCGGCAGCTCGGCTCGGGGAGCTCGGCAGCCCACGTGAATGCCTCTGATGACCTGACGCCTTTAGTTCTGCAACTCATCTCGAGGAGCTCGATATGGGGAACTCGGCATGGGTAGCTTGGAGGACCCACGGGAGTTCGGTGCCTACTGCCTGGCAGATGCAGCCCGACACTCTAATCGGTTTAGTGAAATTTACAAATTGTCTCACTCGACCTGACTTGGTTTCTGTCTCGGTTCTCGGGACAATAACGACCATCAACAAGCCCCTGAGCGCGGAGTCGGCTGCGTGTAGGGGAGTTTGAGCTCACCGAATCTTGGTCTTCCGTAAGACCAAGCCAGTCAAAGAGGTGTCTTTTCTCTTCAGCCCGGTCCCGCCTGCAGTTTGACCATCTCGTTCTCCGTGATGGAAGCTTTTTCAGGTAATTTTGGATGCTTTTGCAGGTCTTGTCCTTTTATGTTTTTTGACTGTTATGGCACATGACCACTTCATCTTCATTATACCAATGTCTCCCTTCTTTCTTCCCCCATTTCCATTCTCCAACTTCATTCATTTGCAGCTTCTTCTTCTTTCAAAAATATTTTTTAAAGAAAGCGTGATCGTGTTCTTATTCTGTGATATCTAGTTCGGTCAAATCCACTTTGCCTTCGCCTAATTTTCCTCGATTTTCTTTGTTCCCAAAGGTAATTTCTCTTCTTTTCTCGTCTTTTCTTAAACCTTTTCCATGTCTAGTAACCCGGGTTATTCTCTAGATAGTTCTCGGGGGTTTGAGGGGGCTGGTCTAGACGGCGACTAGCCTGAATTCTAGTCGGGTCCGTACGCCGGGTCTGGGTTTAACCAATACGGGAGTTTCGGCACCGGGGACATCTTTGGCCATGGGCATCCTTTCTACATCATGGGATTTTGGGGGAACGATCAGTTTAACGATTATCCTCGGTTCAACCAAGCGCAATATTTCGGACCCGGGGTTCGGTTCGGAGCTGGGTGCGAACTCGGGTCTCGAGGCGGGTTCAGTGCAGGATATCACTTCGGTCTGGTTGATTATCCCGAGGACGAGGCGGCACACGGATTGGGATGGGTGTGAAGCTTAAGCCCAGATTGGACCGGGATGGGAGAGCAGTATTTTGCGGTCGGCTCTCCATACTTTGACCCTTCGGATGACTCCTCTTGTCGAAACGCGGAGGACAATGAGATCTCTCGAGCCCCTAAGGCCAAAAAGTCTAAGTCTAAGGCTCGTATGTCGAGCCCGCAGATGACCCTGGCCTCCCGGTCGGATCGGCAAGGAGAACGCACCCCGACTGGTCATTAGAAGAGGCCTCCGCCTCGAGATTGGGACGACACCCTGCTCGGCATCGCTGTCGAGTAGAGTATTCTGGTGGACGGTAATTTTGTCACATACCGGGAAGAATGTGGCATCCCTGGGGCCGTCCATCTGTTCTTCCCTTACGGCGCCGAGTAGATTCATTATCCGCCGGCCTCCTGTACCACTATGTTCATGGACAGTTTGCGTTTCGGGGTTTCCTTCCCATTCCCCCGGCTTCTGACAGATTTTCTAAACAACATAGGGTTACCTATTTTCAATCTCCATCCGCTAGTCATAGCCCGAATCTTGGGTTAGTTTGTTCTTTTCAGTCTCAAAGACTGGCCGGCTCCGAACCTTGAGGAGTTGCGGTGGATGTATCTTTATAAGGCTGCAGGAGGGAGCAATTCCGGATTTTATTACAATTCGGTTCGGACTGGCGTCTTCAAGGATCTCGTGATCGGGTTCCCCGACACCCTTCATGACTGGAAACCTTGATGGTTTTACGTTGGAGGGGACTGGCAAACAAGGAACCCTGACGGCTCAATTTATTCTCCTCCCAATTCTTTTAAGAAACTCGGTTAGTATGACGTTAACGCATCTCTTCTTATTTCGACTTAATCCTCATTTTTTGCTTCTATTTTAAGTTTATCGCCGGCCTGAGGAACCCAGCAATGAATTTCTCGCTCGTCTGTATGATATTTTATATTCTGACCCGGTGTCAAGGCATTACAAGATCCTTCTCACGAAAGCCAAGCTTCGAAGAGCCGGACTCAGGGACTCTCCCTTCGTGCTGAGCACGGAACGTCTATTCCTGGTGAGGCATATTTCATTTATATATATATATTTTTATATACACGTGTCTTAGTTCTTTCATGATTTGTCTGTTTCGAGTACGGGTCATCCCTGGTCGATTTTTTGTCTGTTCGGCATGTTCTGTTTGACAGTTTAAGTGGTTGCCTCCTGGCGCCGGCCAGTGCCCACTTTCGAGATTCAGTCGAACTCGGCAGTTCGGTCTGTCCAGGTCGGCAGTTCGATCTGTCCTGCTTGGTAGTTTTGTCCGTCCAGCTCGGCGGGTCTGTGTTGGTTAATACTAACCTTTTGCCATAGTGTTGAGCTCCTCAGTTCGGTTTTCTTTGTTCGGTTTTAGCTCAACTGTCGGGTTTTAGGTTCAGTTTGTATTACTCTTACTCATGTGATATTTGTTTGCAGTTTATTATCCCTTCTTTGACCGGACCATGTCTCTCGCCACGCTTGACCGGGCTGCCAAGTTCCTTGAGTAGAACAAGAAAGCTGCCAAGAAGCCGACTATCGGCGGGGGCAAGAGGAAGAAGAAGATGTTGGGAATCGAGGTTACCGTCGCGCAGCGGAAAACAAAAATTTTTAAAATTAAATAAAATTGAATCGAATTCAATTGACGACGGTCCAATTTTAAAATTAATTATTTCAAACAATGTTTTAATTGCTTTTAATAAAAGAAGCAATTCGATTTTCGTAAAATCGAACGAGCATGATAATTTCTATTAAACATATATATATAATAATTATATATATATTAATATATTAATCATATGTTTAAATATATATTATATAATCAGCATTACATTATATATATAAACATATTATATATATAAACATATGTACAAAGTCAGCATGCATTAATATAACACATATATTTAATTAACACATCACATGCATATGTACACAAAACGTCATGCATATAAATTCATAACAGAATGCACAGTATACATTTACACTTAACACCACACATATATAAAATATGCACAGCATACATATATGTACATATGTATCATTCATGCATATCA
>BMAC01000060.1:660497-693004 GCA_014905375.1 Phtheirospermum japonicum | reverse complement strand
CATACATACATATCAAATATATATGTTTAATTAACACAGCATGCACCCACATATGTTTATACATATACACTGCACCATATTTATATATAACACAGTTTACATATATTACACACACCCATATATATCATATATATATACAGATAACATGTTATGCAGCAACACGCACCTCAAGTCACGGCGACGGCCCGACGACAGTTCCGGCACGCCGACAGCAGGTAGCGAGGCGGCAGGGAGCGGACCTCAATTGTCGCCAACTCCGGCTTGGCAGTTCCGGCGGCGACGGCTTGGCACAGCTGCGGGCACGGGCGGAAACGATCAGCACCACTTGGTTCCGGCAACGCAGACGGAATCCGGCCGGCAGCGGGACAAGCTTCGGCTCTGATTGCGGATAGGCGGCTGCGGCTGTCGGTCGTAACCCTATGACTAGGAACAAGTTCGACGAGTTACATTACGTACTGGATTATCTCACGGTTCAACTAGACCAATCCACTGTAATAAAGTAACTTCATCAGGACCATACCTATGCAACTAGCATGGGACAAAAGATATGGAATGCCAATATGTATAAAAAGATATTATTACGAATAAAAACCCGATTGTATTGCAAGAGAATGGTCAGACCACAACTACAAGTTGGCTTGTCGGTCACCCTATTCTAACAGAAGAATGGCCCTGCTGCTCCGTCAGCTCCTCTGGAGTCCTTCTCGACTACTCAGGTCGGTGAAGGGAGCTCTCATCAAGAGCCCATCAATGTTGAGCAAGAAGAGATTGTGTTCGGCGGTCCCCGTCCTCAACGTGCCCATTCCGAGTATGACTATTCGGGATGTTATGCTCCAAATGCGGCCGGTGGGTCTGTTGGAGGGCATCCCTTTTCCGATTTCTCGGATAGCATCGCTCGCAACTTGGGGCTGAGCCTGGATGACTGGGTCTCCGGCTTTGATAGGGACAGTCAACTGGGGTTCTCAGAGGCCAACCTTTGTCGTGATTTTGCCTCGATGCAACTGGCTCGGCGGAGTTTCTCTGACCTCCGAAAGGACCATGCCCGGCTTCAACGGGACTTCGCTGCTTTTCAGGTGATGCACAATTAGTGCACAAACCTCATCCTCGACCGCGACTCCTACATGGCGAGGGCTAAGAAGGAGGAGCAGTCCATCGAGGTGGCCTTGAGCACAACCCAGCAGATGTCTGATCTGGATGACCTGAAGACCCAGCACGCCGAGCAGGTGAACAGGCATGCTGAGCTGGTGATTGCCCGTGCTCAATGTGAGGAAGCCGCGTTCGAGAGGGGGAAGACTGCTGGTGCCGAGGAGTACCAAACTGAGACTCTCGGGCCCATGATGAGTGCCTCATACCTGTCTACCATGGGGGAGGCCCTCCAGATGCTAAGAAATGGGGCTTCTATTCCTGATTTTGAGAAGCACATTGCTGAAAAGATGGTGGAGTATGGTCTGGGAGGTGGTGAAGCCAACATGGATGCTGATGGCAAAGAGCAGGGTGATGATGATGATTATGTGGATGGCGGGGACTGATTTGCACTTCTTCTGACTTGGTGTTTTCTGTATTTTTTATGGCACGTCACTTTTGGGCGGCAAAATTTGATGTTCTCAACAACTTTTAATTTGAATTTAGATTGGCTTGTTCTGGCCGGCTTTCCCTTTTTAATTGCCCTGCACTTGACTTTGTTTTTTGTTGTTTGATTTCTTATTGTGGTTTGATGATCTAAATATGCATGCATATTGCCTTTTTTTTTAATGATGATATGGGCTGGAAATTTTTTTTTCGATGAGCTCCGATTTTTTTAAAATCTTGCTCTTTTTCACATGTCGAGTCAATTTGAGTTCGAATCTTTTAAGCTCGGCACGTTGAGCTCAGATTTTTTGGGAAATCTTTATTTTTTTAACGTGTCGAGTCAATTTGAGTTTGACTCTTTTGAGCTCAGCGCACTAGTGCAGAAACAGTTTTTTAGAACGCCCTGTTTCAGGTATTCTAGATCGCCCTACCCAGGCGTTCTGACTAGAGCTGTTCTAGAATATCAAATTTTCCAGATCATCTTTCTGAGGCGTTCTAGAATATCCGATATTCTAGAACGGTTATTTGAGACGTTCTAGAAAAATAATTTGCCCGTTCTAGAAAATAGTTTTCCCCGGTTAATATGTTCCATAAAATAACATTCCAGATCGGTTACAAAAAAGACGTTGTAGAAAATGTATATTCTAGAACGTCTTTTTTAAATGACGTTCTAGAATATACATTTTCCAGAACGTCAATATGGAAAGCGATCTAGAATATACATTTTCCACAACGCCTCTTCGAAAGAGACGTTCTAGAATATACATTTTCCAAAACGTCAAAATGGAAAGCGATCTAGAATATACATTTTCCACAACGCCTTTTCGAAAGAGACGTTCTAGAATATACATTTTCCAGAWCYTCAARATGGAAAGCGATCTAGAATATYCATRTTCCACAACGCCTTTTCGAAAGAGACGTTCTAGAATATACATTTTCCAGATCGTCTTTTGGAGAGAGACGTTCTAAAAAATGTATATTCCAGATCGTCAGCTTCGGAAAGATGTTCCGGAATATACATTTTCTAGAATGTCTTTTTTGTAACCGTTCTTGAATGTACATTTTCCATAACGTCTTTTTCAAAAAAGGCGTTCTAGAATTAGACATTTTTCAAAAAAGTCGTTCTAGAATTAAACATTTTCCAAAACGTCCTTGTGAAAGTCGTTCTAGAATTGACAATTTTTGAATTCTAGTTGTTTTCATTTTTTTTCCCAAATCTATTCAGCCCTAAATTGAAATTTTTTCACAAAACACCAATCATTCATATAATCCAAAAATCATCCATTAATCACAATAATACATACACACCAAAATATATCAATACGAATAACATAAGTCACCAAATACACGATCACCAAATGTTAAAGTAGAAATCACCAATAATACACAATTTGCCAAATACACGTTCACCAAAAAGACGAGTACCTATTTTACTACCATTCAAGTTATCCACAAATAGTTTGTTTGTGATCAAGCAATAACCTCTAATAAACACCGCCCAACGTCTACGTACATCATCAATGTCATCGTCCATAAACTGCTCCATTCTCTTCTTGAAGCTGCTGCTTATTTGTTACACAATATGCTAGAAGTCTGATCATATAGCAAGAAAAAAAACTAAAAAAAGAAAGCTACAAAGATTGTAGAAGAATATACCTCTCAGCGCTGCAACGTATTGGTCATCATCCGAATTGCTCATCTAAAGTAGAGAGTAGAAATGTGATTTAAAAAAAGAAGCATATAACAAATTTGTGTTTTCAGAGACTAGAGTAGAAACATTACATCACTGTCAGATTCACTGTCTTCGTCTTTTTGGATTGAATCGATTGTCGTTTTCATCTTCACAGATCAAACATGCTCTTAACCTGTTGAGTTTACTAGGTGAGAAAACAAGGCCTGCAAAAATGATGAGATATTACCCCCTGATGGTTTTTTTCTACTAGTGCAATGGTGAAATTCATTCAGCAATCGACAATTAATTAGAGCAAATTACAAAACTATCCCTGACTGGGGCAGTCTAATTAAAAAAATATATAATTTATCTTTTGAAGTTACAAATAACCCCTTGAGGTTTGTATTTACCTTACAAATAACACCTCTTGAGGGTACACTTTTGTAAGACAAAAAAATTTTGTTTGTAATGTTGAAAGATAACTGTTTTTTTTTTTTTTTGGCAATTAGGCTAAGCCTTAGAGGTTGTTTCAGACAAATAATTTCCAAGAGGTTGCGCGAGCCAAAAATCGTACTTAATTGGTTTGAAAAGTATGGCGCGTGTCGTGGGGTTCTGGAGATAAAGCTTCATTTTAGCCATTACTATTGGCAGCTCTTGTTGAATAGCAGAACCCACCTGTCATAAAATCCAATCACGTGACAAAATTAATATGTATCGAGTCCAATTAATTGTTTATGGTTTAAATATTAGAAAAAGAGGAGAAATACAAAGAATTTGAATATCTTTAGAATATGAGCTAACTGGGCTCTCCTGATGACAACTATAAACATCCTACTAAACCAGTAACAAATGGGGTAACCAAAAAAACTACCCGAGGTTTTGATTAATTACACACACACAAAAAAAAAATGGAAGAAGAAGAAGAGGAGGAGGAGGAGGAGGAGGAGGAGAAGAAGCATAAGCAGAAGCAGCAGAAAACGTTGAGATTTGATTCTGCCTTAAATTTAAGGGTGCGACTACGATGTACTTTTGTGTGCATGGGAGGTTTTTAAAAAATGTTCATTTGCTTAAGAAGGGAGAAATATAATATGGAATCAAACTCAAGGTTTTTTTGGTAATTCTGAAATTTCTCTTCCATTTTTTTTTTAAAAATACCCTAGACCTTAGGGGTGATTCTTGTAATTATCCCAAAATAAAAATAAGAAGATTAAAAATTGTATACCTTCTGGACAATCTCAGCAACCTTTTCAGGAGTAGCAAAAGCTTGATCTTTGAGTGGCTTACTCATGGTAGACTCTTTTTGATTGCCCGAGGATAACGCAACTTTGACTGTAGTGACCTACACAGACAAACAATTTGCAATAAATATTACGCCAAAATATACCACTTAAACTTTTACAGCAAAAACTGTAAATATGGAACACGAAACGGAAATATGAAATCCCAACTGCATCGTATATGTTCAGTGAACACAAGAATCTGACGTGTTTGGTTCATTTCCAGTATAATAATACTATGACCACATTGCCGTAGACATATCTCTGGGATTGTCGTCTTTTCCACGACCAGCATAGCCAAATATGCTCAAAATCAAATATATATGCAACAATGAAGTTAATATCTGAATTGAAAATTTAAATATAACAATCCTTGGTGGCAAAAGACAACATGGGGTCTACAACCAGCTTAGTCACCGACAAAATAAAGATTTAGTAGAATCAACCAAAGATATTCAATACACCTAAAAGAAGAAACTTCTAGCATCAGTTTATACACCCATCAACCAAATCTGAGCTCCATATTATTGAAGATTTGACACAATAACATATCCAAACAATAAAAATAAAAAGAAAATACTATCCAAAAAACAAAAAACCCTCTATTTTCCTCTACTTGGTGATTTGTCCCAATAGATGTCCATATGCAAGGAAAGGTTTCATTATTGTTGCTACTACAATTTTACGTATCGTCGTAACATTCGTAACACCACATGACCCAAAATCGTCTGTAATACCAAAAAAAATATAAATAAAAAATAAAAACTCTCACCACTCTTATTTTATAAGGAAGTAAAATATATATTTATCAGCACATCCAATCACAAGAAACAAACCTTTCGATATTCGAGACGCGCTGCCTGTTGACACCCCATTGTAAGGCCAAGGAGACAAAGTTGCACCGCCATTTGTATTTCTATGTAATGACATAAATCAAAGTTCATAGATAAACATAACAAATATTTTTACTCGAGGAGAAAAAATACGAGTATTAACGAATGAAACCTTTTTTCTGGGCCTTTTGTGGATACGGTTGAGCTGCTTTTCTCTTGGGACGTGGGGGAGGTACATGTTCGTTTGTTCCACTTCCATTTTTTTGGACCTTCAAAAAATACTTCTGAGCATGACTACGAATCTGCAAACAAAATAAAATTAAAAAAAAAGGACATTCAGCAAGCTGCAACATCTGCAGTAACTGGATTACTATGTAAGTAATTTCCATGCATAAGAACATTAACAAAGTGGCAATTAATTTGGAATTACTTGGATAACCGACTTCGAACCAATGAATGCTTCGATTTTCTTCCAGTCTCGATCAAACCTGAAAGAACAAAAGTAGATTGAAAACCAAAATAAGATCTATAAGTATTTTAACCTTAAAGAAAAATCTTATGCCAAACTCGTACTTGAAAAATAAAAAAAATCATTTCCGTTTAGCTAGGTTTTTTTTTACTCCATAACGTGATTGTTTATGAAATTTTTCAGAAGATCATCATTCACTCATTTTTCAACGAGTTTGGTAATTGGCTGACCCTTTTCACTGTTCTTCTCATTAAAAGCCTCTAGGGCTTCTTTGTATTCTCTTGTAAGATTTTAATTGTTTCYGATATCCTTTTGAAATGGTATAAGTTTCTCCACAAGAAAAGTCTATGGTAGAATTTGAAAAAAAAAAGGTAGCACGACAATTTCATCATCAATTTTGGCAACTACAACAGATCTCTTACTCAGTCCACTTTTAATTCAGAAATTATTAGCTATTGGCAATCTTATAAACAAATGAATAAATACTTGGGAATATATTAAAAAAAATACTTGACAACATTTTTTATGACATCAAATGGATCAGATCCAGCTGCAACAAACACTAGATGGCTCCCATCAAACTCTTGCACGCCAGGATCTCCTACATTAATTGTCCAATCGTTAATTAATTAAAAAAAATGAAAGACACCTGGGAATTAGTGCATTTATATACAGAAATACATACATACCGCTTTCGAGACATATCTCCTACTCATTGTGTGAATTACCCTGTAAAACAGCCCTAAAATCTCCTTCTAAAATGGGCAAGAAGACGACATACAAACTGTCGTTGTCTCGTCCTTCGACGATCAGGAACTGAGTTTCGAAAGGTATCAAGAAACTAATACTTACTGGTGCTTGATGAAGTTCACTTTTACTCCAAGAGTTAGGAAAACCCAAGCCATATCGTCTCGGTAGGAGTTCCTAGGATCTTGAATATATGCAATATCACTCCATTAATATAACAGCCCAAATTCCGCGGCCCGAGCCCGATCTACTTCAAGAAACCGTGCTCTTTCTTCCTGAAACTCATCTCTGCAAAAATTCAGAAAATCCACAAAATCAAAATTCAATTTCAATTTCAAACATAATCATCGAAACTATAAAGCTATAAAAAGTATTGAGTTCAGGGCATTCACACCCGGCTATAGTGAGTTTCCTCGGAATAGTATCTTAAAAATAATTCAATATTCTATAACACCAGGAGATAAACTTGACAAGAGATAAGAGGAGAAACCGACAAGATAGCCAGAACTTCCAGAAACTCATAATATTTCATCATAATAACCCAAAATATATAAGGCATAATCTGTTCTTAACCTTACCTCAAGGGTGGCAAGGTCGGCTTCTCCCCGCAGGACAACGACGGATAGGCGGCGGTCCCGACTAAATAATCAAGCTCCTAAAAATTACAGTAAAGAAGCACAATTACAACTCAGGAAGACATGTTAGACCATAAATAATTCTGAATTAAGGTTTTATTGGAATAATCGTTCTATCAAATAAAAGGATAAGAACTAAGAATATAGAAAAATCAAAATCACTCACGAACCTTCTGCACAAGGAATCCAGCAACAGAGGGCTTCAAGTACTTGGTCTTCTTTGAAAATTAAAAATCAAGGGAATTTTCAACAAGCAATGTCCTACTGGGAACTCAAATGTTCACTAACATAATAATATTTTTCCAAGTCAAATTCCAAAAAATTGAAATCGTGTAAAACCCTAACACGAACTCACCCTTTTGATGTTTTGTTTGTGAAATCCCTCAAATGCCCTTCCACCTTGAGCCATTGGCGAAAAAGGAAAGATGCGAGCCATCATTCCGTACGGTGACCTCGGCGACGGGATGCACCCAAATGGAAGCGGTGACAGAGGCATCACCGGGATAGGAGTAGAAGATGCGAGACGCTGCTTTGTCGGCGGCAGTGGAGGAGAAGATGAAGAGCCAGAGGGGTTCTAGAGGAACCGCAAATAGAATGAGACCGGAGACTCCGTCGGCTGCATCGGCGAGAAGGGCGGTGGCGGCCGTTGACCGAACTTGTTGTGCGGAGGGCCATAAATCGGCGCGACGCCTTTCCACTACGCGAGGGAAGAGGTGGGGTTCTGGAGGAACCGCATGTATGGAGGATCTGGGTTATTTGAGTCGGGTGGTTGCCAATCTGAGATAGCGGCGGCGGACGGATCTTCTGGAGGCTAGAGCTCGGCGGTCTCAGGTAGGTCATGACCGTCGATGGTAGAGATTGCAAGATGATGGCCGTCGGTGGTTGAATCGGAGGTGAAGGGGAGAGGAGAGGAGAAGAGCGGCGATTTCTATTTTAGGGTTCCAGAAAAGATAAGAAAAGTGTTAATAAATAATACTATATACCAGATCGCCTTTTAAGACATTCTAGATATTTAAAAAAGGGCAATCTGGTATATCGAATATACCACAACGTTCCATAAGAAAGGGCGATCTGGTATATAATACTATATACTAGATCGCCTTTTTAAGACGTTCTAGATATTTAAAAAAGGGCGATCTGGTATATCGAATATACAACAATGTTCCATAAGAAAGGGCGACCTGGTATATCGAATATACCAGATCGCCCTTTTATAAAGACGTTCTAGATATAGGATTTACCAGAACGCCTTTTTAAAGACGATCTGGTATATCGATATACCAAAACGCCTCTTTTAAAGACGTTCTGGTATATGACGCTTTTATTACGAAAATGCCACCGGCTTATATTCCAGGTCGTCTTTTTCTGAGGCGTTCTAGATTGACTGTTTTAGAATATATTTTCTGCACTAGTGGCACGTTGAGCTTGGATTTATTTTTTAAATCTCGCTCTTTTTGACGTGTCGAGTCAATTTGAGTTCGACTCTTTTGAGCTCGGCACGTTGAGCTCGAATTTTTTTTTGAAATCTTGCTCTTTTTGACATGTCGAGTTAATTTGAGTTTGACTCTTTTGAGCTTGGCACGTTGAGCTCGGATATTTTTTTGAAATCTTGTTCTTTTTAACGTGTCGAGTCAATTTGAGATCGACTCTTTTGAGCTCGGCACGGTGAGCTCGGATTTTTTGAAATCTCACTCTTTTTAACGTGTCGAGTCAATTTGAGTTCGACTCTTTTGAGCTCGGCACGTTGAGCTCGGAATTTTTTTTTGAAATCTCGCTCTTTTTGACGTGGCGAGTCAATTTGAGTTCGACTCTTTTGAGCTCGGCACGTTGATCTCGAATTTTTTTTTGAAATCTTGCTCTTTTTGACGTTCGAGTTAATTTGAGTTCTACTCTTTTGAGCTCGGCACATTGAGCTTGGATTTTTTTTTTGAAATCTTGCTCTTTTTAACATGTCGAGTCAATTTGAGTTCTACTCTCTTGAGCTCGACACGTTGAGCTCGGATTTTTTTTTTCTCTTAGCGAGCAGAGTTGTTACGATGAGGTTTTCATGAGTGAGATCGACCTGGTGAGGTCGGTCTTTCACTCTTGTTTTGTTTTGGGCTTGGAAGCCCCTTGCTTTTGTCTATTTGTGTTCTCAATGAATAACGAGAAATGAAATTTTATTGATAATATTTCTTAAGGTATACAGCATTCCTAGGGTGTGCAAATTTCTTTCCGTCTAAATACTCAAGGTGGTAATCCGCATGCTTGAGAACTTCTGATATTCTGAACGGTCCTTCCCATTTCGGTTTGAGGGGACTTTGTTTTGGTACGAAGACGCGTTTAAGGACCAGGTCACCGACTTTGAAAGTTTTGGACTTCACTTTCGAGTTGTAGTAGCGTTCACTCCTTTACTTATAGATCGCATTTTTTTAGCACGGCGTCCATTCTTCTTTCCTCAAGGAGGTCGAGTGCAGCTCGGCACGCCGAGTCATTTTTCTCTTCCTCAAATTGTGTTATTCGGTAGGATGGCATGACGATCTCAATTGGTATAACCGCTTCCGACCCGAAGGTTAGTGAGAATGGGGTTTTGTCCGTGGACGAGCGGTGTGTTATTTTGTACGACCATAAAATGTCGGGAAACTCCTCTAGCCAACTGCCTTTCAGATCTTCCAACTTCTTTTTCAGTGTGTATTTGAGGATCTTGTTGACTGCTTCGACTTGTCCATTCGATTGAGGGTGGTGTGGTGTGGAGAAATTGTTTTTTATATTCACCTCCCCACAGAATGCCTTGAACCTCTTACTGTCGAACTACTTGCCATTGTCAGATACTATTGAGAGTGGCACACCAAATCTACATATGATTGACTTCCAAACAAAATTCATGACCTTCTGGTCGGTTATGGATGCCAGCGGCTCGGCCTCTGCCCATTTGGTGAAGTAGTCCACTGCAACCACTACGTAATTTACCGTTCCTTTGCCCTTCGGTAGTAGGCCAATTAGGTCAATTCCCCATTTAGCGAATGGGCACGACGAATATATAGAATTCAGGTTTTCTGCAGGAGAGTTGAGCTGGGGTGCAAACTCTAGGCATTTTTCGCATTTTCTGACCTTCTCTATCGCGTCCATTAGAAGGTCGGCCAATAGTAGCCTTGTCGAATGAGCTTGTGAGCCAACAATTGTCCTCCAGCGTGGTTTCCACGGATGCCCTCATGTATTTCTCTCAACGCGTATTAAGCATCCTGTTCATTCAAGCAGTGAAGTAGGGGGATGGAATACCCCCTCCGTACAATAGCCCATCCACAATGGTGAACCGAGCTGACTTTGTTCGTATTGATAGTGCTTCAGCTCGGTCTTCTGGGAGAAATCCTTCGTTCAGGTAAAGTAGGAATGATTTCATCCAGCTCTCCTTTCTGTTCTTAACTTCCTCATTCTGGTCGGCTTGGCTAGTCGAATAGACGGCGACAGCATCAAGTGCCGTTGTTGAATGGTGGCTGATCGTCACTGTATACAGCTCCTCAACGCCCAAGCTGGATGCTAGCTTGGCCAAGGAGTCTTCCGGGACACTATCATTTTGTGATACATGGATGATCTCGGCTTCAAATTCAGTTAGGCGAGGTTTAGTGAGCTCTAGGTACAATGCCGTTCTGGGATCCTTGGTCTCATACTCCCCATTGATATGATTCACCACTAGTTGGAAGTCGCTATGTATTTTAAGATTCCTGATCCCCATTGAGGCAGCTGTTTCGAGACCAGCTAGGAGTGCTTCATACTCACCTTAATTATTAGTCAAAGGAAACTGGAAGCGTACAGCTGAGCAGAAAGGGTTATTTTAGGACTCACCAACACTATTCCAACCCCTGCTCGGCCAGTTATCGATGAGCCATCAACGTACATCCTCCACTGTTCAGCCTTTGCGGGGACTGAATCAATCGCGGGGGTAAACTCAGCTATGAAGTCGGCCAGAACTTGCCCTTTGATGGTCAATCTCGGTTCATAAGCTATGTCGAATTGTCCGAGCTTGATGTCCTATTTGATCATCCTTCCCGAGGTGTCAGGGCGGTGCATGACTTTCTTTAAAGAGGAAGCTTGTCAGCACAATTATTCTGTGTTCAAATAAGTATAGACGTAATTTTCGGGAGGAGGTGACGAGGGCGTATGCTACCTTTTCCATGGCCGAGTACCTCAGCTCGGCATCATGCATAGCGTGGCTTGTGTAATACACTGTGTGTTGTCCGTGCTCGTCAGATCGGACGATTGTCGAAATGACTGCCGCCATTGAGATAGCTAAGTAAAGGTACACCAGCTTTTCCTTTATTGGATTTTACAGGGTCGGCACACTTGCCATGCATTTCTTCAGTTCTTCAAAGGTTGTCTGGCATTCTTCAGTCCATTTGAAGGTTCTGTTTTTCTTGATTGCTTCAAAGAAGGGTTTGCACTTATCCGTTGATCTGGATATGAAATGGTTTAGAGCGGCCATCTTACCGGTTAAGCTCTACACTTGATTTATGCTTCGAGGAGGTTGCAGTTCGGTTATAGCTCGGAATTTGTCCGGGGTGGCTTCAATGCCTCTCTGGCTTACGATATACCCTAAAAACTTTCCAGAACCAACTCCGAAGGAGCATTTTTTTGGGTTTAACATCATCCGGTAAACACGCAAAACTGAAAACATTTTATTGAGATCCTCAATGTGATCAGTTTAGTACAAAGATGTGATGAGCATGTTGTCTACATAGACTTCCCTAGTTTTTCCTATCATATTAGAAAACATTTTATTCACGAGGCGCTGATAGGTAGCCCCAGAATTCTTCAGGCCGAATGGCATCATGGTATAGCAGTAGAGACCTCTTGCTGAGTAGAATGACGTGTTCTCCTGGTCGCCCAAGTACATTGGGATCTGGTTGTACCCGGAGTAGGCATCCATAAAGCTCATCAAATCGTGTCCAGCAGTTGCGTCTACCATGTAGTCGATGTGTGGGAGTGGGTAGCTATCCTTCGGGCATGCCTTGTTTAGGTCAGAGAAGTCAATGCACAATCTCCATTGACCGGTCTGCTTCTTCACGATCACGGGGTTAGATACCCAGACCGGGTACCTGACCTCGTGGATGAACTTGTTATCCAAAAGCTTCACGACCTCTAACTTCAGTTCCTTGTATCAGTTCGGGCTGAGCTTCCTCCTTTTTTGTATAACTGACCTGACATTCTTGTCAATGTTGAGTCTGTGGCGGGCTTGTTCTGGGTCGATCCCCAGCATGTCAGCGTGTGTCCAGTCAAAAATGTCCTGGTTCGCTTTTAGAGTCCGTGTTAGCTCGAACCTAATGGGCTCCTTGAGGTCATGGCCGATTCGGAGTTATTTACTTGGGTCGAGCTCGTCAACTGATATCCAATCAAGCTCTTCGACTGGTTCCGCATGAACAACCTTTCTCATCAGACTTAGCTTGCGAGGATCAAGCTCATCCTCCCTGACTTTTAGCTCGGCATTTTCTGCTCGGCATACGGTGTCTGGCTCCCACATTGGTTCATTTCCATGGCACCGACCTTGATCCCTACCTAGGTCGTCATCTCCCTGTTTGGTCAGCTCGACATCCTCTATTCGGCATTGCTGCCTGGAAAGTTCTTTCTCCAACTCCTCTCTGTTCTGTTTGGTTCGGCCAAGCTCCGTGTTTTTGCTAGCGTCCTTAACGGAGATTAGCCTCTTCTCAACCTCTTCTTCTGTTAGCTCGGCCTCTTTTTTTGAGCTCAGAACATCCGTGTGTCCCTTTTTGCAGTTGGTATTAATCATCTCTTCAGTAAGAGAGAGTGTTTTTCTTTCAAGAATCGTGATGTTGGGCTCGTTGCCGTTAAGATCATTTGCCAGCTCGTCACTCTCAACCTCGATCGGTTCTTCGGTCTCTTTTTCTTGGTCGACCATATTTATCTGCTTTGGCCTGATTGACCAACTTCATTCTCAAGCAGCTACTTGATCCCCTCGATGTTCGCATTCACCTAAAATGCCTGGGAACTTGATCGAGTAATTGTAGACTGACATTGCACCTTTGAGGTTGTAAAGAGCTGGTCTACCTATGAGGGCATTGTAATCACTCGGGACATCAATTACTTTGATGGTCGTGAGGATTGTTCTCTTTTCTTCTCCTGTGCCAAACTCCACGGATAGTTTTACTTGGAAGAGGGCCTGCACATAGCTACCACTGATCCCTCTGATCTTATCTTCACATGGATCGATGTATTCTTTTGGTACTCTCATTCTTCGAAAGGCTAAAAGATAGATTATGCTCACATATGCGCCGGGATCTACAAGGACTCGGTGTGTTCGGATCCCAGAATAGGCACGGTGATGACGAGAGCATTAGAGTGGGGGTGATCCAGCAGGGCGGCGTCTAATTCGTAGAAAGTAAAGGATGACACTAACTTGTCCTCCTCCTCGGTCTGGTCGACAAAATGAAAGATGTCAGATCTCATGACTTTTGTCTTTTGAATCGAGTTCCTTTCCTCCCTGATCAAGGTCTTCTTTTTTCTATTTGACATCTCTTCCTCTGCTCGGCTGGTGTTAGCGAAAGTCAGTATCTCTCTTGGTGCCCCGGCTCCAGCAGCTGGGGGTGGGGGTGGCTGATTGTTACCTCTTTGTTCCTGTCTGGCTTGATTGTTCTTTGAGAATGACAACAATTTCCGATCATCACAAATTTTGATCAGAGCGCGGACCAAGTCATGGCACTCTTCTGTGTTGTGCCTAATTGACCCATGATACCTGCATAATCTCTTCTTGTCGAGCAGGGAAGGATCTTTCTTGATGGGTCGGGCTGGAGGGAGAATATCCAGGTGTTTGATTCGTTCAAAAATCGTGGCTGCAACTAGTGAGTAAACATTATTGTACTCGGCAAAGAGATCGGCGTGTTTATCTTGAAGGAGTTTCTTTGGTGCGATTGCGTGGGAGCTTGGATTTTTATCAGCTTGACGGGCTAATTTGTGATGCTGCGGGAAGGATATTACTGGAGCCGACATGTTCTACTTGACTGCGATTTATGATGCAGCCAGAGCAAAGAATTCCTGGAAAGTTTGCGGATCCTGCTGGTTATTTACCTATTTGAAGAAGGAATTGTCCGACAACCCATTCTGAGTTAGGATGAGCAAGGCTTCGTCACCCCATGGCTGAGATTCTGAGACTTGCTTCGTGAACCTTGCTATGTATCTCTCCAGTGATTCATTTGGTTTTTGTACTATGGTGGCAAATTCTCTCTTGGGTGCAACAGTGGCCTTAGAAACCATGAAGTGTCCTTGGAACGAGGAGCTCAGCTGTGGCCATGAACAGATAGAGTGACGCGGAAGCAACCGGTACCACCTTAACGAGATTTCATCCAGCGTCATGGAGAACATTCGGCACATGTATGTGTTGGATGCGCCAAGCATGTTTATATAGTTCTGGTAATGACTTAAGTGTGAGTCGGGGTCGCTGATCACCTTGTACAGAGCAATTGGAGGGATTTTTAGCTATCCTTCTAGTGGTTCAGAGAGAATTCGGATAGACAGAGGGGACTCGTCATCACATGCCGGGCTGATCACAACTGGTAGTGAGATCGGGTATGTGGGTTTGACTAGGTGAGTGATTTGCTTGTCCTCCAGCTCGGTAATCCTTTGCTTCAAATATTTCAGATCGGCTAATTCATCGTTTGGCTTATGTGGGATGCTCATGGCAATACTCTTGCTGTTGGCCGACCTCACGGGATGATCTTCCTCCGCTTTTCTAGCTGGCTTTCTGAGCCAAGCAAAGACATTCTTGGGGGAAGGTAGGGTGACTCTGATTCTCCTTCGTGAAGGTCAACATTTTTGGGATTGCCGATCAGGGCCTCTTGCGTCAAAATTGATTTTGCTGCCTTTTTCATCATCTCTTCAAATTCCTTGGCAAAGGTAGGGTGCTGCATGAACGATCGTACTTATTCCGGGTCGATCTCATTTGGGCCCGATTGCACATTCCTCTCCTGGTGTTCCTTTCCAGGATTTCTACTTGAACTTTCTTAAGGACTCATGTTGACGAATAGGTTGAACAGAAAATCCTTTTTGCATGTAGTAAGATGAAATAATGAGATGGTGACGACATTACCATTTAGAAAACAAATCACTTGACATAAGGGAACATTTAGCTAAAGATGTAAAATGAAGCGTTGTTTGGGAGGCAACCGAACATTTTAATGTAAATAGCCAATTAAAAAAATCAAAATAATTTAAAAAATTGTGTTTTTTGGACTTGTCACAATCCCAGGGACAACCACTAACAGTGTCATCACTGCGTGCCCTTTTTACGGCAAGTCGCCGTGACCCTAGTAGCAACCGCTACTAGGATCATTTTTACATGCCTTCTTTATGGAATATGATCATGACCCAGGTTGTGACTATGTCACAGAGGATAGATTCAAAATAAGAAAATGCAGAAAAAATCACAAATCTTTCTCTTATTTTTCGACCGAGAACCACTCCTCATTTTGCAAAAGTTTGAGATTTGCTCCAATAATTTATCAATGTTATGATCTAAAAACAATAAAACATCATTCTATATCCATTTAATTATCAAATTACATCAACAAGGTATGAATTCTATAAATCCTCTATTAGGGTTCGTCAATTTGAATTTTGGGGATTTTTCATAATTGGTTGAAATATTTTTAATCAATAATTGATACTTATTGGTTATTAAAGTTTAGAATGATGATTAGGCTTGAATTTATGGTTTTTATACTTCGATTTTTAATCGTTGGATTAAATGATCATAGAAAAACTTCATCGAACACTTTGAGTGCATGCTTAGTTCTTAATTAACTGAGATGTTATGATCATTGAAGAATGCTATAATGAGATTTGAGTCATCAGAATATGAATTCCTTATTATTGTCACCATTAGTATTGAATTTTTAGATGTTTGAGGACATATCAATCTGTTTGAGAGAATAATTTTTAATATAATGATCAAATTGGACTTGAATTTCTAAGTTTACTTGAAATTATGCATGGTTGACATGACTGAATGGTATTTGTGTTTAAAAAGTCCATTGTGAGTATATATGTGACAAGAGTGAGTGTTTTTGAATCATGAACATTTAACTTTTATTCTCGGGATATAAAATCAAATAACTTTGATTATATATGGAGTGAAATTGAACTGAAGTCATTTTATGGTATGAAATAAATTCACGATGATCCGAAAACCGAAGAGGAGGCAATTCCTCTCGAGCACACCAAGTGAGGGTTCCGACACCATCATCACCATCCTCGCCTCTTTAATCATCCGACGAGGAAGAGAAATATTCACCCACTACGGTGACCGATCCGCAAAGACACAGGGAACAACTAACCACTTGAGGGCTAAAAAAAGTGGAACCAAAATTGCAAATTAAGGTTCCAAGCCAAGAATTATGCAAGCCCGACATGCATGCAAGCACTCAGGGTCGAGGAGGACGTGAATTCATTTTTTCTAAGGAATAAAAGCTTGATGAGGGGGACATGGCCAATGTACGAAAGATGGAAGTTGGAATTTCCGAGCACCCTGTTTATGTTAAGAGTAACACAACCAATACAAAACAAAAAAATAGCAAAAGAGCACCAATAAGATAGCAAAAAATGGATAAAGAAAAGTGCTTAACTTTTATTCCTCAAAATCAGTTCGGATCGGCCTTTATCGGGTCCTTTTACAAGTGCTTAATATCAAATTACAAGCTCTCTCTCTCTAAAGCTCTCTATTTTTCTCTCTCTAAAAAATTGGGGACCCTTCTATCTCTCTCTTGGAGAGGTTATTTATAATTTTCCATTGAAACCCTAATTTGACACCTATCGCTCTCTCATTGGTTCTCCGCAGATTCTGCTCATGTGTTCACCGACTTAATGCCGACCTCAAGAAGTTCCCACAGACTCAAATCCGATCTCAGTTATTTTTCTCACCTTAAGAATCCGGAGACGTCGTCCTGACATCCCAGCTTTGCATTCTCAGCTCAACGACTTTCTAGAAGCATTTTGGTCGCTCCGCAC
The DNA here is from genome assembly GCA_014905375.1 of Phtheirospermum japonicum. Classification (NCBI taxonomy): domain Eukaryota; kingdom Viridiplantae; phylum Streptophyta; class Magnoliopsida; order Lamiales; family Orobanchaceae; genus Phtheirospermum; species Phtheirospermum japonicum. The sequence goes on along the minus strand of BMAC01000060.1, from coordinate 675,812 downwards.
GGGCACCGACCAAACATGTTCTGCTCGGCACTCCTATTCTTGCTCCGAGCTCGGTGTTGATCGACAAGGCTCGGTCGATGGCGTAAGTCCGCATTATCTGGTCGGCAACCCATGCTTGGTGGCCCAGCGTGGGGAATTCGGCGAGAGGAGCTCGGCAGTGGTGCCTGATAGCCCACGCTGGTGCCGCCAAAGACCTGGCACCCTAAGCTCTGTAGCTTGGCTTAGGGAATTTGGCAGCAGTGCTCGGCAACCCGTGCGAATGCTGCCAAAGGTCTGACGCCTTCAGCTCGGCAACTCAGATCGGGGAGCTCGGCAACAGCGCTTGATAGCCTGCGCTGGTGCTGCCAAATGTCTGATGCCCTCAGCTCAGCAGCTCGGCAGCTTGGGGAACTCGGCAATAGCACTTGATAGCCCGCACAGGTGCTTCTCAAGGTCTGATGCCCTTATCTTGGCAGCTCGGCTCGGGGAGCTCGGCGATAGCGCTTGATAGCCCGCACGGGTGCTGCCAAAGTTCTGATGCCTTCTTCTCGGCAACTCGGCCCGGGGATATCGGCAGTGGTGCCTGATAGCCTGCACGGGTACCGCCCTGATGCCCTCAGCTCGGCAGCTCAGCTCGGGGAGATCGATAGTAGTGCTCGGCAGCCATTGTGAATGCCGCCGATGGCCTGACGCCTTCAGTTCGGCAACTCGTCTTGAGGAGCTCAGCGCGGGGAACTTGGCATGGGTAGCTTGGAAGACCCATGGGAGTTCGGCGCCTACTTCCTGGATGATTCAGCTTGACGCTCTCATCGGTCTAGTGAAATTTACCAACTCTCTCACGTGACCCGGCTTGGTTTCTGTCTCGGTTCTCGGGACAATAACGACCATTAACACACCTAAGAAGTATACTGGGAGAGATAAGTAAGATATCCATTGTAGATCTCTTTCTAATTGGATAATGCCAAGCGCCGCCTAACTTTATCCCAACTCACGGAGTTTTTCAACCTCCCCGATGTAGGATTTTGTGTTTATGAGCCAACCAACTTCCACCAACATGAATTCTGGGCCATGATTAACATAAGGACGTGGGAATAAGGTCGGTATCTTAATAGTAAGACTATGAATGCCTCAAATATTCAAAACCGTTGTTTCTATACATTCATCAATTAATATCGTTGATGATAATTGCCCATTACAAAAATGACAAAGTAAGGTGATCAAATTTAGTGAGACTTTTGTCTCTATTTGAAAAATGTGTTCAACAATCCTTAAAAAGGGGCATGTTTACATTAGAGGCATTATCACACCAGTTGCTAAATTATTGAAAATCTAGCACGTGGATTAGAGATTAATAATGAGCATTACCGAGTTGGAAATTGATCATTTCAGAAGCTCCAAATTTATTCTTCCATATGGGATTCAATATTTATTCCAAGAGCATATCAAAGATGGCTTCTCACTTCTGAATCATGCACTCACCTCACAAGGCTACCTCCGAGACCACACAAACTGGAACATCAATTCTTGAAAACATTAAGAAATCTGAATTGCTCTTGTAAGAGCACATGAAGGACCAACTTCCTGTAATTATGATGAGGGACCCTCATGTCGATGATCGAGAGAGGATCATGATTCTAAGAGGATGATGAGGCTGGAGGACTGGATGGAAGATATGAATCTAAATCAAGTTTATATGTTGGGTGATGATAAGACATCAAATATCCAGGTCAGTAGGCATGCATAGGAATTTTTGGGGCGACCTCACCATTAGAAGGGGTGATCTTTTCTACAGATAAGCGAGCTATTTTGGGAGTGGCGAGCTCTTTTATTGGAGTGATGAGATCTTATATGAGGGTGGCGAGTTCTTAATAGATAAATGGTATTATAACAGCTCGGTACAGAGAGCTGAGCTTTATGGTTCATAGGATCTTGTGCCCTGGTGTGCTGATATGGACTATGGTATGGGGTCCCAGCAGACTAAAGGCATGGATATGGTTAACGGCCCATGGTTATTACGGTTATTTGACGAGATTTATAATATCTATGTAACTTAGCATACATGAGAAATACTAATTCTAAGTCAGTGGTTATTCATGGTATTGTGGTTTCAATAGGAGACGGGAACCCTAGATTGGGAACACGACTCTTGCCTATATAAAGAAGACACATGCCTCACTTTTCTCTCTAAGTTGATTCGTTATCCTACGTTTTGAGCTCTCGCATACTATTAAAAAGGAACTGATTTAAGCACTAGAGGGCCTACGTCGGGGCTCTCTGGCTTGGGTTTTGTTTTGTAGGTTAATATGGTCTCCATGTGTCATTTGGAGGTCTATCAGGTCGACAAGCACTTATTTTAGGTCAGTATTCTAATTTCTTGGTGAACCAATCTTTTTTGTCACATCAAGTGGCTCTATCTATAGGAAATAGGGACATCGAGTCCTTGAGCAAAAGGCATGAGATTCTCAAAAATAAAAACATAAAGGGAAGAACTATCGTTCCCCAAACTTTTGATTTTGACGCAGAGGCGAGCAAGACGAAAGAGGTAGACAAGGGGAAATAGGTCGAGAAAGAATAAACACCACCATAAGGAGAACCAACGGATACGATGGTTATAAAAACACCACAACCGTCACCACGGAATCTCTTTTTTCAGCTAGCACTCGGAAGGATCACTAGTTTCTAGGTCTTAAAGTCGGCCTTTTCGAAGCACTTCACTAGCGCCAAGCTACATACGAAGACCACACAATCTCTTTTTTCAATGGTGCAGTGACCTGGGGAACCTTTAAAGAGTTATGTTGCTAGGTTTACTAGGGCTACTTTGGAGGTGCCCGCAGCCACAGAAGAGATGAAGGCGGAGGCTTTACATCAAGGCTTAGAGGATGGGAGGTCTGTGAACATCACTGGATAAGTGATCTGCACATACATTCGAGGAGGTATTGGATAGGTACATGAAGCACATACATGTGGAGGAAGCCGAAGAGGAGCATAGATTGCACTACGAACAGGAGGTCGCAGAATCAGAGAGTGTAGCGCATAGGAGTTCGGAGCCTATGAGAGATATAAGGCGAGCTGCTGGGGGCACTTAACTATTGGACAAGATGTTAGAGGGGTAACCAGAAGTGGAGGAATAACATGGAGAGAGGACGCAGACTTCACACCCTTGGCGATGCCACAAGCAAGGGTGTTCACAATTATGGAGAGCCAAGTATAGGATGCTATCAAGTGTCCCGAGGGTTAAATGTCAATTCCCACTAACCCAAAATCTCAGTTCTTTTGCAGGTTACACAATAATTATGGGTATTCAACTGAGCGATGAAGGCACTTAAGGGAGGATATTGAAAGACTGATAAAAGCAGGACATTTGAAAGAGGTGGTGTATAAAGACAAAGAACCTCAAGAACAAACATAACCACTACTTGGACCAACCCCAGGAGGACCCCCGCAAGTTTTGGTGGGGGGAAAACCACGATAGGAGGGGCAAAATTCAGGTTGAATGAGGGGGAGCTGTTGGAAAAAATAGGAGGAGAAGAAATATGATATCGGACGGGCCAACGGATGGATACACAAACAACATACGAAAACGACACGTGAAGGTAGCTCGCCCAGGGCCGTATGGGGTTGCTGCACTTAACAGGCCCACTTGACTATTATGCTATGTAGATGAAGAAGAGTGGAATACTCGTGAAGAAAAGGCCCACTTGACTATTATGCTATGTCTGTCTGACGATGTTATCATCGAGGTTGCTGATCATGAAACTGTAGCTGCTCTCTGGTTGAAGCTAGAGAGTCTCTACATGACAAAGTCTCTAACCAACAAGTTGCTCTTGAAGCAACGTCTGTTCCATTTTCGCATGCAGGAAGGTACTCCCCTTCGTGTTCATCTAGACAAATTAAACAGAATTTTACTGGATTTGTGTAATATTGATTTTAAAGTAGAAGATGAGGACGCTGCTTTAATTTTGTTAGTATCTTTGCCTGAATCATATGAGAATTTTTTTGAAATGCTTATTATTGGGAAATATACTTTGTCTCTAGAAGATGTTCAATCTGACCTCCACAGCAGAGAAGACCGTCAACAGGCAAGTGGCTCTGCCACAGAAAATCAGGTATGGGGGTTGTTTGTCACAGGTAAAGAAAAAGGGATATTTGGGAAGAAAACAGGGAAGGTAATTCAGAAATGTTCAAAAGGTCCTAAACCCGAAGACATCTGCAATTACTGTAAAGAACTAGGGCACTGGAAGAATGATTGTCCTAAGAAGAAGAGGAAGCAGGAGAAGAAAGGGGGTGTCGACGGTTCTGTAACTGTGGCAGAAACTGATATGAATTCTGAAGAAGATCTGGCTTTGGTTGCAGCTGGACAGTGTCATTTTAGATTTTTGTTCTAACATGGAGTTCTTCTCGACTTATGAGCAGATAGATGGAGGAAATATTTCCATGGAAAACAGTGATATCTTCAAAGTTGTTGGAATTGGCTCAGTCAGGATACAGACAAATGATGGGGTATTCTGCACCTTGAATGAAGTCAGGCATGTTCCACAGATGACGAAGAATCTAATATCATTGAGTCTTCTTGACAGCAAGGGTTTCAGTTTCAAAGGTAAAGGTGGATTCATTTATGTCTGTCAAGGTTCAAAGGTAGTTTTAACAGGCCTGAAACGTGGTACCTTATATTATATGCAAGCACTAGTACAAAAACTGCCTTCTAGAATAGACAAAAAAGTTGATCTAGAAGGGTATTTTAAAAACTATTTTTGAATAGCACTTTCTTGAAATGTATTTTGAAATACCATTATGGAATGATGACTTTTCAGAACGGTTTTACAATACCGTTCTGCAAAGTAGACTTTCTAGTACGGTAATTGTTATACTGTTCTGGAATGGGCGTCAATCAAGAACGATATTAAAATACCATTCTAGAAAGTATACTTTTCAGAACGGTATTGGAATTACCGTTCTGGATTGACAAACATTCCAGAACGGTATTGGAATTACGTTCTAGAAAGTCTATCTAAAAAAAATTTATAATCCAGAACCGTATTGAAATTACCGTTCTTGATTTATTAATAAATTTAGAACGGTATTTATAATACACCATTCTGGATTGTAATATTTTTTTTGGGAAAGACTTTCCAGAATAGTAATTTCAATACCATTCTGGAATGTTCGTCAATCCAGAACGGTATTAAAAAACCGTTCTTGAATGTCTTTCTCCAAAAAAAAAAATCCAGAACGGTATTTTTAATAATACCGAACTGGAAAGTCTTTACCTATTTGAAATATCTTCACAATTTCGGCGTGGGTAAATGTAATATTTTCACAACTTGATTATTACTTTGTCTTAAACAAAGTCCCAAACCCTAGGCCTGCTCCAATACTCTCATGCCTCACCTCCACCATCCGCCACAGCCTCTCCCAGCGCAGCCCCTGGCTGGAGCTCCTCGACCGCTCCTCCTTCGCCCGCCCCGACTCCCTCAGCGATGCCGCCACCCGCATCAAAAGTCACCGAAGTTCCCATCAAATCGCCACCGCCAAAAACCATCTCAACAACTATTCCCCTCCCCCAATCTCGAGAATCCTCCGCCACCTTTAAGATTCAGTCCGATTTGGTCGAGTTCGAAAGTGGGTAGTGGTATTGGAGGGAGGTAAGGGTTAGAGGTGTTTTTTATTCTCCACTTGTCTTTCTAATTATGCTTCAGGGTCATTAAGATCGGACATGACCGAACTTGTGAATTACTTAGTTGAGTTGTTTAAACTATAAACTCCCCGTTAATTATTTTATGTATGCTTAGTTAATTTTTAGTTGCCAAGGTCTTTTGGAGTACAAAATTTACCCTACTTTAGAAGATACACTAGGTTCGTAAAAAAAAATTTAAATAATTTGACAAAATCTCTTCTTTGTTTTTTCAAATCGATTGGTGCAATTAACATTTTTGAACTTCCGATAAATTGTCGTCCTCTCGCTATAACTCATGTGACTCCATCCCACTTTCACAAGGCAGATTTTTTAATGGAGTTGAGGCATAGTTAGCTTTTTGAAATTAGGGACGATATCATTCTAGCCGATATCAAATGTGTAGAGAGATTGTGAGAAATCTTGTCGCATAGGTAGTTTATTTTTGGTTTACCTTTTTTTTGATTAGATTTGGTTTACTTCTTTCTTGATTTTCTAGTAAACTGTGGTCAAATGGTGATCAATTTTACCCATTTGTGTCTTTCGAAAATCACTATCTTCAGTTTAAGGCAATTTTAATCTTCTTTAAAAAATAATAATTAAAAGTTAAATTCTTTTGTTTGAGGTGTATTCTCAAATTTGTTAATGCACTTAGCTTTAGATGGGACGTTTGTTGTATTTTTTGGTTATGATAATATGTTTCTAAGGTGGATGATGATTCAGAAATAATACTATAGTTACTTAATATGCTTATGTTTTATCTATGACATGTTTGATTAATCTTCAAATCACCACAGAACTTGTGAAACTGACTTGTGAGGTACAGGGCATATGTATCACTGCGAGTACATGTGGAGAATAATGATTTTTAAATTGTTATTTAGTTTTTTTTCTCTTGTTTCTAAACACTTGTATGCTGGAAAATGTTAATAAGTTGTTTCCTACAAGTCTAGCTATTCAGATGTGATGAGAAATTATCCAATCAAGAGGCAGTGGAGATTGTTTTTTCAACACCTTTGGCAAAGCGCTGTTGAAACTCACAGCTTGTGCGTGAAAACAAAGAGCTAAATTAACAAAAGGGATAATATTTCAGTTATTTGCCTCTTCTTTCATTTTTAGACTAATCTACAACTATTCCACGAGTGATATGCATAATCAGGCTCTTAAGAAATTTGAGTGATAAAGGAAATAGATCAAGAAACAAGTAATAAAATAAGACAGACATCCTCTTGATACAACTAAAGTCTTATGATTATTATAATTTAATTTAGCATAACATGGCCATGAATAATTCTTAAGATCAACTTTATATCTCTTCTCTGTTTCTAGAGAGAATAAAGTTCATAAAAGGAAAGTCATGTGAGAGTATGTATAGTGATGCATACTAGTTAGATTCACACTCACAATATATGAGAATGAGTTAATTGAATAGTCAGATTGTGTGTAGAAGCTTTCATCAGTCTTGTAAGGTATGGCTCATCAAACGTCTATAAGTGATTGGCCACTTCTTGCCTTCTTAAAATCTAGTAATAAAGGCAGAAAGAGGAAATCCTAAATTCCATGTGTTATACATTTCAACTTATTTTTTTACTAGTACCAATGTTAATTTCTCAAATTTTGATCTTATGTTTTGCCTGTCTTGCCAGATTTTGATACTAATAAAACATCGCATCGGGTTCGATTTGAATAATTCTGGTAATGTATTGTTAGACTCCTTTTATATTCAGATTTTTGAATCATGTTCTCCACTCCCTTTATTGATCCGTGTAAAATCAAGCTTAGTTAAGCTTTGGCTTGGTCAATCAAGCTTAGTTAAACTTATGATTTGATGCTTATTTTTGTATGGTTTTTCGTATTAGCAATTTCATAATAAGATATCATTTCTCTTAGTATTTTTCTAATTTAATTATTTTTTGAGTCTAATTTTAAATATTGAGTTTGTTTCAAAGGAGGACCGTGTAGCTCCATTATGCTGCGTATTTATTTTTCATTTCACTTTTGTATTATTTTTTTGCCTAAAACTCGTTTGATATTGATAAAGCTGCTGATCGTTCCTCATCTGCTCAACCATCCAACCGGATCAGTTCAAAGATCCGCCCGGATCATGAAGTGCAATTTATATAATTCCCAGCCGAGCTCATCTTGAATTGGAAACCGAAAAATACTTTCTGGTGAGTTTCTCTTTGCATTTAATGCTCATTTGATATATTATCATCTTGCTCAATGTACTATGGTTTACTTGATGTGAGAATTAGCCTTGCTAGAAGAGTATAAAATTGATACATGAGAAACTATCAATATTTCAAATTAGCCTTGCTTGAGTGCTTTGTTTAGGTGCAAGAGAAGGATACAACATAGTTCGTCGACTACCTCAAGTCCTACGCCAGGCGCCTCCAGATCCAACCCAGGTTTGGCGAGACGGTGCACCAAGCTGTGCACGACCATGCTCGCAGCCTGCGGCGTGTGAGGACCAGTGCCGCCACTGATAGTGGTGGCTTGGCGGCCGATACGGAGTACATCTGCAAGTGGCTGGTTGTGGCCAGCGGCGAGAATGCCGAGAAGGTGGTGCCGGAGTTCGAAGGCGCGGCCGAGTTCGGCGGGCTTATGATGCATGCCTGTGAGTACAAACCTGGCAAGGAGTTTGGCAGGAAGCGTTTTCTGGTCATTGGAAGGGGAAATTTAGGGATGGAGGTCTCCTTAGTTCTCTTGAGACTTCTATTACATCCCTTAAGTCAAGGGTTGATTTGGATCATTATGTTGACGAGTAACGGGAAATAGAAGATACAATATATGTGTATCCTCTCTAAATAATGAGCAATTTAATTCAATTATGAATAATAAAAAATCTTTCTTAGCAAATTAAAACCTATTATTTCTAACAAGATTATGCTTAATGTCACTCTCTGTTTCAAAGATAAGCTAATTAATGACATATGTTCCAACCATCATGCATTTCCATCCATGGTGGTGCGAAGCTCGGTGAGTGTGGTTTTTTTTAGTAATTAATAAAAAGGAATTGGGGGCTTTTTGCAAATAGGGTGAACTTGAGGGGAATTTTTATAATTATGAATAAATTTACACATGTCTGATTATAATGGATTTTTTCTTAATTCAGAAGCTGAAGGATCTGCTCAGTGTTGAGTTCGATATGAAGGATTTGGGTGCTGCCAAGAAAGTTCTGGCTATGGAGATATATAAGGAAAGAGAAAATAGGAAGCTCTTCGTGTCACATAAGAATTACATTGAGAAGATCTTTTCCAGATTTGGCATGTCTACCGCCAAGCCTATTGATACCCCAAGTGCTACAAATATTCATTTATTCGCTGATTATATTCATTTGTCTCGAGTCCCATACTCTAATGCTTTAGGAAGTTTGATGTATGCTACGGTCTGCTTTAGACCAGAACTTGCATATGTTGTGAGTGTTGTCAGCAGGTTCATGGGACGACCTTGAAAGGAGCATTGTCAAGCTGTGAAGAGAATTTTTCATTATCTTAAAGGTACGTCTGATGTTGGTCTCTTGTATGGAGGTGATGCTCATGGTTCTGTGACTGGTTACTCTGACTCTAACTACACTGGAGATGTTGATAGAAGAAGATCTATGACTGGTTATGTCTTTACTCTTGGTGGTTCTGTTGTTATTTGGAAGCTAACTCTACAAGCTACATTTACTCTTTCTACAACTGAAGCAGAATATATGGCACTGACAGAAGCTACTAAAGTGGGAATTTGGTTGAAAGGGCTTGTAGGTGATCTTAGTCTACATCATGATTAAGTTATTGTGTTTTGTGATAGTCTGAGTGCAATCTGTTTGACCAAAGATCAGGTCCATCATGAGAGGACCAAACATATTGATGTGAGGTATCATTTTCTGAGGAATGAGTAGAGAATCAAGGTGATAAAAGTAGGTACTTCTAATTATCCTGCTGACATGTTCACCAAGCTGGTCCCACATAGAAAGTTTTGACATTGTCTGGACTTGTTAAACATCAAAAGCTGTTAGTTGCCCAAGGAGGGCAAATCTGAGGCAGAAAGAAGGAGTTTGTTCATCTGGCATTGTAATGATGCATCTTCAAGGAAGATTCAAGTCAAGGTGAAGATTTGTTGATATGTCTTGAATGTCTCACTTCGGCGTGTTGTATGGGGGTCTTGCTACCCGGCCAGGGAGTCGGGGGGGTCAAAGGGGGACAAAATCGCCCTTGCCTGGGGGTCCGGGGGGCGGAGATGCCCCCGGCCCAATGGTATACGTTTCCTATTTTCTATTTTGTAATCATATTCATTCATAACACATCAAATACCATTGGCGAAGGAGGACCAACCTAAGGTGAGCTTTGTCACCTCAACGAGTACTTATTACTTTGATTTTATGCCGTTTGGGTTAAAAATACAGGGGCAACCTACCAAAGACTGGTAGATAAGATTTTCAAGGACCTGTTGAGGTCAACTATGGAGGACTATGTGGGTGATATGAAGGTGAAGAGCAAGAAGGCATAGTCGCATGTGGAGGACTTGAGGAGGGCCTTCACTATACTAAGGCATTACTGCATGCGGTTGAACCTAAAGAAGTGTGCTTTTGGGGTTCAATCGGGCAAGATTTTGGGTATACGATGATAGAGAGAGGTATCAAAGTGAATCTAGAGAAGGTGCGAGCTATCATGGAGATGCCCCCATCCTCAAACGGTAAGAGACGTACATGTACTAACTTGTCGGATTGTAGGACTTAGCCATTTTATATCAAGGTCAGCGAAGATGGGCTTTCCATTTTTCAGAACTTTAAGTAAGGGCCAAAGTTCGAATGGACCAGGGAGGCAGCAGAGGCTTTTGACAAGCTCAAGGAGTACCTCTCTGAGATATCATTTTTAACCGAACCCATGCCAGGTAAAGATCTGATCCTTTACATATCGGTCGGGGAGGTCGCGGTAAGTTTGGTGTTAATCAGGGAAGAATCCGGTGTACAGAAGGTTATTTACTATATTAACAGGATGTTAAGGGTTGTTGAGCCAAACATTCAGAGCTCGAGAAGGGTTGATTTGCATTGATTTACATGGCGAGGAATCTTCGATCCTTTTTTTTGGATCACAAGGTCAGGGTATGTACGAATTTAGCTCTCATACAGGTGTTGAGTAATCCGAATATGTTAGGGCAATTGGTGAAGTGGGCAGTTGATCTCAACAGTATGATGTGGTGTATGAGTTGTGAACAACATTTAAGGCTCAAGGATGATTACTTTAATGGAGTTAGCCCACAACAGTTTAGAAAAGAGAAATGAGGTCATGGAGATCGATGAAGGAGGGGACTGGCGGGCACCAATTCGGGAGGTTCTCGATAAGTTTGTCACCGGGAATATGCAGTTGTCCACTAAAGAGGCTAGGATGGCGGCAATATTTTGTTTGATTAATGGGTATTTGTATAAGATGTAACACCCGACCATCAATTGTATATTTTTATATTTCTATTTATCGTCATGCATTAAAATATAATTTTAGTCCCAAGTTCGTCACCATAAGCGATTTTATATTTTATTTTAAATAGTCTAAGAACTCTATTTTAAACGGATTGATAGTTCGTTTGCCAAATAAATTATATATCTCAAATTTTAAAACTAATATAACTTATTAATATTTTATTATTTAATTATTTATTATTTTATCAATCTTAATCCTATTGAGAGTATGATTTATATTATTTATTATTTTATCAAACCTAATCCTTTTAGGAATAGGATTTGACCTTTATATATATATATATATATATACACGAAATTTCATCATTTGAAATTTTCACAACTTCGTTTTTAGCTTTTAACAAGTCACAGTCAATCAAAGAAAAGTTTTAATACTAGTTTTCTAGATTTTTCATTTCTAAAAGAAATTAATTTACATTCACAACAAAAACCATCAACCACCAACCACAACTGTTTTCCAGCCAAACCCATCACCATCCAACCCGACAACTCCCTGCTGATTTTCCACAAACCCTAACCCAGGCCCGAATAACCATAGACTACAGGCTGTCGCCTTTCTCAAATCCGTAGCCCGAACCACCACCAACACCYTAGCCCCAACCATCCATTGTCGCAGCCACACCCGAGGACCGAGAACCCGCAAGCCAATACAGTCGCGGCCCGAAGTCAAGCCCGGCTTTGTCGCAACCGTCGCCGAAAAACCCCATAACCAAAATGCGAGACGCGACCATATCATCCACCGTCATCACAACCCCAGTCGAAAAACTAACGCAGCCACACCCATGTGAAATGACACCGCCTTGCAGCCGCCCTTATTGCCATCGCCGCTAGACCGCTGCCCAGAGCCGCCGATGAAGTCGCCGATTTCCGCAGTCGAATTTTCCAGTCACAATCGAAGGAGATGGGCCGGTCGATTCTGAAATTTGAGAGGGAGATTGGCTGGCCGAATTCTACAAATTTGAGGAGGTTTTGCCAACGGAACCTGAACGCCGCTGCCCGTCTCGGCCGAAACCCACCGCCGTCGGCGACGATCGATGACGGGAGAGGAGCCTGCGTTGGCCGATTTACTGAAATAATGAAACTGAAATGGGGCAGATGGAATTGGGGATTAGGGGTTGTTAAACAGTGAAGAAAGGAGAAGGCGGAGAAGTTGGCCGCCGATTGAAGCCTTCGCCGGTCCGTCAATGAGTCGGGAAGGGGTCGAAGGATTTCTGAAATTGGAGAAGAAAGGGGAAGAAGAAACGGGTTATGAGGACTTATGGGCTGGGTTCTGCATTTTATACCCAGCCCATTTTCTAGAAATTCCCAATTGAACCCACTAGATTTCAATTTATTCTATTGAGTCCCCAAATTACCCAAAACCCCAAGTTCAGTCCTAAACTTACAAGAAACTCCTTTTCAGCCCACATAACTTTTGAATTATTTAATTTCCACCCCTCATGTTTCATGAACTTTACAAAAACAACCCTATCGACCTCCTTGTTTTATATTTCCGTTCAATTCATAGCTATGATTCTATTATCCTTTCAATTAGTTAAAATCAATTTTATCAAAGCCAAGTACTAAGTTAAGTTATTATTTCCAATGTAGGAAACGAGGGTTCTCAAAACTAAGATTTTAAAGTACAAGCATCTACTTCCACTTTTTCACGAAAACTACATTCAAATGTGGGTGATTCTAAACCTTTTTCAAAAATCTATGTTTGTCTATGTTAAATGCAATTATATGAATTATCTATGTCTCAATGCAACATTCCATAGTGGCCTTCGAGCTAAAACAATAGACAGTGTGTTGTAGCCATTCATTTATGGCTTATATGATTTCTTTTTAAKATTGACAAATGTYTCYTATGTTTGTCTATGTTAACTGCGATCAATGCAACATTCTATAGTAGCTTTCGAGCTAAAACAACAGTAGCCTTCGAGCTAAACAACAGTAGCTTTCGATCTAAAACTATGGTTGGCCAACATCTATGAACGACTGACAGTGTGTTGTAACTATTCATTTATGGTTTATATGAWTAGTGTTTAATATTGACAAACAAATCCCCACGGAGCGAGTTGAAAGCTCACACCCATTTTTTTATCAAACTTTTCAGGTTGAGGAGTTGGATGTGGTACGAGGTGGTGGATGCGAAGATGCTATTTTCGATGTTAATCTATTATCTTTTCTATGTATTGGTATCTTGTTTCATGTCAAGTTTAAAATAAAGTTTGAAACTTGTGTTTTCGTGAACAGACAAGTTAATGCTATTTTAAATTATCAAATGAGTCTCCTCTTTTAAAATAAATGTTTAAGTTTTATTCACGCTTCCGTTCAGTTTTTATTGTYATTYTGATTTATTGGAAAAACTCATGCCCTTGTTTTTTTTGAAAGTTTTATTTATAAAGAATCAAAATTTATATTTTTCAAAATTGGGGCGGGACAGAAGTGGTATCAGAGCAGGTCTATGATTCTGTAGACTCGCTAAATATTTTCATTTGTTGGTTTCAAAAGAAAAATAAATAATAATTATTTTCATAAGGGTTTTATCTAGTTATTTATTTTTATAAAAGAGAGAAACTATGACAACAAGCATCTACCTCCGCCATACCGCGTCAACTCCACAAGGTATATGCATAAGAATTTTATGTTTTCAATTTTCTAAGTGCATGTCCTCAATAGCGAATACAAGAGTCATTACTATCGCAAATGTTATGCTATGCTATGCTATGCGAAGGGATTTGTATACACATGATCATTATGATATTTTACAAATCACATGTTTCTATGCATACACTATTTCCACGAGAACTATTTTATTGGAAGAACTATAGATCCCTATGCACGATGAACTTTACAAAACCCCATGCAATAACTATAGGACAATGCCTCCAAAACGTGCTCCCAGAGGTCAAAACTAAACCAATGCTATGAATCAAGGAAATGATACCAACCAAGCTCATGCTGCTAACCAAGCATGATCATACGAATCAAGTAAATCTGAATATGAATGATGTGTTCACGCCTATGAATAATCATGCTCAAATAGTGGAGCAATTTCGTCGCTACGCACCTCCCACTTTCACTGGAAAAGAGGAAGCTATTTATYTTGAGGATTGGTTCCGTTCTTTGGAAAGAACTTTCAAACTACTAAATTGCAGCGATACTCAACGAGTGATTTGCGCTGAGTACCAACTAACTGAAGGTGAAGACCGTTGGTAGAAGGTTATTGGAGAACCAGGACTGAACAAGAGCATGAGGCTCTAACTTAGAGTGAGTTCAAAGAGATTCTGAGAGGTCAATACCACCCAAGGTTTTATCATGAACAAAACGAACGTGGATTCTGGGAGTTAAGGTAAGAGGGGATGTCAGTTATAGATTACGAGGGGAAGTTTACCGAACTAAGTCGATTTGAAACCTACTTGGTGGATACCGACTTGAACAAGGCTCGTAGATTTTTTGATGGGATGAGACCAGGAATTGGACATATCCTCAAAAGTCATGGGGATTTGTCGTATGCCGAGACAGTTAAGCGCGTCCAAGAGATAGCTGCTTGCCAAGATATGGATCGAAAACAATTGGAATTCGAGAAAGAGTAAAGGTGAAGATTTGATACGAGATGAGAATAAAAATCATGACAAACAAGGAAAGAAGGATGAACATAATCAAGGAGATCAACCTGCTAAGCCAGTTTTGTGGAAATTGTGGAAGAAATCACTTTGGGGAATGTCTAGCAGGGAAAAATGCATGCTTTCGTTGCAAACAAACAGGGCATCTGGCTGATGACTGTTCGATTTACGGAAATACTAAGTTTGTAGAGAAGAAAGGACCAGGAGGGAGGGCTTGAGTGTTTAACATGCGACTGCTGAATCAGCGTAAGTTTATCTGAATTTCGAGGACGAAATTATTTTTAGGGGGGTAGGTTGTAACACCCGACCATCAATTGCATATTTTTTATATTTCTATTTATCGTCATGTATTAAAATATAATTTTCGTCCCAAGTTCGTCACCATAAGCGATTTTATATTTTATTTTAAAAAGTCTAAGAACTCTATTTTAAACGGATTGATAGTTCGTTTGCCAAATAAATTATATATCTCAACTTTTAAAACTAATATAACTTATTAATATTTTATCATTTAATTATTTATTATTTTATCAATCCTAATCCTATTGAGAATAGGATTTATATTATTTATTATTTTATCAAACCTAATC
>BMAC01000060.1:634348-651324 GCA_014905375.1 Phtheirospermum japonicum | reverse complement strand
GGCTGGGTATAAAAGGCAGAACCCAGCCCATAAGTCCTCAGAACCCGTTTCTTCTTCCCCTTTCTTCTCCAATTTCAGAAATCCTTCGACCCCTTCCCGACTCATTGACGGACCGGCGAAGGCTTCAATCGGCGGCCAACTTCTCCGCCTTCTCCTTTCTTCACTGTTTAAACAACCCCTAATCCCCAATTCCATCTGCCCCATTTCAGTTTCCATTTTCTAGAAATTCCCAATTGAACCCACTAGATTTCAATTTATTCGATTGAGTCCCCAAATTACCCAAAACCCCAAGTTCAGTCCTAAACTTATAAGAAACTCCTTTTCAGCCCACAGAACTTTCGAATTATTTTATTTCCACCCCTCATGCTTCATAAACTTTACAAAAACAACCCTATCGACCTCCTTATTTTATATTTTCGTTCAATTCATAGCTATGATTCTATTATCCTTCCAATTAGTTCAAATCCCTTTTATCAAAGCCAAGTACTAAGTTAAGTTATTATTTCCAATGTAGGAAACGAGGGTTCTCAAAACTAAGATTTTCAAGTATAAGCATCTACTTCCACTTTTTCACGAAAACTACATTCAAAGGTGGGTGATTCTAAACTTTTTTCAAAACTCTATGTTTGTCTATGTTAAATGCTATTATATGAATTATCTATGTCTCAATGCAACATTCCATAGTAGCCTTCGAGCTAAAACAACAGATAGTGTGTTGTAGCCATTCATTTATGGTTTATATGATTTCTTTTTAACATTGACAAATGTGTCGTATGTTTGTCTATGTTAACTGCGATCAATGCAACATTCCATAGTAGCTTTCGAGCTAAAACAACAGTAGCCTTCGAGCTAAACAACAATAGCTTTCGAGCTAAAACTATGGTTGGCCAACATCTATGAACGACTGACAGTGTGTTGTAACTATTCATTTATGGTTTATATGATTAGTGTTTAATATTGACAAACAAATCCCCACGGAGCGAGTTGAAAGCTCACACCCATTTTTTTATCAAGCTTTTCAGGTTGAGGAGTTGGATGTGGTACGAGATGGTGGATGCGAAGATGATATTTTCGATGTTAATCTATTGTCTTTTCTATGTATTGGTATCTTATTTTATGTCAAGTTTAAAATAAAGTTTGAAACTTGTGTTTTCGTGAACAGACAAGTTAATTCTATTTTTAATTATCAAATGAGTCTCCTCTTTTAAAATAAATGTTTAAGTTTTATTCACGCTTCCGTTCAGTTTTTATTGTGATTGTGATTTATTGGAAAAACTCATGCCCTTGTTTTTTTTGAAAGTTTTATTTATAAAGAATCAAAATTTATATTTTTCAAAATTGGGGCGTGACAGAATAGGTCGCACTTTGGGCCGTACTTGAAGCGCTTATCACGAGAAGAGGGGTTCTGAGGGAATGATCGACCTTTGTGATCTTGGAGAGGAAAGACCAGACATCGAACCAAAATCCGAACTCAAGCCCCTCCCGAGCCACCTGAAATACGTATATCTTGAAGAAGGCGAGAAGAAACCCGTGGTCATTTTCACCGAACTATCCAAGGAAGAAGAAGAGGCTTTGATAGCTGTGCTTAAAAAGCACCAAGGAGCCATCGGCTGGAGCTTGGGGGACATCAAAGGTATCAGTCCAACCAAATGTATGCACCGCATTGAGCTAGAGGAAGGTGCGAGACCGTTCGAGACAGCCAACGCCGCTTAAATCCAAGTTTGATGGAGGTAGTGAAGAAGGAAATATTCAAGCTGCTCGATGAAGGAATCATTTTCCCAGTACCTGACAGTGAGTGGGTAAGCCCCATACATGTTGTGCCGAAAAAGGGGGGCATCATGATCATAGAAAATGACAAGGGAGACATTATTCCAACACGTTTAACTACTGGATGGCGTATGTGTATCGACTATAGGAAATTGAATGCCGCCACTAGGAAGGACCATTTTCCACTCCCTTTCATTGACCAGTTGCTCGATAAATTGGTTGGGCATGAGTATTACTATTTTCTTGATGGCCTATCTGGATATTACCAAGTTGCTATAGCCCCCGAGGATCAAAAGAAGACGACATTCACTTGTCCGTTCGGGACGTTTGCCTTTTGCAGGATGCCATTTGGCCTATGCAATGCATCGGCGACTTTCCAATGATATATGTTTTCAATCTTCACTGACATGATTAACGATTTCCTCGAGGTCTTCATGGATGATTTCTCGGTATTTGGCTCTTCCTTTAACTCTTGTCTTAATAATCTATCTAAAGTTCTTGAACGATGTATTGAGAGTAATTTGACATTGAGTTGGGAAAAGAGTCATTTTATGGTGACGAGTGCTATAGTACTTGGTCATGTTGTGTCTCGTAGAGGTTTGGAGGTGGATAAAGCTAAAGTTGATGTTATAGAGAATTTACCATCCCCCACGAATGTTAAGATTATTCGTAGCTTATAGGCGATTTATAAAAGACTTTTCAAAAATTAGTCGCCCGCTGTGTCATTTACTTTGTCTGGACGTACCGTTTGTTTTTGATGAGTCGTGTCTTAAAGCTTTTAACTTACTCAAAGAAAAATTAACCACGGCACCGGTGGTCGTTGCTCCAAACTGGTCCCTCCCTTTTGAAATTATGTGTGATGCTTCTAATGATGTCGTGGGGGCAGTTTTGGGACAACGAGTGGATGGTCTCCTCCGAGTGATTTATTATTCAAGTCTTACTTTAAATGAGGCTCAAATGAACTATACCACCACCTAAAAAGAACTTCTTTCCGTGGTAACCTCGTTAGAAAATTTTCTCCATTATATAATCGGTTCTCGAGTCATTGTCCATAGTGATCATGCGGCCCTTCGTTACCTTTTTCTTAAATCTCAAAGCAAGCCGAGTTTGATCCGTTGGATACTTTTACTTCAAGAATTTGGCATCGAGATAAAGGATAGAAAAGGTTGTGAGAATGTTGTGGCCGATCATTTGTCACGCTTAGACGTAGGGAGAAATGTGAACGAATAGGTTCTTATAAATGATGCATTTCCTTATGAAACTACTTATGCTGTCTCTTCGCACCCCACCCCTTGGTTTGCTGATATCGTTAATTATCTTGCGTGTGGCCATGTGAGGGCCGGTTTATCCTTCCAAGAATGGAAGAGATTTCTTTCTACTTCCAGGAATTACTTTTTGGAAGAACCGTTCCTTTTCTGATTTGGGAAGGACGGCGTAATTTGGAGATGTATTCCCGAGGATGAAAAACACAACATATTGTCATTTTGTCACAATCAGCAATGCGGAGGCCATTTTGGAGGCCAAAAGACTGCTTTTAAGGTCCTTCATTCAGGATTCTATTGGCCGACGCTTTTCAAAGATTCTCACGAATTATGCAAGTCATGTGATCGTTGACAACGAATGGGAAACATTGGCAAGAGGAATGAAATGCCACAAAACAGCAACCTCGTAGTGGAGATATTTGATGTCTGGGGAATCGACTTCATGGGACCTTTTCCAACACCCTTTGGTTACGACTACATATTGGTTGTCGTCGATTATGTGTCCAAATGGGTCGAGGCTATACCCACAAGAACATGCGATTCCAAGGTGGTGCTCAAGTTTCTACAAGAGAATAATTTTAGTCATTTTGGAGTTCCGAGAGCCATTATTAGTGATGGAGGGGCCCATTTTTGTAACAAGTCTTTTGAGAAATTGATGGGGAGATATGGAATTAGGCATAAAGTGGCCATGGAATATCATCCTCAAACGTCGGGCCAAGTCGAGATGAGTAATCGACAAATCAAAGTTATTCTCGAGAAGACCGTTCAGCCAAACCGTAAAGATTGGTCGGCTAAACTCATTGATGCTCTTTGGGCGTATCGAACAGCGTACATGACAGTTTTGGGAACCACACCTTATAGGATGGTGTATGGAAAGGCGTGTCACCTTCCCGTTGAGATGGAGCACCGAGCTTACTGGGCTATACGCGCGGTGAATTTTGATTTAGCACAAGCCGGTACTGAACGAGGATTGCAACTTGAAGAGCTTGACGAGATACGAAATGACGCATATGAGAATGCGGATATTTACAAGAAGAAGGTCTAGATTCAAAAAGACAAGAGGATCGTTGCTAAAGACCTTAGAGCTGGAATGAGAGTTTTATTCTATAATTCTCGTTTACGATTGTTTCCAGGCAAACTCAAGTCACGATGGAGTGGTCCTTACTTATTTGACAACGTGATGCCTTATGAGGAGGTGAGATCTGTCAATGAGAAGACCAATGAGCGCTTTCAAGTTAATGTCCATTGCGTTAAGCCATATTTCGATGGACCGAGAGTTCATCACCTTGAGGAAATCGTTTCTATCACTGACCCGCCTCCTTCCTAGACGACGCAACTGCATCGAGCTAATGACGTTAAACGAGCGCTTCTTGGGAGGCAACCCAAGCTTTTTATCACTTATTTTTATTGTTTGTTTTCTTTGTTTCTTTTATTTCAGGAATCTCTCCCCTTGCAACCCTTTGAACGTTTTGGATGCTTGACTCTTCACCACAAGAGCAATTACAGGGACGTTTATCTTTCTCTTACTTTTTTTCATACTTCGTTTGGTCTTTTATTTATACAATGTGGACATTGTGTGGTTTTAAGTGTAGGGGGGTTTCTCCTTGGTTAGTAGTTTTCGTATGCTTGGTTGTGGTTTATTTGAGTCGTGTGCATTAATATTGACTGGAACCTTGACGAAGTTGACGTGGTTAGATGCTTTGGTTAGGATATTTAGACTTTCGTTCGAACAATAGTGTAATTGTGGGGAATGAAGTGTGAGAATTCTATGAAGTGTTTTTTTTCCTTTGTTCTATTCTTGTTTCGTTCTTAAGAGTCGAATACTCTCTAATAGCCCCATTTTCAAGTACCCTCTATAGGAAATTATGTAATTTTTGTTTTTATTTTTGGAGACGTTAAAACTCCATTTGCGTAATCGAAGAATGTTATAAGTTGCACTTAGAAACGTGAGATTGGAGTCAATGAACTCTTGTTTTTGTAATTCGTGCTCGTACCTCATTACTATGGGTACCAAAAAAAAAATAAAGTACAAGAAGAGAAATTTTGTACGTGAAAAAAAAAACAAAAGAAAAGAAGGAAAGAAAAAGAAAAAAAATAAGTACAAGAAGAGAAAGCATTGTACAAGTGAAGTCCTTATTTTTATTTTTATTTTTAGATTTTATTGTTAAAGAGGTGTATAGATGACTGGGTTAGTCGGGTGCCGACTTGGCGGTTTGATCATGGATAGACTTTGGCCGAGGCATGGATGGAGGACGAACATGGAGGGCAACTCATTACTTTTAGGAGTTCGGAAGATTGTCTAAATTTCTTATCTCAACGTTATCGTGTCGTCCTTTTAGTTAAATTTCCAAGTAAATTTAATGCATTAACTTCTTGAATCATTTGAATGCATTAGTACTTAGTTCATTGGGTAGTTAGTTTCTTTTTTTCTTGTCTACATTTAGATTTTATTTTGCTTGAGGACAAGCAAAAGGCTAAGTGTGGGGGGGTTGATTTATTCATTTTTGTGTGTGTTTTTTGTATATTTTTGCATTTTAATTTGTGTGATTTTATGGGTTTTTAGTTTCTTTTATTCGTATTTTTCTTCTTTTTAGTATTTCYTYTTTMTATTTRYTTRATTAMGTTTTGTGCTTAATTTCGTAGATTGCAGCTTAATTGCGCTAAATTTTCTTTATTAGTAGTGGGACGAGCTGAAGAACGCTGTTAAAAAGAGGCATTTAAGGATACTCGAATTGAAGAATTGGAATGACGAGAAGAAAACGATCTTTCCGGCGAAAATTAGCAACTTTTGGAAACAGCCAGGTTTTCTAGAACGGTCAGATTCTGGAACCGTTCTAGTATCCCGTGCCGCACAGACCTGCCCACGCCTGCCGAGCCCCTCGCGCGTCGCCCGACCAGGCGCCCGATAGCTGCCGACCGCTGCAAGTTTTCTAGAACGGTAGACACTAAAACCGTTATAGTATCTCGCGTCGATTGTTGGACGTGTTTTTGACTCGTTTTTAGGGTTTCTTTTTGCCCAAGACTTCCCACAACTATAAATACCCACCTATAATCTGAATTTCAGTATGCCTCTGACCCTAAGAACTTACCAAATACATAATCCTAGGGTTTGGAGTTGGATTTCATACAAAAACGCGAGATTGAAGATTCGACGAAAGTGCGTTCCGGAGCCCGTTCGACATTGCCAACCCGTTTCCGTCCAATTTTCAGCGTATTTCTGTGGAGAACTCGAAGAATTTACTGCATCTACTTCGTGTAATAAGTTTTCTATTCCTTTTTTTGTGTTTTTCAAGCTTTCGTCATATTTTTCATGTTTAGAATATTATTTCCATGTTCGTGTTCTTACGTTCGTTGTTGGATTTCGATTTCGATGAACGTTATATGGTTTTAATCCTCTATTTTTATTCAGTTTTTATGGTTTATGTTTGAATGTTGGAGACTTGGATTGATCATTGATGTTTAAGCGATCTAGTTCACATATTTTGCTCGTTTTTATGCATCAAGTTTGTCGTTTATTCATGTTCGTTGATTTTTATGCATGCTTTTAGATTTGTTTAGGTTAATTAGTTTCGTTTATGAGTTTTATGCTGCTGCGTTTTGAAGTTTATTATCGAGTTATTGCTCGTTTTGGCTTTTATTTGAATTTCTTATTAGTTAATTAATTAGTAATTGATTTAGGTATTAATTTGTTAATTATTCGCTTAGGTTAGTTGCTTGAGTTTATGAATTTATATATTGCTGTGTTTTATTTTTAATATTGCGTTCTTTCTTTGATTTGAATTTAAATTGAGTTTTTAATTAATTAATTAATTAGTAATTTAATCTATGTTTTTAATTTGGTTAATTTTATGCTTTCAAGTTTAGTTAAAAATTTAAGGTTAATTAATTCAGCGTTTTAAATTCAATTTTGAGTTTTTAATTCTTGCATTTTTAATTCGTAGTTTATACTTTTCGAAAATTAAAATAAAAACCAAAAAACGTGATCGTGTGTTTTAATTATCGTGATTAAACAAACGTTGAAAATTCCAAATCTCAATCCTCGAGAGATTGACTCGTGTCCAACTTATAACCTACAATAGCTCTGTTCTCTTGCGGACGAGCTTTTTAATTTATATAAAAAAATAGGTGTAAACAGTTCGGATCAAAGCCACCACAAAGTCGGAAAGATCCGGTTAAGCATCCAACGTCGAAACGGATCCAAATTATGGAGGATGGGGTCGTTGGCACTCTGTGTACTTTGAGACCTCCACCAAAACCCCCATCGAATTAAGGGGTACCATGTCGAGCCGACGACATTAAGAAAAGGTGCTTGTTGGGAGGCAACCCAATGTTTCCATTATTTCTATTTTGATTTTTATTTTTGCAGTTGAAGGGATACAAAGCTTGGTTGATTTGGATAATTGGGAATATTTTTGAAAAATATCGTCTGGAACCGAGACCCCCTAGACATTTACCCCGGTGATTTCTTTTCCCTTACTCTTCCCTTATAATTTATTATGAATTGCTTGTTCTTGCTTTGTGTTAGCTTGAGGACAAGCTAAAGTTTAAGTTTGGGGGAGTGGGAATTGATGGTTTATAATGCATATGGGCTGAAATTTTGAGAATTTTTGAAATTTTTTAAAATTTTGCTATTAATTTCCGGGAGTTGAACTATAATGTTAAGAGTACTTGCTTGAATTTCTTGGATGAATTATGTTTCGGTTAAATATTTAGTCATCGTTGGATTTAGAGGTCAACGGTACGCATGTTAGTGCTTTTGTGATTCATTTGTGGGGCGTCAATTCTAGATTATTGCATTATTGATGTTTATTTGTGGTTGCCGTACTCAATATGAGTTTGTGTGGGGCCTTGAAGTTGGCGGTTGTGTGAAAAAATCTCGTTAGTCGAAACAGAAGTCAAATAAAGTTCGGTTGGGGTATACCCGCATGGCGTTAGTCGAAAATTGAAAAAATCAAAAAAAGAATTGAGGTGCCGAAACAGCTGCCTATCCGTAATTATCAAGTGCAATTCGCTTTACAAATTTTAAGGGCAAAAATCAAACGAAGATGCTAGTAGCTCAACAAATTCATGCACATATTCAAGTGGCGCAATCCAACTACAATCTCAAACATGGCAGAGGTGAACTCAACAAATCAAATACCAAATCTAGACGATCCTCCTATCTAGCGCCGAATCATTATCAAAGACAAATCAAGAACGGTAGTGCGGAGCTGCGGGCCTCAATTTAAAAAAATAATAATATATAAAACAAACAAATAAATAAATGGGAGAGGACGAGATATTTGATCGTAACTAATAATGGATAGAGTTGAACCATGGAGTAGCGAGGGGGCACCATAATACACTGACGTGATGTACATAAAAAGGAGTTGCCAAACTGCTGGGATTAGTTAGGTCAATATATGAAACTCTTGCGATTTTTAGAAAGATAATGGTGACTAGAGTCCGGATAAGTTCATTTGGCCAATTTGAGTGAGTTACTAATTGTATGTTTGTCCTGTGCTTTAATCTAATGTTGCTTGAGGACAAGCAAGGTTTAAGTTTGGGGGATTTGATAAGCGAGAAATTGTGCGGTAATTGATGGTTTAATTCCTCTGTTTTTATGTGCTTAATATTCTCATATATGTTTATTTCTCACATATTTAATATTACGAATGGAGGAGCACCGATTGTACATTTCTTCTCTATTTTGCAGTATTTGGTGCTATATTAAGTGAATGATATTCCACAAGGAAGTAGAAAGACGAGGATCAACGGAACAGCAAAGAAAACCCAAGAATCAGGATGGTAGCATCGATGGATCGCGTCGTGGGCAAGGATGACTCGCGTCGATCATCGCAATTTGTGGTGTTGCGTCATTTGTGCGCGCGTTGATCGACGTCATGTCGACGCCCTATCGACGAGAAGCTTCTGAAGCGTCGATTGAAGACCCGTCGGTCGATACCAAGTCGACGGGAACTTTCTGTAGCATCAATTAGAGGAGCGTCGGTCGACGCCCATGCAGGTCGACGCGGGCAGGTGATGCGCGTCGATGCCTACGACTGGCTCACGTCGGTCGAAGCCCTGTCGACGCCGATGCGGCTGAGTTATTTTAGGAAGAATCTTGGGCGGCAAGAAATAGGAATTCTATATAAACTTGACCCAAACTCGTCAAAAAGGGACATTAACACAATCCTAGGGTTCCAAGGCTTGAAGAGAGGACCCCAAATCACCCAATAAACAAGAGCTTGAAGATCCAAGACCAAAAATCCAAGATCTAAGCTTTCTTATCTCTTCCCTATCTTAGAACAATGTTTTATTTCTTTATTTTCTTGTAATTCTATGAACTCCATGAGTGGGTAGATTTTTTTATCTAGTTCTAGGGATGTTGAAACCCTCGTGAAACTATGTTTAATTTATTTATGCAATATTGTCTTTTGTTCTTCTTATGTGGTTGCTTGTGTTATCTTGTTTACATATCATGATTGCTAAATTCATGACATGATTGCTTGATTCTTAATTTGGCTTGATCACCTAGATTAGGGATTTTGTTATCAATTGCTAGAAAGAGGACTGTTTCCCGTGTAATTGTCGTAGTTTCGATTTCTCTGAAGCAATTAATGGTCGCATATCATTAGGGGTAACACAAAATAGGTTGAATAAACCGAGTTTATGCATTTATTGCTTAGATTAACCTATTTGCCTAGATATTAATGCTGTTGTTAGGTTGAATCTAGAGAGCATATTCTAGGTTATTCAATAATTAGAATCAATTAACAAGCTTATTTTAATTGAGTATACAGTAAGGGTGAATTCGAGTAGCAGAGCTTATTACTACTTAGGGTTTTTAGTCGTATATGATGAATGTATTATGATATTGTGGTTGGTTATATGAGTAGAACGAGGGTGGAAACGGAACTAGGACTGGAAGCTTTATTAATTTGTTTTGTTATTTAATTGATTTCTTTAATTATTTAGTTTTCTTAGATTAACTCACAATTCCTACCCCAATTCTTAGTTTAAATAAAATACGAACTATCACAATCTAACCACACTCCTCGTGGTATTGACCCTTACTTATCACTATTGCTAGTTGGTAGAGAAAAGCTATGGAAAAATAAATATTTAATTTGACGCTTAACGACGAGCGGTAAAATTTTGGCGTCGTTGCTATTGATAATGTGGTTCGTACCTTACTTACTCATGGTTCCATCCCGTCCTCATTTTGGCATCTTGCACTACAAATGTCCACTTACCTTCTGAATATTCTTCCAAAGAAAGTTTTGTCTTTTAATACCCCGGTCTCCCGTCTTTACCATAAATGCCCGACTTATTATCATATTCGTGTGTTTGGTTGTTTGTGTTACCCATTGTTCCCGTCCACGTCTATTCACAAACTTCATCCTCGCTCTACTCCATGCGTCTTCTGGGAATTTCCATCGAATCACCGTGGGTATATATGTTATGATCTCTCTACTAAGAAACTCATTATCTCTCGTCATGTCATTTTTGATGAGTCTCGGTTTCCATTCAGTGAGGTCCAGTCCTCCTCCCCTTCATCTTATGACTTCCTCGATGATGGTCCATCTCCTTATGTCAAGTTTTACAAGGCTTCCCCTCATTCCAAGCCTCCGGTAACTGACGTCCCTCTGGCTGTCAATCCGGACATCCCTCCAGCTGTTCCGCCAGCTGTGACTCCAGTGGTCTCACTATGTCCTGTCACCCGTAGTCAGAGTGGAATTGTTAAGCCTAAGCGGGTGTTCAATCTGTCTTCCACTATTGCTCGTTCTCCCGTTCCTAAATGACCCATTGATGCTCTTAGGGATCCTAATTGGAAATTGGCTATGGATGATGAATTTAATGCTCTTATTGACAATAAGACGTGGGTGTTGGTACCCCGTCCTCCTGATACTAACATAATTCGTTGTATGTGGATTTTTACACATAAGGAACGTGCAGATGGTTCTTTTGAGAGATACAAGGCTCGACTTGTGGGAGATAGTCGGACTCAGTGAGTGGGGGTTGATTATGGCGATACGTTTAGTCCGGTGGTTAAACCAGCAACTATTCGGGTGGTACTGAGTTTGGCTATATCCAAACAATGGTCAATCCATCAGTTGGATGTTAAGAATGCTTTTCTCCATGGTGAGTTGACTGAAACAGTGTATATGCATCAGCCTCTTGGGTTTCGAGATTTTTGACATCCAAATCATGTGTGTTTGTTGAAAAAGTCTCTGTATGGATTGCGACAAGCTCCGCGTGCATGGAACAAACGGTTCACGAATTTTGTTTACACTATTGGATTTCATCGCAGTGTCTCAGACCACTCCCTGTTTGTGTTTCGCGATGGTGATAATGTGGCCTATTTACTTCTGTATGTGGATGACATAATCTTAACAGCCTCTTCGGCTTCTCTTCGTTCTGAAATTGTATCCCGGTTGAGCGCTGAATTTGCCAAGAAGGACTTGGGTCCTTTACATTATTTTTTGGGTATTACTGTCATGCCTCACAATGGGGGGTTATTTTTGTCTCAGACGAAGTACACTAAGGAGATCATCCACAGGGCTGGTTTGGAGGACTGTAAGCCGACGGCAACTCATGTTGACACAAATTCGAAGCTGGCTACTGCTACGAGTCCTCCTCTGCATGACCAGACTCTCTACCGTAGTTTGGCTGGTGCTCTAGAATATCTCACTTTTACACGCCCTGACATTTCCTATGCGGTCCAGCAGGTGTGTTTGTTCATGCTCGATCCCATGAAGGTGCATATGATTGCCTTGAAGCGTATTCTCCGCTACCTTCAGGGCACTGTGGATTTTGACCTTCATCTCTCACCGTCGTCGACTACGTCTCTTGTTTCCTATACCGATGCCGATTGGGCTGGCTGCCCGGATACTCGCAGATCTACTTCCGGCTATTGTGTTTTTCTTGGTGACAACCTGATTTCGTGGTCTGCCAAGCGACAACCCACTCTTTCTCTCTCTAATGCGGAGGCTGAGTATAGGGGTGTTGCTAATGTTGTATCTGAATCGTGTTGGCTTAGGAATTTACTACTTGAACTGCACCATCCTATTTGGACTGCTACTTTGGTCTATTGTGATAATATCAGTGCAGTGTATCTTGCGGGGAATCCATTTCAGCACCAACGCACAAAGCACGTCGAATTGGATATCCATTTTGTTCGCGAAAAGGTCGCCAAGGGGAAAGTTCGTGTGCTGCATGTTCCGTCTAGGTCTTAGATAGTTGATGTGTTCACTAAGGGTCTTCCGTTGGTGCTGTTTGATGATTTTTGTTCCAATCTCAATGTTCGTCCTCCTCCCGTTTCGATTGAGGGGGAGTATTAGCAGTATATTTGCCATATTTGTTGTAATTGATTTATTGCCATAATAGTCGCCTAGTTTATAGGAATTAGCTTAATTGTTTTATGTATATATATTGTATTGTTGGAACGAGAAAGGGACGAGGGATTTCATCCTCTTACAATCAATAATAATTTTAATTTATTGTGTTAAATTCTCATCTTTAGTATTCATTTATGAACATGTAAAAAAGCCTAAAAACATTCATATTCATTTTGATAAAAAATATTAATGTCTACTTTGAAAAAAAATCATCTACATTGTGATTAAAGTTCATCTATTATGATAAATATCAATCTTTATTCTCATAAATGTATATATATATATATATATATATATATATATATATATATATATATATATATATATATATATATATATATATATATATATATATATTAATTATCTTCAATATGATAAATATCAATCTTAATGTGATAAATATAGGATTTTTCAAAACATAGATGACACCTAATAGTGGTACGTTCAATTGTGTAAAAGTACAGTATTAAATGTTAATCTCTAAATTTACGGTACAATGTACATGCAGGTGTATGTAATAATGGTTGGTACTAAATGATTTGCATGTTTTTGTACGTATTTTTGTTACCGTTTTGTGTCGCGCTTGCATGTGTTTTGTTTGCTTTTATGTGTATTAGGAGTCGTTTTGGCCGATTTTATTAGTTTTAGGTTTCTATAACTTTTGTGCGATCTTTAGTAGTTTTTCGTACAATTTTACCCTTTTTTTGTATTTTTGGCCGTAGGATGACCAAGCGGGACCCACGCATGCTCGGAACATCTCACTCGACTCGGATTGGAACGGTTAAAGCAAGAAAACACAGCGTGAACAAGGAGTGACAACCGGCAGACGATTAAAGCGAAGACGAGAAAACGAGCTGGAGCTGCCTGTCAGTCGATCGACTGCACTCCAATCGATCGACTGAGTGCCAGTCGATCGACTGAAGGATCGATTGGGTTGATGAAATCGACTGGCGGGCAGAGTGTTTTGTGATTTCTGGCATTCCAGTCTATCGACAGCATTCAGTCGATCGACTGGCACGCAAATTTTTTACCTGTTTTGACGTTTTTGCCCCTGCATTTTTGTATAAATAGGCTWTCACTTTCCTTCACCTACCTTATCCTTGCTTGGTTGATTTTGAACCCCACTCAATCTCTTCCAAGCCCATTTTTCACTATTCCATTACAAATTCTAGGCATAATCCTTAGTTAATTAGTTGATTTAGCTTAGTTAATTAGCTAGTTGGTAGTTATTCACAAGTGTTGGAGAAGGTGACATCTCTCTCATTTGTAGATTTTATTTTATGAAGATAATATTGGTGCTTTGAAGATTGTAAGCCACATTTTGAGCTTTTTTTTGGAGTAAAAATTGGTAGTAATATTTCCCTTTTTATTGTGGTTCTCTTGCCATTTTCAAAGTTCTTTTCCAAATTCTAGTTTGTTTTCCTTCTTATAGTAAAATCTCCATTGAAGCTGCATGTTGAAGCTTTTTACTCATTTTGTTCAAACAAACATTGGAGGCTTGAAAGTTGTTAGTAGCTTTCCATTTTTAAGACTTTTGACTTTTACCTATTAAATGCTTTGACCTCCTTTGAATTTAAGTTTGATTTTCCCTCCTTTTTAGCCTTTAAATTTACAAGTCTTCTTAGTTAGTAGTATTKATTTAATTAAGGTTGGTAACTAGGTTTAGTTTGAGTCATTGAGTTTAATTAAGTTCAAGCTAATTTTCAATTTTATTTTCCTTGCCTTAATTGATGTATTTCAATCTCTCTTTTCAATTCAAGTTTAGTAATTAAAACTCAACCCAAACCAATGATTAATACTTTCCTAGATTAGATTAATTTAATTAAGATTAATAAGAGATTAACTAAATACACTTAACGCTGATTACATCTATCCTCGAGAGACACAACTCGGGAAAGCTTACCGCTCTACAATCGACTCCGTACTATTGCGGAGAAGATTTCTTAGAGTGCTAAGAATTCTTCGATCACTAAACATAATTTATTTGTCGGAAAGCTTGTTGTAACACCCATATTTATATATATAATAACACATAACATATTATTACACATTTACCCATTAATAAATTAATATTCTATCCATAATAATATAATATTATAATATATTAACACTCACTAACCAAATATGATTTGACATGCTATAATAAAGTTCTCTTTAAATCCTCTAAACAAACAAAAAATTTAGTATTCATATGGGTTTTAAAATTTCAAACCCTGGACACTCGATACTGCCAAAACCACAATCCAAAAGCAACCCAATGTGTTTTCACAAATCAAGAACTGACTCACTAAACAAATTGCTAGGGGGTTAGAGCTTGACCTGATTGGATTAGTATTCGTTGGTATTTTGAATCATATTATTTATAATCTTGGGGTATTTAAATTATGTATATAATAAGAATTCTTGTTTGTTATAGGATTCATAATCATTTACTTTTTACTGCAGATAGCAATTCATGTTTGAAAAGTAGATGATAATGTATTATTATATTAGATTTGATATCAAATCATGATTGAAAAGTGAATGATGTTGTATTATAATATTGTATTTAATAATATGTAATTATTTAATTATAAGAAATTGTTGGTTGTATATTTAACTTTTGAGGTTTAGAACGAATGAGTATCCAGTATTCATAATACTAATTCACTATTTCAAACTCTAGGGCAAATAGGTCCTCAAGAAAGTTTATGCAATTGTTGAAAATTACAATTAAACTTTTGTCGGATAATTAAAAATTACAAAAAAAACTATATTAAGAATAATCGACATCGCTTTTGCAACATGAAATTTAAAATACTATGTTAAATTAGGAGAAAACTCAAATTAAAAATATGATTATATATAGCTTGTGATTGTTTATCATGTCCAATTAGTGACTTTTCAAATATTAGGTTCTAAGCTGAGATTTGCATTTGGGTTTCAATTACAATTTAAAGGAGGAAGTGAAATGAGGAAATCACCCTCGCTAATGGATGATTAATCCATGCCTAAGTGCTAAACGTTCATTGATCATTCTATAATATGGTTACGTAAAATGTGTTAAAGATTCGACTAATTCTCACTTTCTCAGCCTATTGTAAGACTAGTGTCTAGATTTCCTATATCTCATTTATCCATGCCTAAGTGCTAGGTAATCATTGATCATTTCTATATATTGTAACTTAGAGCATGTTAAAGACTTGACTAATTCTCACTTCTCAGGTTATCGTCGGACTAGTGTCTAGATGTTTCCAAATTTACAGTGATCCCGGAAAATTTCATGGAACTCAAGTASTGCACTTAGCGCAACTTGAAAGTCTCGGGGAAGCCCTTCGCATCGCTCGTCCCACTAGAGGCTGGCGTAGATTTTTATTCCTTCTGAGCCAGGATCAAACTCTTCTTTTGAGAAAGGGCTCCTCACTTCTTGTTCTACCCGGTCTAACCTAAGAAGATGTGCCAAAGAGGAGTTGCTGCACATCGCTAACAATAGGCCTCAGACTGCGATCTGTAGAGTCTTACATTCGAGTGAGAGGTCAGACCAATCCCATTCATCCTGGTCTCAGTCGGTTGCAAATTAATGGGCGGCTGTCCCCCCCGACTAATTCTCACTTTCTTAGCCTATTGTAGGACTAGTGTCTAGATTTCCTATATCTCATTTATCCGTGCCTAAGTGCTAGGTAATCATTGGTCATTTCTCTATATTGTAACTTAGAGCATGTTAAAGACTTGACTAATTCTCACTTCTTAGGTTATCGTTGGACTAGTGTCTAGATGTTTCCAAATTTACAGTGATCCCGGAAAATTTCATGGAACTCAAGTACTGCACTTAGCGCAACTTGAAAGTCTCGGGGATCGTACATATAGTATGAATTATTTCCGGTGACTGGAATTATTTTTTGGACATGTAGTAAGAAATTTCAGACATACAATAAGAAATCTTGGGCAGAAAAAAAAAAAGACGAAAATAAATTTCGGCCACCGGAACTGACTCCATGGACATGTAGTAAGAAATTCAGACATAAAGTAAAGAAATTTTGGGTAGAAAAAAAAAAACAAGCCAAAAATAAATTTCGGCAGCCGAAAAATATTCCGATGGCCGGAAAATATTTTCAGATGATCAGGAAAAAAAATGTGATTGAAAAAAAATTCCGACGGCCGGCGACAGGTGGCGGCCGGCGGGTAACTTTATATTTGCTGGGCAAAAAAAAAAAATCTCGCCGGAAAATTTTTCGGCGGCTGGGCGGCAGCGGCGGGGCGGCGGCGGCAGGTGGCGGCCAACGGCAGGTGGCATCAGGTGCGGTGGTTGGCGGGAGGTGGTGGTGTATTGTTATTATTATTATTATTATTATTAGCTATTTTAATAGTAAGGGTATTGTGGAATATTCATATCATATTTTTTGGACTATTTGGCAAAAAGTAGGTACTATTTGACTTAAAATTGGATGAAGGACTAATTGACAAATGGACCTCCACCTGGGGTACTATTTGACAATTTCCTCTAAAATATAAATTTTATTTTATTGAGTTGTGAAATTAATTTGGAAATACTTTATCTGTTCTTTGAATTTAACACATTTTTTCCTCT
>BMAC01000060.1:617660-634323 GCA_014905375.1 Phtheirospermum japonicum | reverse complement strand
ATTTCTTACTATATGTAACAAACTTTTTATTTAATGTCCAAAAATTCATACTTGATGACAAAAAGTATTTTATTTGATTGCAAAAGTCTCTTGCTTTGATGTGCAAATGTTGTTATGTATTTTTTACTTATTACACACTTTTTTTTTACTTATCACACACTTTTGTTTTGCCAAAAAAAATAGAAAAAAAAATTCTTGCTTAATAGCAAATTATTATGTATTTTCTTATTTAATACAAATTATATATTATTTTTAGTGAAATTTCATATTTTATGTTCAAAAAATTAATAAAATTTCTTAATTTATATCCATTAAAGTAAGAAGGTTTGTTATCTTATATTCGAAAAAGTAGGAAAAGTTCTTATTTTATAGTGAAATTCCTTACTTTATTTTCTAAAATAAAGATATTTTTAATTTATGTTCAAAGAAAAAAGAAAAAAACCTTACTTTATAGTGAAAATCTCATATTTTATGTATGAAAAAGTAAGAAAGTTTCTTATTAAAAATTTCTTACTTTATAGTTAGATTTCTAACTTTATATTTGTTGGGAAAAAAAAACTCTTGCCGGAAAATTTTCGGCGGCCGGACGGCGGCAGGCGGTGGCAGTGGCGTCCGAATAGCAGCGGTGGTGAGGGTGGCCGGCGGGAGGTGGTGGTGTATTGTTTATTGATATTATTATTATATTATTATTATTATTATTATTATTATTATTAGGGGTAACCTTGTAATTGTATATTTGTGGTTGGATTGTTTGACATTTTGTATAATTAGTCATAGTATTTGATAAAAATATTTTTTCCTATGTAGTATTTGGCAATTGACCCTATATTTTATATGAAAATTGAAATTCATTTAATCGGTACATATAAACAGGTAGATACAAGTGGTGCCTATATGTAGAAAATCCTTGTAATATAGGTTGCTAAATAGTTAGTTGGTTAGCCTAACTGTTAAGTTGTTAACACTAACTCAACTATTAGTCAAGTTGTGTGCGTCTGCATGGGCGCGATTGTGTGTGTGTGTGTGTATATATGTGTGTGTGCACCTAATATTGTGAACCTGACAGAAATCTATCATTCTATAAAACTTTAATATATCGTCACATGTAGCTTGTATATATCATCACATATAACTGAAACTTTAAACCTTAAAATATAAACACTAAACCCTTAACCCTAAAATGTAAAATTGAATCCTAAAATTAAAAATTAATTCTTAAAATGGAAAAGTAAACCCTAAACCCTTAAATATGTTAATATATACCCACTCAATGTGATGATACATTAAAGATGTATGGAATGATAGATTTATCTCGGGTTCACACTAATAAGTGCACCCGATTTCATGCAAGAAATTGTCACCTCCATCCATCATTATTGAATACAAATTATAATTATTATTTTCTTTCTCTTCTAATTTTATTTTATATGTAATGTAAGGGTATTTAAGGACATAATTTTTCTTGTTCTCCAGTGAATCTCTCGGGCCTTTTTTTTTTCAACAACTTCAATTCATTGACTTTTGCTATGCGTTCACGCTTCGCACCTCACACCGCTAAATATTCAACTTATTCGATATTAATATGCTTATTAGTTTGCTTCAATGACTCTAACCGTCCATGGTTTTGATGAATTTCTTCTGGGCACTAGTGTGCCTTCACAACTTCTTTCCATAACTACCTATTCTGTTGCAACTCAAAATCCTGAGACCGTGACCTGGATTCTCAAAGATCAACACTTTCTTAGCATGAAGTTAACTTCCATTTAGAACTCTATGTTAGGGCACATTTGTCATTCTGGCATGTCTCATGAGGTTTGGTTGTTTCTTGAAAATTATTTCACATAATCCAAAGCTCGTGCTCTTAAATTTAACTTTATGCTTCAAGTCTTTATGAAACTCAATCTTTTCATTGATAACTATATACATTATTTGTACAAATCTATTTCTAGTGACTTGAATTCGGTTGGGCACACAATCTTTGATGATGATTTAGTTCCCTATATTTTGGCGACCTAGGTGTTGAGTATAAAGTTGTTATGAGTCTCACTACTCGCAATGATTCACTATCACTTGTTGATGCTCAACTTGCATTTCAGATGCATTAAATGTGTATTCAACAACATACTACTAGTCAGACTATTGATTTTCATGATCATTTGTTCTTACATTGACTTAGTCAACGTCTGATCATGGCACTCATATTTCTCACATAAATTTCTCTAGAGGAGGTGGTGATTCGAACTTTCCGCACCTAAATTTATCAATAACTTTGTCAAAATTTGAAAGCTCGCTCGCAAGAGTACGAGATTAATTCTATCGAGGAAAACTAATCGGAGATTCTTTTTGTGTTTGTTTCACAGATAAGAAAATAACAAGAAAAACCTATTATAAACACTTAGAATCATTATGTTGATTTAAACGAAGAACTAAGAAATCAAGATTTTGAAAAGATTTAAGAAAACATGGGTCTAGTGCTCTAGAATCATCTCCACGATCACTTGGGCATTTCATCAAACACCTTACCTACAAGCTAGGGTCGTCAATCCCAACTTGTAGATTTAGTACCCAACAAACCCAATTGATGGGTCTAAATGATTTTAGGCACTAGACCCGCAAGAACTAGCCAACAATCATCATCAATCTCGTCATCACAAACTCAACACATCGAAATATACAATTCATCATAAAAATGAGGGGAGGGGGGGTTTGAAAGATTGAATTATTCTAAGAAGATCAATTAAACAATTAAAGCAAGAGAAATTAAAGACTTATTAATTATCGAAGATGAAAAGTAACATCATTCAATCAAGAAATACACAAACTAAATCTAATCTAAAATAACTAAGAACTATTCAACTTTATCTAAAAAATAGAAATTTAAAAGTATAAATTATCAGTAGTGGAAAAATAGTGATTAGAGGTGGTTTTGACCCGCCTCTAATCAAGGCGCCACAAATATGAACCATTAACCGGGCGGTGGTTCAAACTACCGCAAATAAGAGAATTCGGGCGGCGATTCCTATAAAGAACCGCCGCCTATAGTCCTTATAGTTATATTTGAACAACCCCGTAATTCATAAAAGGAGGCGGTTACTTTATATGAACCGCCTCAAAGTGTGTCAATTGGTGGCGGTTATTAAATTTGAACCTCCTCAATTATCATCCGGTCAAAGGCAGTGATTTATCAGAACCGCCTCAACTCCCATTTAAATATATATATATGGTTTCTTTCCTTTAGACTTTATTGCTGCTGCCAATGCCAATACTAAAATCAAACAATCAACCAACCAAATTATATAGATCACTAATAATATTAAATCAAACCAACATGTAATAATAACAACATGTTAAATTCCCCGTCATATATATACCAATAGCAACCAAATAAAATATGCATACACCGTTAAATTCAACCCTAACTTTCATTAAACTGAGTATTGCAAAATATTTGTTCAAGCAAAACCAACAAAATATACGTGCCAAACTATGTCTAAATCAAAAACACTAAAAATTGAAAAATTTACAAGATTTCATACAAAATCAACTTAATACCCCACCAAAGTCAAAACACATACTTTAAATGAATATAAAAACCCAAGAGTCACAAAAACATCACTAATATCGTACACATAAGGTTATAATTTAAATATATTTTCATTTGATATAAAAATATTTTCAGATATATATGTATTTAAGCTTTATTATAATTTAAATATATCTTTATTTGATTTAAAAATGTTTTCATATATACACACACACACACACACACACACACACACACACACACACACACACACACACACACACACACACACACATATATATATATATATATATATATATATATATATATATTTATTTATGTTTTTTTTCTACATTATTTCATTTAAATTTCTTATTAATAATTAATTAAAAAGAAGTATTTTTCATTTAACTGACTTCGTAACTTTTTCTTATTTATTTTATTATATTTGTAAAAGTTCTTATTTTTATATTTAAATAATTCTTTATAATATAATTTTAATCTTTAATATTTATATACAAGTATTAATAAAATAGAAGTTTATTTGTAATATTTTTATTTCTTTCTTCATAACTTTATTTCATTTTAAAAATTATTTAAAATAAAAAACATTAAATAATTATTCTTAGCTGCGATCTTGTTTAAAATCGCCTCATGTAAGGAAAATATTTCACCCCCGACAGTTTAAAATCTTTTCAGTTATTTTCCTTTGAAGCGCCTCCTCTGATATCCAACAAGCTGCCTGATGCACTAAAACTGCAAATTCGTATATTTACATATACTATGTTTACTCCAAAAATGTGTTAGGTACTATAAAACGCGAGACGAATATACTATTGAGATAAAAAAAAAAAGTAATTACTCTTATATAATTATTTGGTGTAAGACATAAAATCAAAACTATTGAGGTCATAACAAAAATAAATTATAAATCATCTAATCGTTATAATAAAATATTATTAATTTCATGAAAAAATAATTATTTATGAACATTTATATCTAGTAATTTATGACTAATTACTACCAATTTATTTATTTAATGTGATTAATTCAAATATAAATAAATTATTACTCTTAGTTTTATTATTATTTTTTAATTTAATATATATAATTAAAATTCTTATTTCAATAAATTTGAAAAATAAAAGACTTAAAAATATATAGATTCTTAATATAAGTTGTTAAAAATCATAAAGTAATATCAATAAATTGTAAAAAATAAATATTTAATCATTACTTAATATATTTTTAAGAAAATAAAAACATAACATAAATTTAATAACGTATAATAAAATAAATCTCAAAATACTTTTAAACCGGAAAAAATATAAAAATTTTTTGGTTAACTCTTAAATAATTATTTCAAAAACCAGAAAAGGAAAAAAATGAATGTTATAAAATAAAGAAAACTACTAAATAGAATTATTATTCTTATAAATTTAAAATTTAAAATAATGAATGTCATTTTTTTTCTAGAAAACATACAGTTATTTTAAATAAATATAAATTTTATCGAGAAATTCTTTATAAAATCTTATGAATAAAACTAATCTTATAATAAATTTGAGGAAAAAAAACTAAAAAAAATCAGAATATAATAAAATTAAATGTAAAATTCATAATATAACTTAAATAAACTTTAAAAGCTTATAATTAAATTATAAATAAGTATTAAATAAATCTAAAAAATAAATCAAAATAAATGGTTTGATTCATATCTTGTTAGAAATTGGTGCTATACATTGTGGGTTCAAATCCCATTGGTTTTGTTTTGCAATTTTACTTTTTATTTACATTGCTTCAATATTTACACATTTTTTTTTTTATTATAATTAAGTTACACAAAGGTTCGTGAGCCAAAAAATAATTTTTGAGAGACAAGGGATTTGAACCAACAATGTTTAATATTGATACCTAGCCCCAACCACTACACCACATGGTCCTTATGTTATATTTTTTAAACAAAGAAACATACATTCAAAAATAAGTTTAATATTTCTTTTTACCCTACATAAATTACCAAAATTTTATTTTTAAGCTTAATACAAAAATTAATACTTCTCATAAGTATAAAATAAATTCTAAATAACTATTTAATAAATAAAAAAAGCAAAAAAAAATTAAAACCAAAAAATAAAATGTTATAATATAATACTAAATAAACCTAAGAATTTAAAATCAGAAAAGAAAATATACCAAAAAGTATTTTAAAATTATATATTTATAAGATAAATTTGTAAAATAAAAAACTTAAAAATATTCTACAATAATAATATAGCCGTTAAAAATTATAAAGTAAGTTAAATAAATATTTGATCATAACTAATTACTGGATATATTTTACAAATGAAAAATACAATTAAAATAATATAAAATAAATTAGATAAGAATATAATAAAAATGTGATTAACTTCTAAATAAATATTTCACACAAAAAAAGGTGTTCACAAAAAGAGATGTTCACAAAAAGAGACTTTGGGTAAAGATATTAATTGAGAACTTTTGCCAACAAATATAAAATATTATAATGCGATAATAAATAAATTTAAAAACTCAGAATCTGAAGAAAAAATAATAATCTATTATTTAAATTTATAAACTTATTTAATCAATTTTAAAAATAAGAAACTTAAGAAATATTATATAATGATAATCACTACAAAAAACCTGCAATTTCCGAGGGAAAAACCGAGGTTTTTTTCCCCTCGGAAAACATCGAGGGAAAACCGAGGGAAACGAGAAGCCCTCGGTTTTTTTCCGAGGGGAAATATTCCCCTCGAAAATCAGGCGCCAAAATTTACCGCCATAATTACCAAAGGTAATACCGAGGGATTTACGAGGGGGATATTTTCCGAGGGCCAATGCCCCTAGGAAAATTGAGGGGTAGAAAATACCCTCGGTTTTTAAAACATAAAAAAATTCAAAAAACAAAATAATTTTTGGAGAACCGAGGGGAGCAATTTCCCCTCGGAAAAAACCGAGTGCCAATGACAACCTGATTAGAGTAGATTTGTCCTTATTTTTATTAGTAGTTTAGTACGTTTTTCTATTTTTTTTTGGTATAAGTTGGATGATTTAAGCTTAATTTCGTATTTTCATAGATCCAGCTTATTTTACCGTATTTTGACCATGATTGATGCAATTAGGTGATATTTCGTTGTTTTTCACCTTACAGCTAAGTAACCGGAAGAGTTCAGCGCGTAATTAGATGAGTTCGATGTTCAAAAGTGGAGAAACAAGCTTTCCGGTGAACGAGTAGCAAAAAGATCGAGAAAAGGAGTCAGACGCTCTGTCGCATCGATTGACACGAGCGTCGACGCTCCGTCGATGCGAGCCATGATCCGCGACGATCGACGCAGAGCCGACGAACTGCCGACACAACATTCTGAAGCGTCGATTGAAGAGTCGTTGGTCGATGCAACTTTCCGAAGCGTCGATCCAAACACGCGCCAGTCGACGCAAGCACGCCAGACATATCGACGTCGAGCCCCAGCTCATGTCGATCGACGCACCGTTGACGCGGCAGCCCAGAGTCGGGATTTTAGGGTTTCTTATGCTCCAAGCTAAGGGAAAACTATATAAACCCTTCTAAGTCCGTCCCAAAAAAAGATACCTCTCTCCCATACTCTGAATATACGATCTTATTGGGTCGAGAACAACACCAACACATCCCATATAACAAGAATAGATCAAGATCGAAGATTCGAGGATCACAAAGCTCCAAGTTCCAATCGTCAGTTCGTGACTCGGTTTTCGGGCAAGGTCTATGCAATCTCTCCGGATTAGCTGGAGAATTTACGACGCTTTCTAGTTTAATAAGTATTCTAAACTCTTTAATCGCTTCCTTAGTTTAATTTACACAATTAAGTAGTAATTTCTAATAATTGTTCTTGAGTTATCTCATGTTTCAAACCTTATATACTTTTGATATTGCAATTCGTAATCTTAGTTTAATTAATGCTTAGTTTTTATTCATGCTTGATTAGTTTAATTTGTTTACATTTCGTTCTAGATATTTGCTTTACTTTTACACTGGTTAATATTGCTTGAGTTCTTAAATTAATTTTTCTAGTTTATAAGTTCCAATTGCTGAATTAAAATACCTAGTTTTAATTAGTGTTCATGTGTTTTAAATTCTTAGATAATAAAAACAATCATCAAATTGTATGCGTTATTGTGTTGAACAAACTATTTAAAATTCCGATTGTATGTTCCTTGAGAGACGACTCGAGTCAAGTTGCCAAACTACGCGCGACCCCGTTCTCTTGCGGGCAAGCTATTGATTTTTTGACAAATTTTCATAAGTAAACAACTAAAAAGCTTGAATCAAAATTTTGGCGCCGTTGCCAGGGAAAATTGCAAATGTTTTCAAAAATATGTTTGTTCATTTTATTTTTATTTTTACCGTCTATTTGTATAATCAT
Organism: Phtheirospermum japonicum; assembly: GCA_014905375.1. Lineage (NCBI taxonomy): Eukaryota > Viridiplantae > Streptophyta > Magnoliopsida > Lamiales > Orobanchaceae > Phtheirospermum > Phtheirospermum japonicum. Next base: position 626,376 of record BMAC01000060.1, on the reverse strand, counting down.
CTTCTATAGTCGATACGTTTAACCAGTTATTGAGTGTTTGCAAGGGCGGAGATCACTGAGACTCAAACTTGCACCGTTTATCGATAACGTTCATCGTTCCAATAAAGCAAGACCACCTCCCTTATCCGCAAGTAATCATCATCCACGACTGATTTTAGTTGTGACCCATTTCCCGAAACGATGCTGCGGCTGGACAATCCTGCCCATAACAACGAGGACAATCAGCCACCGAGGAACCCACCAGTGAGACAAAGAAACGAATATGGGAGTGAACCAATTCACCCCAACGGGCCGGTACAACCTCGAGAATATTGGGAGAATATTAAGCGAAACGTAATGGACCAGAATGACGGCCAAGGAAGAGGAAATAGAAATTGTCACCACCACATTCCGGATGACTATTCCGAGAGATCTTACCATGGCGACGAACGGATTAACGATTGGTTTGCGAATAACAACTACGATGGGAGGAACGAGTACGATAGAAACTACGCGAGGCCGAATAATCAAGAGAGGCACCCAAGGGGGGCATGCGAGCCGAGATAAAGAGAGTTCACGACTCCTCAAGTAGGTCCATATAGCTCTTCCATAGTATTGGGAAGAACTGCAAGAGACTTCGAGCTAAAACCTCATATCATCAACAACCTCCCGACATTTCATGGCCTCGCCAACAAAGATCCATTGACTTTCCTAAAGGAGTTTTCCGCCGAATTTAGTAGGATTCCATCTCCGGGACTTCATCACGAAGACCTTCAAATGGTGTGTTTTCTGAGTTGCATGAAGGATAAAGCCAAGTCTTGGCTACTATCACTGGAACCGAGATCTCTGATCGACCGGCCCATGGTTAGTGACAAATTCATTAATCAGTACTACTTAGCCCAGACGACAGGCCACATAAGGAGACAAATAGCCAATTTTGTCCAGCAAGACGGGGAGCTGTTTCACGAGGCGTGGGAACGTTTCAAATATCTATTACAAGCTTGCCCACATCATCACAACTCTCCGGTAATGGTAAATCAACTTTTCTACGAAGGGCTTTTGGATTCTTACAAAAATAACGTAGAAGTAGTTGCTGGGGGAGACTTTGGAAACTTGACAGCGACGAAAGCCAAGAAACTGTTTGAGAGGATGAGCGAGAAATCGAGACAAACTAATTCTCGACCACAAACGATTATGACCAAAGAAGCCTCCGAGATGCCAAACTAGAGAGACATTAAGTTCAAAGAGATGGCCAAAGAGTTGGCCGCTCTAAAAGCAGAGATGGCAAAATCGAAGAAGACTGTGGAGTTATGTGCACGATGTGGATTGCAAGGACATGTAGCGAGCGTATGCACAATCATGTTTGATAAAGTGGAAGAAACGGAGGTCAAAGCTATTCAAGATTTCCAACCTCAACCTCCAGCGGGAAACACATATCATCCAGGACCTCCCAATCATCCAAACTTCACATGTGGCCCCGGACAAGCGCTTGCGCCTGTGCAAACAAATGATCAACTTTTAGTATGGCAACAAAATCAAGTGGCGGAGACTGTACGAAATAGAGAAGGACTCACGAAATTAACTTCAGAAGTGAATAAGCAAGTTATGGATCTCAATGCAAAATTCGAGTCACGGTTTGATGAACTAGTCAAGGCTGTACAGCAAGGTCATGAGATTGTTAAGGCTGTGCAGAAAGGGCAGCAGCATTCAGATATGATTATAGGACAATTGTCCACGACTGTAGCAACATTGTCGAAGGAGAAAAATAAGTTTCCGAGCCAAACGGAACACGCCTCAGCTATTCATGTGCTGAGAAGTGGAAAGGAGGTCGATAATGGCATAGAGTTAGAAAAGGAAGAAGACACGGAAAAGGCCGAGACCCACCCGCAAGTAGATGCAACCAAACCGGCCGATCTCATGCATAAATCGACCAACCCATATGTGCCAGGAGCATTGGAAAGAAGGAACGATTCGGCAACTGACCACCCAAAGAATTTGACTAGTTATGATCATGTCCCCTTCCCAAGTCGTCTACGCCCCGCCAAAGAAAACAAAAAGTTCATGGAACTTTACAATTTATTGAAGAATGTTAATATCAACCTTCCCCTGCTAGATGTGWTAAAAADYATGCCCGCATTCGTTAAATTTTTCAAGGAACTAGCATCACGAGAAAGGCGCTTGGCAGCAACCCAACATGTGAACCAAAGAAGTCGGCGCGATAATCAAGAAATCATTACCACCCAAGGAAAAGGATCCCGGAAGTTTTTGTATTACTATTTCTCTTGGGAATAGACAAACGGCAAAGGGGATGCTCGATCTTGGCGCTGGCATTAATTTGATGGCATATTATTTTTTCAGAGAATTCGATCTTGGGGCATTGAAGCCTACCACTATGTGCCTACAATTGGCTGATCAGTCGATTCGACAGCCTCTGGGTATTGTTGAAAATGTTTTGGTGCAGGTTGGTGAGCTGGTTGTTCCTGTTGATTTTGTGATTTTAGATGTTGGTGAAGTACCAAGCGGAAGCAAGGAGCATACCATCTTGTTGGGATGTCCATTTATGTTAACTACGCATACTCTAATAGATGTGAACAAAGGACGAATGACCATGTCCGTCTTAGGCGAGACAGTGACGTTTTCACTTCGAGACATACATAACACCCCTTCATCATATATGCGAAATGAGTTCTCATTTGTAGATCTAATCGATTCTTGCGTCCATGATCTCTAAAGCGTTACCACTATAGAAAGGTTTGACGTTGGGGACGGTGAGGAGCATTTGAGTGTAGAGGAATTGATCGAATTGTTGGGAATTGATATAGGAGAAGTCATATATGGAATTGCTGGTTGTAGTGCCGCATTACGCAAAGAGAGTTACGTACCTAAAATCAGGCCAAAAGTGGAGTTGAAACCACCACAAACTCGTGCGGAGTACGTTTCCCTTGACCCCTACAACAATTTCAAACGTGCAAGGAACAAAGTCGAGGCATACAATAGCAAGGATTGGACGACAAAGAAGAAGACGTCGAGCGAGGTTTATGACAAGAAGATTCATGATACGAGAATCAAAGTTGGTCAACTAGTTCTCTACAATTCCGAACGTAAATTTGAACCGACCAATTTCAAGGCCGAATGGAGTGGCCCATTTATGATAACGGAAATGGATGAGTACGGAGTTGCCACTCTATACGATGAGAGCAAGAAGTCGAGATTCTAATTCCACAAGCATAGAATCAAATCTTTATGCAAGGAACATGGGCTGAATCGCGATCGTGATAAAGAAGAATTAGTGGGGCCCTCACGGGCTAAAAATTGATCGCATGGAATCACGTCGAGCATAGGACGTTAAATTTTGCGCTTCTTGGGAGGCAACCCAAGCGATAGTTAGTTTTCATTTTCTTTATTTTATTTCTGTTTTTATATTGTGTCAATTGTCGTGGTACGTTTATGTGTGTATTGATGTGCAGAAAATACGATAGAATCGCTTATTCTGGACAACTAACGATTATAGAAGTAGCTCGCTACCGCAATGCCTTACCGCTAGTTCCACTCGAGGCATTAACAATGATGATCAACCACTGAACCTACCGCTAGCCGCAACAATCAGGGATAACGATGAGCTGCAATCCAGCCACTTACGACGTTGAGCCGTAATCCGGCCATTTCAAATCCCAAGAGTTGTGCCACCAGGCACTTGTGCATGGCAATTGATCGTAATCATAGTTGTTTTTGTTATTTGTTTTATTTTTGTAGGACGAATCCAATCATGAGACCCTAGACAACGGAAATTGCACCACTTCAATTGGGGAAATTCGACCATCAATTTCCATGGACGTTTTTCCTACTCCTATCCTCTTTTGATTTGTTTTTCTTTATTTTTATGGCAATTAGGGGATTGCCGAGTTTTTGAGGCGGTGGTGGTTGAGTTTGCGATTGAAAATCGTGTGCAATTTAAATTTTTACGTGATTGATGGCTATTTCTGCGTTGAATTGTGTTTGTATGGTGTGCCTATCAAAGTTAGCTATGTTTGATGAGATGTTCTTGACTTTGAGCATGCATAAGTGCATAATTTTTCAAAATTATTATTTATATATTGTAAAATGGTACTTGGACGCAATTGATTTCGCAAAACCTTAAAAACAGCGTCAATTCAAAAAAATTTCATGCAAAAGCCTGTGAGTAGCCTGAGTGTTTATCATCATTGCATGTACTTGAATGAGTTTTGATTTGAGATCTCTTTGAAACCGCTGTGTGTAGTTGACTTTGAACATGACGTTAAGGCACATATAAACCCTATTCCGGCCATATCCATTTAATTTTAGCCACTATAAATTCCGAATGAGCCAATCATAGCCAAATAATCCATTTTCTTTAGCCATGAGTGCTTTTGAGACCCCTACTAACCCACTAAAAGAGTGGGGTAGGAGTTCATTATTTTATTGGTTATTAGTGTTTTGGAGAATTTTATTAGGGATTATTGGATTTTTGTATTTGAGGACCACCATCCGAAAGAGAAAATAAAAAAAGAGAACCCCATAAAAAAGAATAAAAGGGGGATGATATAAAAAGAAAAATGAAGGATGGTGGATAGTTTTGATTAATTGCCTACGCGTTTGTTAGGGCTTGTGCTTATTGTTTATTTTCGCGTGAAACCTAATGTTTAAAAGGCGAAGAGTTGTTTAAGAAGCATGTTATAAGCTTTAATTGTGCTTAATTGGTTTGAGCTTTCAGTCGGTTTACGAGTTTTGAGTTGAGGAATAGCCTATTTAAAGGCTACATTATGAGTGTTTAGTGAGGTTTTTATCTTTGAACGAGGTGAAGCAAGTTGCTTCGTGATTAGATTAGGTTGAGTGAATTATTGATCACGTTAGATCGTGAGTTAGCCACACGACTTATATACTCCATACCCGTCCAAAAAGCCTTACATTACAACCCGAAAAGACCTTTTCCGATTCTTCATTCGATAACACACTTAATTTGCGATTGAAAAGAGATTTATTTTTGGTGCTTGTTTATTGGGCTTGTATTTGTATGATTTGAGTGTATACACATCCCATGCAGAAAATACTTGAGTGCTTTTGAGTGTACACCCTATATAATACACTTCTGTGAGGATGCATGAATTCGATTTTGAAATGACAACGTAATAAGGTGGAGTGTTTGAAGTTGCATTGCATGTACCTATATTTTCAAAAGTATTTAAGTAGCATAGCACGTCACTTTGTTTGAACTTATTTTCATTCTAGTTATTCTTTGAATTTATCGTTTGTTCGAGGACGAACAAACCAATTAAGCGTGGGGTAGTTGATTAGAGTAGATTTGTCCTTATTTTTATTAGTATTTTAGTATGTTTTTCTATTTGTTTTTGGTATAAGTTGGATGATTTAAGCTTAATTTCGTATTTTCGTAGTTCCAGCTTATTTTTCCGTATTTTGATCATGATTGATGCAATTAGGTGATATTTCGTTGTTTTTCACCTTACAGCTAAGTAACCGGACGAGTTCAGCGCGTAATTAGATGAGTTCGGTGTTCAAAAGTGAGAAACGAGCTTTCCGGTGAATGAGTAGCAAAAAGATCGAGAAAAGGAGTCAGACGCTCTGTCGCATCGATCGACGTGAGCGTCGACGCTCCGTCGATGCAAGCCATGATCCACGACGATCGACGCGGAGTCGACGCACTGCCGACGCAACATTCTGAAGCGTCGATTGAAGAGGCGTCGGTCGATGCAACTTTCTAAATCGTCGATCCAAGCACGCGTCAGTCGACGCACCTGCCCAGTTGATGCAAGCACGCCAGACGCATCGACGCCGAGCCCCAGCTCGCGTCGATCGATGCACCGTCGACGCGGCGGCCCAGAGTTAGGGTTTCTTATGCTCCAAGCTAAGGGAAAACTATATAAACCCTTCTAATTCCACCCCAAAAGAAGATACCTCTCTCCCATACTCTGAATATATGATCCTATTGGGTCGAGAACAACACCGACACATCCCATATAACAAGAATAGATCAAGATCAAAGATTCGAGGATCGCAAAGCTCCGAGTTCCAATCGTCAGTTCGTGACTCGATTTTCGGGCAAGGTCTAAGCAATCTCTCTAAATTAGCTGGAGAATTCACGATGCTTTCTAGTTTAATAAGTATTCTAAACTCTTTAATCGCTTCTTTAGTTTAATTTACGTAATTAAGTAGTAGTTTCTAATAATTGTTCTTGAGTTATCTCATGTTTCAAACCTTAGATACTTTTGATATTGCAATTCGTAATCTTAGTTTAATTTAATGCTTAGTTTTTATTCGTGCTTGATTAGTTTAATTCGTTTACATTTTGTTCTAGGTATTTGCTTTACTTTTACACTAGTTAATCTTGCTTTAGTTCTTAGATTGATTGTATGTTCCTTGAGAGACGACTCGAGTCAAGTTGCCAAACTACGCGCGACCCCGTTCTCTTGCTTGCAAGCTATTGATCTTTTGACAAATTTTCATAAGTAAACAACTAAAAAGATCACAACCCTCGATTTATTTAATAATAAAAAAATTAAAAACTAAAATAATTTTTAAAGAAACCGAGGGTCCCCTTTCCCCTCGGAAATTTTCGAGGGTCTTGGCCTCCCCTCGGTTTCTTTAAAAAAATAAAAAAAAGGAAAAAAAAAAGAAAAAAATAGAAAAGTCGTACAAATGAAATAAATCCTATCATCTCGGGCACGTGGTAAGGTTTTGGCCCAATTTCGGTCGAAAAATATGAACGAGCATGTGCGTATCCACACGTTTCGTGCAATTCSACCAAACAACCAAGATACGATCGATCGATCAAGTCGTTCGGTTGGAATCGCGAAGCGACGAGGCGTCGTGATCTTGACGAGGGGGCCGGGGGTGCGTCTCGTGATCCCAGAACATCGAGGGTTGGTCTTGCCTCGTTTCGTGTGCGTTTCCTATTTTTTTTCGAATTTTTAAATAAAAAATCGGAAAAACACCTAGAAAAATAAAAAAAATAGGAAAACCCCCAAAAATTCACGAACGGGGTTGGGAGGGGTGCGTCTCGGCGTCGTGGATCCACGGGGGTCAATCGGTGGTCGTTTCGTGCTCGTTTTCTATTTTTTTCCTATTTTTTACTAAATAAAAAATTGAAAAAATACCCTAGAGAAAATAAAAAAATAGTAAAAAATAGGAGAAAACCCCAAACATTCATGAACGGGGCGGGGAGGGGTGCGTCTCGGCGTCGTGGATCCACGGGGGTCGGTTTCCGGTCGTTTCGTGCTCGTTTTCTATTTTTTTCCTATTTTTTTATTTTTTAATAAAATCGAGGATCCCCTTTCCCCTCGGAAATTTCCGAGGGTCTTGGCTTCTCCTCGGTTTGTTACAATGGGAAAATGCCCCTCGGTTTCTTTAAAAAATTAAAAAAAAAAGGAAAATAAATAGAAAAAAATAGAAAAGTCGTACAAATGAAACAAATCCTATCATCTCGGGCACGTGGTGAGGTTTTGGCCCAATTTTGGTCGAAAAATATGAATGAGAATGTGCGTATCCACACGTTTCGTGCAATTCGACCAAACAACCAAGATGCGATCGATCGATCAAGTCGTTCGGTTGGAATCACAAAGCGACGAGGCGTCGTGATCTTGACGAGGGGGCAGGGGGTGCGTCTCGTGGTCCTGGAACATCGAGGGTTGGTCGTGCCTCGTTTCGTACGCGTTTCCTATTGTTTTTGAATTTTTAAATAAAAAATCAGAAAAACCCCTAGAAAAATAAAAAAATAGGAAAAAATTGGAGAAAACCCCAATAATTCACGAACGGGGCCGGGGAGGGGTGCGTCTCGGCGTCATGGTTCCACGGGGGTCGGTTTCCGATCGTTTCGTGCTCATTTTCTACTTTTTTCCTATTTTTTTATTTTTTAATAAAACCGAGGGTCCCCGTTCCCCTCGGAAAATTTTGAGGGTCTTGGCCTACCCTTGGTTTTTTATGAGGGGAAGATGCCCCTCGGTTTCTTTAAAAAATTAAAAAAAAATAGATTTTATAAACCGAGGGGCTTGAACCCTCGGTTTAGCCCTCGGTTTGTTTTAACCTAAAATCTGCGGCTCCCAACCTTACGCCGCGCAGAGACAAAAAACAGAAAGAGAAAAAGAGAGAAATGAGAAGGAAAGAAAGGAGAAAGAAAGAAAGGAAAGGAGAGAGGAGAAGGAAAGAAAGGAGAAAGGCCGCCCCGTCGCCTGCCGCCTCCCCCTCCCGTCGCCGCTGCTCCAATCCTAAATTGAACCCTAATTTAGTAATTATTCTTAAATTGAACCCTAATTATGTAATTAATCCTAAATTGAAATTACGACTAACTACCTATTGTAATTATTCTAAATTGAACCCTAATTTTGTAATTATTCCTAAATTGAACCCTAATTACGTAATTAATCCTAAATTGAACCCTATTTGTAATTAATCCTAAATTGAACCGTAATTACTTGAATCAATCCTAAATTCAACCCTAATTAGTTAATTAATTATAAATTAAACCCTATTTAATTCCTAATTAACCCTAATTTCAAACTCTAATCCCTATACAAACCCTAAACCCTAATCTTCAAAATTAATTATACAACATTTTCATCACAACAAATATATACAAGAATATAAAAAAAAATACAAAACTACAAAAACAATAAAAAATATAAAAAAATACAAATCTACAAAAACAATAAAAATATAAAGTAAAATCTGAATATTAAAAAAAAAAACAAAAAACCAAGACTTACCT